>JAMAFY010000008.1:0-98530 GCA_023625915.1 Talaromyces sp. PB3603
GGCCCGTCGCTTTGTCGTGGGTGTGGAGTGGACACCGATACCATGATAAAAAACCACCTGGCACGTCATTTTTTTTTTTTTTTTTTATTTTTTTTTTTTTTTTTTTTTTTTTTTTTTTTTTTTTTTTCAATTGGAAATATGAATGGCATAGTCTTGCTGACGGTGGCTTAGATTCGGGAGAGGATTCTCCGACATGCCAAGCGATATTCCTCAAGATGATCGACTTTTCACTACGCAGGTTTTTCTTGTTCTTGCTTCATCACCGCTATCCTGGACTGGCTCATTATCCGGCAAATTCTCTCTTATCGGTTACTCCCTAGGCGGCGGTATCGCTGCTGCTTTTGCTTCGCATTTTCACAGCCTACTTTCGTCTCTGATTCTGCTCGCACCGGCAGGCTTGATGCGTGATTCTCACGTTGGCTGGCAAACCCGTCTACTGAATGCCAAGGGATTGCTTCCGGAGAGCGTCATTGCCAGGCTTGTCAAGGGTCGACTGAAAGCTGGTCCACTAGTCAAGCCGAAAAAGGGCGCTGATTCGCAGAACGCAACGGTTGGCGTTGAAGATGCTCTTACTCAGGAACTTACTGCTTCTTCTCAACAGGTGCTCTCCCGGACGTACCCGTCGTTGAAGACCGCGGAAGCAGTGACTTGGCAGGTAGAGAATCACGACGGCTTTGTCTCAGCGTTCATCTCCAGTATGAGGCATGGTCCGATCTTGCAGAAATCGCAAATAGAGAATTGGAAGAGATTGGGAAGTTTCCTCTCTCAACGTAAACGAGAAGGCACCGGCAGCGGTCTTGCCCACGACAAGGTTCTGGTTGTACTCGGAGAAACCGACAATGTCATTTTCAAAGACGACACCGTCGAAGATGTGACGCATGCGCTGGAAGGAAATGCACAGATTACGTACTTCAGCATTGGGCACGAATTTCCGAGTGTTAAGTACGAAGAGCTGGCCGACCAGCTCATTGACTTCTGGAAATAGAGGACCATATAGATTTTTTGAGAATTTGGACTGCCAACCGACATTATATATGCTTTCGAGAAATAACAATGATTCAATTTTTTTTGTTCTTTTGTGATTTATGGCCTACATACAATCCTTCACGACAAAGACTCTTTTCATCAATCAAAGATCGTCTGAGGCCTGCAGACGCCACCATCCACTCTCAGCTCTCCTGTCTCATCAAGTTCTCGATAATCGCGATCCGTTCATCCAACTGTCTATTGTGAGTCTCGCGGTCTGAGATTCGCTGCGCATGATAATATGGTTCTTCATGAGCAGGAGTGAGAATGTATCGTCGCAGACCGATCTCGTTCTCGTTCACTGGCGGTACTTCGGCCAAGTTTTTTGCGTTGAGGGATGTGCCATTTGAAGATCTTTATACGGTTAGTGCTTGCTCCACGTCGAACAATAGTAAAGGGGGCATACCGGGAACCATTACCAGCAGCTTGGCCCTTGGGTCGAGACATTATTGAAGGTTGGTTTGAAAGGGGAAGGGATTGGAGCTGAAGGATGATCAAGCCCGGCAAAACAGAATCAAATATACCAGTTGAACTTTGGAGATGCGTTTTTTTTTTTCGTTGTCCATGCAAGACTTTTGGCTAGGGAATAGACGAAATTTATAGACGAAAGTCACGTGTTAAGTCAACACAAGCTATACGGCGTCTGATCGACGAATATTTTGGCCGGGTACTCGTATGAAGAGGGTAATGTGTGCGCAGTTCAGGGTCATGGATCCCAGGTCATTGGGAGGCGTAAGCCTCGACTTGAGAACGATGGGTCAGGACCAAACGAGCAGTGCAGCAAACAAAGTGATTTCAAATGCAGCAGACCCAGGCTGATTTAAGGCGTCCAGCACCACATCTAAGATGCTCCAGACCCTACGTTAGGAACAACGCTATATTAGTTTCCGGATTCGCTCATTAACACAAATTCCCGCAGTGTTTTGGTTGTGAAGCCAGTAGTTTCTGGTTGCCGAACTCGATGCTGATTCAGGTCTGGACGATCATGATGAGTACGACCGATTTGCGTGTCAGACTGGAATGCCTAGGCGGCTCTATGTCAGGCACAATCCTTCCATTTCATTGCCGAGGCGGACTTCTGGTGGCGTACTTTGAAATCCATCATTATTTTGTTACATGTACGGATTATTTGTCGATCTCCATACTTTGAAGCACCCGCCAGACTTCGGAAATAAGTGCAAATGTATCTCCAAATATATGAAAACTCTAATTTGGCAAGCCGTACGTAAGGCACAATGATCAACAGGTCAGTGTAGGCAGCAACCTTCTCTGGAGTAGAACTTTGTGACTACACACCAAGGTATGTTACAATATCACGCTTCGAAGTGAATTGTGGCTTGGGGAACAGCATCATTAGCGTGCACTAATAGTCCGCCCGGGGGGAAGGATTAATAATCCCTGCTGAGTTGATTTGCTTTCCTTGTCCCGATATTCTAATGTGCTCTCCACTTGAAGCGCAGGTAAAGTGTCAAATTACGCACTCATGCACTACATACACATGTCGTACGCACATGCAATACTCTATATCTTCGTGTCATCAACCATATAGATCAAACTTTCGAGTCTAAGCGGGCCGAGCCAGCTACCCGCCAATTTCATGCTTGACCCACAAGTGTTCCGGCCAAACACTTGTGGGTCTTACGGACTTTACTTACATACGAAGTGTATGCAATCATGCGAATCCTCCTCAGGATCAGTTAGCTATGTGGATCTAGGTCAGTCATACGGATGGACCTGTTCCCGGATCACTACCTAGCTTGAGCCCGGTCTTATTCTGATATATATTTCAGATGGTTTGGCAACTCAGATACACCATCCGCCAGGACAGCCTCACTGTCCTGGTATATGGAGGCAATTCTACGCCACCATCCCTTTTCCCGCCTTACATTCTGGGCTTTACTCGTATCATTTGATCACAAGCTCGGTGAGCTCTCTATTTCTGTAAGAATCAAGACTTGTGATCGGGTATGATCGAAGATTCCGCGCCGCGTAAGCAAGTTGTACATTTACCAGAACAAAATAGCCACTTCTAGCCCAAAGTAGTGAAGTACGCTAGCTTTAGAGAACGATATTTTTTTTCAAAAGGTAGAGAATCCCAGAAAAGGCAAGTCCGTTAGGTTTGTGCAGCTTGTCTCAAGGTAGGACTAAGTACTCGACAGACTCGTGATCATTGAGCGACCTTTAGCTCCGGCACTAGCTTTCAGCTAAGCCTCACGGATATGGCACCATAACATACTGGGAGGTCTAGAACCCTAGGTTGGATCTATGATTTGAATACCTGTCACGATCTGAAAGGTTTATTTGGTATTAAGTCATGGTGTTTGCGGACCTAATCTGGATATCACAAGTTGCCTTGGCCACGCAGCAGATCCTAATACTGGTATCAAAGAAGCCAGTGAGCTGTAACACAGCTTGTCCTCGGCTCGAAATCTCGGGAAAAGTAAGTCAAGAGTGAAATTACCCTTGGAGCTGTTATGGCTGGTTAAGAAGTGACTCCTTGTACGTTTCCGTGTTATTGGTTGGCTTAGAAACCACCTGCAGAAGAGATAGAGATTAAATTGGGTACACAGAGATCACGCCGAAAGCGAAGATCGATGGACCAAAGTTTGAAGTCTAGACCGTCAAAGATGGAAGCTTAGAGCCTCTTTTGTGGCTTGTTGGTCTAGACCTAGGTCTTTTTCTTTAATCTTAATTCTCAAAAGTGCAAAACCGAGTTTATCCAGATTTCTGAAATAAAGAGTTGCCGACAAAATGTTAAACGAATCTTTGATGCACGAGGCTACATAGCTATCATTTTGTTTGTACTACGTACATAGGCGTCGTATCATTGGGTCTAAGATCTAGTTCACGCACGTTCCTCGACTAGACTTGTCTGTTTTTTGCTCTTCTCGTTTTCACCATTGTGCCATCAATTTCGGTCGCCATCCGAAAACCACTTTGGACAACAAGTCATCCGCATCGGCAACATCGCGAACCAATTCAGTGGATGCATAATCTGATTTATACCGAATAGGCTCTACAAATCTCGTCGCACAAAGCGAACGGCGTCCAGTATGCCACATACAGCGTATATTGCGTTTCCGGCGGCCAAGGACTGGGCTATGGATAGGGCTATCGAGAGATCCTCGCACGATTACAAACGGTGAGATGAACAGAAAACAGAACCCCAAGAGACTTCAAGAGACTCAGGATGCTGGCTGAAGTACATTTCAGCAATGCTGTATTGTCCTACGTAAGTAAGGCGCAGGTGACTTATACCACGGAAGGGATGAGACCCTCGAGATTAACACAATCATCATGTCACCCTGCACTTAGCCCGGAGTTGATAGTGCGTCGTAATCCACGAGCCAGGAATCCCTCGGATGACAGGCTTGTTCAAGATTTCTTGTACTAGAAAGTTTCGAGTGTCTTTGTACATCTGGCTATGGCGGATGAGATCTGTGTACCAACGAATGACAAGTGCATAGAGATCAATAGCTACTCTATTTTTATCACTTACGGCAGCCAATGGTGTGGTCATATTGAGAGCTTCCAGGATTCTTTGGGTGGGATGGAGAGTATCAGTATAGAGCCTGAAAAATAAGGCATCAGTAGCCACCGCCCCATGCCCCACGTGCCGATTGGGTCGTCGAGATTCCCATGTTTGACGTCGGCCATCTCAATCTTAGTTTTGAACAACAACCTCAAAAGGTCTAGATGCCTAGACTTTCAGCAAATAAGTGAACGAAGTCTAGACTCTGACAGGGTCGCGATGGTCTGGGCTCAGCTTTTCACCGCTTGTTTGTCCGTTTATCCTCAGTTGAACTTCCGCCGATCGTAGTACAGCTCGTAGCCTTGTGAGTTCTGTTTCTCTAAGATAAGCAACAATCAACCAGTCTCCATCCCTTGTCTGCGTTACTTTGGCGGCCGCATTCTCCGAGCATAGTACTGATTTGAAGCTCAGGTCACCAAACTCGTTCCAAAAGACGTCCCTGCAGAGTCATGTCAGGCGCCAATCAATCACCTATCAACTCTATTCAAGAGAGGGTCTGGGAAGGCAAATTACCTTTGGAGATTGTCCTAGCCCCTTCAGAATGTCGGACCTATGATCAGTGCGATCCTTACCTGGTAAAGCCATCAGATATTTCCGTCGGTTGAGATCGCACTCACTGACTGTCTGATACCAGATACTCTACCCTCGAGTTTCCTATCTACCTTTTTTGTTGCCAAAACTTCATGCTTTTTTCCGACCATCTCTTATTCATCCAGAATGCGAGGCTCACTCTGGGTGGTTTTCATTTGAAGGCGTTCCCCTAAAATGGCACTACCCGTTGGGTCTACTCTACGATCTCTATGCTGGGGCTGAACCAACCTCACAGTCTTCTGCAAGCGATTACAACAATTTAACACAGTCGGTGATTCTCGCTGGCATCAAAAATACTCAACATTCTAGTGAAGACGAGAGCGATCCTACTAATTCGACCCGATTACCGTGGAGACTCGCGTTGCATTTCGAGAACTGGCCCGATGAAGATCTCGTACGACTTGATGCCGCTGGACTCGTCATGCACGATGCTTTTATCAATAGTGTCAAAGAAGCAGATTCGCTCCGTGTTCGAGAGGCGAAAGGGATCATGACCTTGTCTAAAGAGGATACAGCTGGCTTTTGGGCAGCTGTTCAAAATCGTACGTGTATCCGCTTTATTTTCTGTTTGTATCCCGCTGTTTCAGTTGTCTAACGCTTGAAAATTTTCTAGACGACCTTATCTCTTATCGGAGAATCACCAATCTCCTTTTACCATCACTACCTCAACCATTTCGCCAAATCCCCCTTCGACTCTTCCTTCCATTACCGCCTGACTCCGACAGACCAGCGCTCAAGGTCGTTCAATCACCTGTTTCTCCTTTCATTCAATCGTCAACCGGCACAGGCTCATCTGTGGGGCGAACGCAACCCCAAACAGTCGGGGCAGCCCTACATTCCCTGTTGCCTAATCTCTTCCCTAGCAAGCGAATACCGGTGTTGGCAAAGCCAGTCTTACATGGGGTAGTGTTGCCGATGTCCGCGCCTCTAGAGGAAGTTGCGCGGAGTGCTGCTTATGGAGATGGGTGGGTAGCCATCGTTATTAGCATGGTTGGGTAGAATGAGAACTTTTCCGGCTGTTCGTCGCTGTCTACTGAATTTTAGAAGTGAGGGATAGATATGCCACTTCTGACTCTTACCATCTGTGGATAAAAAAAATGGTATAAAGCTGCTATGTAAATATAAAAAACATGAGATAGTCCAACGCTAATCCATCACACGACTAATTCGATTCCCTGGCGCCCACGCTCATGATATCGAAGGAAACCCTCGGCTCACGCAGATCCGAGAGCATAACCAAATTCAACCCAGAATTTCTAAATATGATAGAACATTTCTTGGAAAGAAATAAAAAACATTGTGGCAAAGGAATCAGAACAACCAAAAGCTTCGAAAGCAAGAAAGGCAATGAAGGAAAGAAGATCACCTCTCAGTAAGAACACTGGAATTTTCCGTCACAGTCGTTCCTCCAGTAGCGGTTTCAGAGTCATCGTCATCTTCAATTTCACTCTCGTCGATGAGAGTAGCCGTACTACCACGGCGGCTCTGCGGGGTCACAGGACGTAATTCCCCCTTTTCATCAAACCAAAGCGCTCCAAGAGGGTTCTTCTTCGCCAGGTCAAAGGCAGTTACGCCTGAATCTTGAGCAGCGGGTGGTTCATTAATAGGCTTGGCTTCCTTTTTTGGGTTCTCCTGCACAGTCTTTTCTGCCTCATGGGTCTCCCTTGCCGGCTGTCTCGAGGGCTGTGGCGCTTTGATTGAGATATCCGCTCCATGCTCTAGCAGAATCCTGAATAGACTCTCTCGACCACGAGCAGCGGCAAGGTGGAGTGCTGTTTTGCCTTCCCCATTCTTCGCATTAACGTCTGCTCCATGATCAAGAAGGAGCATTATAAATAAAGGTCGAGGTATGGACGCTCTAGTTGCAAGGTGAAGTGCCGTCTCTTTCTCAGCTGACTCGGTTGCAGCGTTGACGTCCGCACCATAAGAAATCAGCAACTCTAAGTGCTCCCGACTTTTGTCTAGAGTGATATCAGGAGATCCAGTGCCTTTGAAAGCTGTTTGATGAATAGGCTTCCATCCCTGACTTGACAGCGCGTCCACGCTCAGACCTCTTGCAAGCAAAGCACGAAGGATTTCCAAGTAAGCTTCATTGACCGGAGGAGTTATATGCAGCAGGTTTTCACCTTTGGGTGTCTCGACTGCTATATTTGCCCCGGCCTCTAAAAGGAGAGAGAACATTTCCCTATTTCCATTCAATGCCGCAGCTTGTAGAGGCGTGTAGCCCTTAGAGTTCCGTGCTTCGAAGTTGGCGCCGAATTCAAGTAATTTGGTAACGATGGCAGCGTCACGATGCTTATTAGCTCTCGTGTGAAGAAGTGTATCTCCATTAAGATCCCATGCGTTGATGTCAGCGCCAGCTGCAATAAGGAAGTCAAATGCAATCCAATTTTCAGCTTGAGCCGCAACGTGCATAGCTGTTATTCCATCGTTTGCTCGACTTTCCACAATCGCGCCACGTTCCAGCAGAAGTGTGACGGCTTCGAGATTATTCGAATGTGCCGAAATATGGAGGGGTGCCATTCCTCTCTTGTTGAAAGTATCAACAGTAGCCTTTTTGTTCAAAAGGTAGAGAAGGATTCGAGGACGCTTGAATTGGACGGCGAGATGCAGCGGAGTATCGCCCGTGACAGAATTTTGAGCATTGACGTCGAGTTTTGATTTTACCAGCAAGGGAACAGTTGCTTCATCATCCGGCGTTCCCACCGCAGCATGCAAAGCAGTATGACCTGCGTTGTTCGTCTTGGTAGCATCGATCCCTCGCGCAATAAGAGCCTTCATAATTTTTCTCTTGCCTCTAATTGTGGCAAGATGCAACGCAGTGTCGCCATCCTTGGTTTGTGCATTGATATCAGCTCCATTATCGAGCAAGAGTTCTAACATAGCCTCATTGCCTCGAAAAGCTGCACAATGTAGAGGCGTAACACCAAGTGCATTGTCGTTGATGTCTACGTCTGTTTTTTGCTCAAGTAAACGTTTACCGCGACAAACAATGTCGAAATAAGCGAGATAATGTAATGGTGTCCAATCAGGCGGGTATTGCCCGATTCCCACCTCTTCGGGAAATGCATAAACAGAGATCGTACCGTCATTATTAGATGGACGTCTCCAAGATATTTTATTCAGGAAAGTCGTGATGAGAACCTGGATTGTTTGCTCCTCTTCGGCTGCATCGCATGCATGGTAGCCCCAATTTGAAGCAGCATAATCCAATAGTAGCGTACCACGACAGCTTCGCGATGAGTCTTCTGTCTTCACGTAGCAGTCATCGACGATATCGTCATTTGAAATCAGAGTCAGGCATCTTTCGGCGATTTCCTTGTGGGCGGTAGCAAAAACAATACTGGCAGCGGCCATGCGTTCAAGGGCGTCTTTTGCTGTTTTGTGTACAAGACCGACGGTCCCAGTGACAGCTTCAATAGTCAAAAGTCCGCAAGTCTCACTTAGTAGTTTAGTCTCAAAAGAAGTCAGATCAGATGTGCTCTGATCCTTGTCTGACTCATCTGACATCCTGTCTTCCATAGTGGCATATTTGAGCTCCGCTACTGTCAAGGGCTTGCGACAGAATAGTGTCCAATATATAAAGTTCCTTGAACGTGGGTGTTTGCTGAGAATTCGCTTCATAATTTCTGCGTATGTCTCAACAAGGTTTTCAGGTAAATGAGAAAGAGCACTGTGAGCAAGGGCCTTTTCTTCATAGCTCGCTAGCAGATCCAGGTGAAGTTGTGCCAATAGGAAGCTGAAATTACACTGCCATTAGCGAGGCTTCGACAGGTCATGTGGATGGATTGCAACTCACGAGCCATGGGATTTTTCTACGATGTATCTGATCACATCATCCTGCACTTCTTTATCACCTTCCTCTTGTATGCTAAAACGCGAAAGCTTAGCATCTTTGTCAAGACGGGAGACAACGTAGTCTTGAATATCCTTCTTGGGGCTGGAGACATTGATGTAATTGATTTTTTCTGTATCAGACGACTCTCGTAACGTGACAAGCAGCTGTGTATGTTCGGGGAGTTTCTGCATGCGATTCAAGAAACGGTCCCTATCAGATATGGTGTCTAGCCCGTCAATCACCAGAAACGCTTTCGAAAAGTAATTGACTTCAGCTCTTATTGCATTCTGATATGCTTTTGAAGATGCCTTTGCCCCTGATGCAGCCTCGAAGTTGTAAAGTGCTTCGGTAGACTGCGATAATGCACGTCGGCGGTATATCAATTGTGCTAAAACACTTTGTAAGAGCGCCGGGCAGCCATTTTCTCCATCCTTTTCTTTGTGGCAGAATAAGAAGACGATTGCTACATCTGGAGACGTAAAGGTTCGCTGAAGGTGGTCAATGACAACAGATCTAATTGTATGTGAGCAATTTCCAAGGACCATAAAATTGGGTTAAACTCACGAAAGGAAAGTCTTGCCAATTCCAGCTGTCAGAAAGCCGTCGTCAGCTAGATTTTCGGTTACTATAGAAATATGACATACCAGGCCCAAGACAGTAGAGGGACCGAAAAGAACCTTGTGACCATTGGCGATAATGTTGATTATCCAAAATCCATTGACACGACCCATGTTGTCGTCGATTGCATAAGTCGGCAAGTGTGATAAAATTCTCGGCGGCCAATCGGTCGGCTGTACGCATAACGTCATCTTCGTATCTAAATCGGTTGGGCTCTATAAATTGACGGATTGATTAGCCATGCTTCACGGAACAAGGGAGAGGCTGAAGATCGCAATCAACATACTTGTTTCCATGTCGTAGAGATGGCGCAGCCGTTGGTATATATCCGACTCGATAAGGGAGCGTTCTCTCGACGAACTGTGACTCTTAGCGTCTAGATTGGCGGGAGTAGATATCTTTTCGCAAGGGACATACGGTGAATCTGTCTGTGTCGCAAGCAGAAAAGCCACTTTATATTGTTCTAGTCTCGGTACCATCGTACGCTCTAGGAGATAAGTACGAAACTCTCGCACACCCACGCCTCCGGGATGGAAATTGGCTTCCATGAGCTGTAACGTTGCATCGAAAAGTTTCAGGAGCTCTTGTATAACACCGAGCCGGAATGAATCGAAAGGGCATTTCTCATTCGATCCGCTGAGCTGATCTTTGACCGAATAAAGAAGCTCCAGAAGATCACAGAGTAGCGATACCGCTTTCTCTGCTGTCTCGGGGTGGTCGCGCACACCCCCGAGACATCGTCTGACTACCCGAACATACCTACAGACCTGGTGCAGCAGCTCCTTGACTTCCACGACGTCTGCCATTCTGTCGGCATGCAGTCCATGTGAAATAAAGAAGAAAAAAAGAGACGATCGCCAGCTGCGATGGAGAGGACTGTAGGAACGTATGGATATGAGACGAATCGACTGCGCAGCAAAAGTGAGCAGATCAGCCCAAGCCACTTCAGGGACAGTGTTTCTTAAGCTTCAATGTCATGATGGGCAGGCGGGGTTGGCGCTAGTATTTCTGTCCTACACGCGCCTTTTCGGCCGTCTCGGTTGTCGTAGGAAACAATCTAATAAAGACAGAGCCAACAGCGGGCCCACAAAACCCTGGCCATGCTGTACTTGTGAGTGGACATGGATCGAGCTGGTGAGTAGCGAGCAAATGCGAAGCATCCATTGAGAGTGCAGAATGGTCGTTCAGCAAATCACTAGTTGTCTGATGGTTCAAGTGCGGCGTAGTCACAAAGCGTCACGCAGGCACACCAGCCGGGAAGGCGCCAATGGCAGGGCCGCTCTTGCCGCCTGTCCTGACTCGCGCTAGCCGGGGGCGGGCCCTTAGTCTTCACTCTTACACGAGTCTGAGTCTCCGCCGAATGACTGATCCTCTCTGCGTACCCTCGCCCTTCGATCACGATTTACTCGTAGCTGCTACCTACTGCTACGTCGCGTGGTCAGTGCTCAGGTTTAGTCGACTCCGCATGAAACGAGCATTGTAAGCCAATGACCCTTTCACCTACGAGTCGCTACTGACTGATTTCAAAATCGATATAGCGGTGACACTTGTACTCGCGCCTGTAGTCGCATGCCTACGCAGCATCAGGTCCTCCGGCTCAACGTTTTGTATTTAGCATGAAATTTCTAATGGACCACAAAAAGATATATCCTTTCTTGGCTAGGTAATCGCTGAACAAGATGGGTATTCGCTTCGAATCTTTCATCGAATACAGCCCTCCGGAGCTGCATCATGCATATTACATGGAGGATATAGCCAGATAGCCTCCGGAAAGAAGAATAGAACAAGGAACGACGGACAAAGAAACGCAATATTGACAGCCAGCAGCTGCGCCGACAAGGAGTGTATGCATAGAGATGAGTGAATCTCGAAAGAGCAAAGAATGCAAGAAGTCTCTGTACTCCTTTTGTCAATCGCTAATTGAACCCTAAAAAGCCGCCCATAGAATGATCTGATGTCAAATAGAAGTAGAAGAAAGAAATTGGTCGAAAAGAAAACCAAAGTGCAACTGTCGTTTCGGTCGTTGTTGATGGACTCAAATAAGAGATCCTGACCTTGCGGTCATATTAGTTTATAAGAAATTCAAAAGGCTTGACCATTGAGATGAACCGAGTCGCCACTATCCTTGCCTTTCTTCAAAGCTTTAGCCAACATCAATTCACGCATCCAGTCGATGCGTTCGTCGCGAGTCTTGACAGCGAAATGGTGAGATTTTCCGCTACTAACGAAGAAGTTTCGTCGCTCGGCTCCGGTGGTTCTGCCATTCGGGGCTGGAATGAGTGAGAATGCGAAAGCAGCCTCGTCTTGAGCGGAGCTCTTTCGTTTCAAGACGGTCTTCTTGAAAGCAGCAGTCAGTTTTGAGCTGGAGGGAATCGACGAGCAGGCAACGGCGTAGTCATCGACATCAATATACTCAATTGCCTTGGAGTCACGACGAGAGGCTCGTTCGTCGTCGTACATGGCCAGTCGGGTACCCTTCAATGTGAAGTGATGGTCTTCCCATTCATGCCTCAGCATCCTCGTTGTCTTGCGTTTCTTCATCCATCCGCTGTGGGTGACATCATTTGCTGACCTAGGGTTCGCCCGTGGAGTGGTAGCAAAGTCCTCTTCCGTATCAATCGGGCCAAGTTCATCAACACGATCCAATGCGGAATTGAGCATGGAGGGATATCTGTAGTTGCTAGCCTTAGTCGACATGGGACGGCGAATAGGGTCAACAGTAACATAGAAATCATGTCCAAAGCGCATGTTGGGTGGCACTGATTGACTCTCCGTTCGTTCAATCGGGCCGAGTGGAATCGCCGTCACCGGGACGTCGATGGTGTCATGAGATGGGTTCACCTCATCGACAGAATTCAAAATCTGGATGCTTGGGCCGGCACGGTGGATCTCGGGCTTCGTAGATCTGGGCCGGACAAATGGATCAGGCATAACTCGAAGGTGATGTCCGAATCTCATATTGGGAGGAACAGACTGTGACACATGTCGCTGGATAGGGCCAGCCGACATGATGGCAGTCACCGGTACATCAATTTCAGATAGAGGAGAGGTTTGTTGATAGAAATCATGAGAGCGGTAGAAATCAGATGGAGAACCAACATAATCTACATCAGAAACATTTGATCCATACGCCGTTGGTTGTAGGCGTGCACTATGTAGGGTACCATCAATACTGTTGGTCACGAAGTTCGGCTGCCTGCGCAAGATGGAAGGAGTAACTGTTCGTTGAGCAGAGAGACTTGCAGAGAATGCGCCAGGAACCACAATCTGATGGTTGACCGGGATTGTCAGTTTGGGCAAACTGCGGAGGTTGTCTGCTAGGGATGTGTTTGTCCTTGTTGAATCTGGAGAATCAACGTCTGGTGATGAACAGAGGTCGGGTTTCGATCTTACTCGAGTAACTGGTTGTAATTTGCTAAGATGTTGGAAGTTCAAATATTGTCGAACATTCTCTTGTGGGTCACGCGGGCCAATTTCATTCAAAGTTTCTTCGGAAATCTGGAATACAGGTGTTTGCTCTGGCCCAAGAACATCCGAGGAAGCAACAATGGATGGTGTAGGCATTGGGTCCATATTAGGTAGGCTCTTCGATGTTGGTGGGGGTTGATCCTCGTAATCGTCCGACATGAGTCTCGCTGCATCAACGTCGATTGGCAAGTCTTTAGCCAGTCGTGCGATCTTCCGTTGTTGTTTCTGCCATTTACGGCAATCCTCACCCTTGGAGCAGTGATGGGGCTTTGGTAGATATTGTTCAATAGCCACTAGCGATGCCGAGTCATCCGGATTGAGATCATTAGCGACTGAATATTTCTTGTGGGATCGGTGATTGCGGCGTCGTCGATGTTTCTTCTTATCGCCGTCCTTGGTGGGTGTGGAAGCTGAGTCGCTTGAGGTACATTCTGGGGAGCTTTGATCGCGAATGGAGGTGGTGACTGCGTGAGGTTGAGATTCATTACTGGGAAGCATGAAGCTATCACGCAGATGCTGGATAGAGTTCATAACATGGCGACGTTTGCCGAACGATTGAATGTCAAGCTCTTTTAGATCTTCTGACCTGAGGTCTAGCAGGATGGCTCCTGAGATGTCGTTGATGAAGAACTTTTCAATGACCGATTCATCGAAGCCGGATTCTTGCATCCATCGCACGACGTCTGGAGGAGACCAAGATCGGACTTCACTTTCATCCAACGCAGATACTGCCGCATTGATGGACTTGAGTTCTTGTGCTTGTGGGGTAGGCTCTAAAGTATTCTCGTGTCCAGGAAGAGGTGTGTCTCTTCTCTCCTCAGTCACTGATGGACTGAATATAGCCACAGTAGGAGTTTTTGCAAGCATGAAGTCGACTTCGTAGCTAGTATTCATCTCGTCTGAGCTCAGGGAAGATCGAAAAAGATGAGGACCATTGGGGCCCATGATTGATTTCTCATCAAAGTGAAAATCGAATGCGGACAGTGCTCCGGAATCTGGAGTGGGCACATCTCTTGGTGTGTCGGCAGTTGTGACACTATCGGCCACCAGCTATACCATGTATCAGTCATTGCACGTAGATACTGAAGGGTCATATACTCACAGATCCAGCACTCCTTCTTGACGAGTCATCGTCATATAATCTGTCACAGTCGGACTCGAAATCAGTATCGAGAATCTCCGTGGCATCTGAGTGATTTGATGCAAATGAACGTGGACGGGCTATCGTGGTTCTCCGAAATATGGATTGCTTGGACATAGCCTGTAGCATCTCCAGCGTGACGTAACCGGTATTCTCTGTTGTCGCCTGTATTTGAAGATCAAACATGGTCAGACATGAGCAGACGAGAAAGCAATGGATAGGTAGTACCATTTTTGCTACACTCCAACGACAGCAACGTCAAACTCGGCCAGCGAGGATGTTCTTGTTTATGTCAATGGGTGTATAGCAGACTATAGTATCACAGATCAAACATTTAAAGTATCGTACTTTAAGTTTTATGTGGAATGCTAGACGTCAAGATCTGATGATGTGGAGTATCAGAAGTTTCGGAACACAGCTGGATGGGATGAGCTGGATGTTTATATGATTCTGGTTGCCGCTGTTCCCCAGAGTGCTCGGTCCCTTTTAAAAATTGACTTGGCATAATGCTCGGCCGTGTTCACACGGTAGGATATGCTTGAAAGCGCATATGGCACGAGCCGGCCTGCATGGGCTCTCATGGCCCTTCACCGTCAGAACATGCAATTTTTAGATACTCGCTTGCCCAAAAACGGAGCGCTAGTATGATTGCGACTACCTCGTTGGATGATACAGATCCATCGAGTTTTGCTTATCACAGAGAGGAAATGCAGGTTTCTGCAAGAGCTTTGGCTGGGAGGTTGGGAAATCACCACGCTACTGCGGGCACATCGAGTTTGGCACGCATGGACAGGCTGCGATTGATTGACAAGCTGCTGTAGGCGCCCACTAGTGTAAATTGAGGCATTAGCGGCAAGTATCTTCTTCGACCTGAATAGAACAATTGGCTGTTCTTTGCGGGAGCGGTCAACGCTAATGCAAAGCCTAATGGAGCTAACCCGTGATGGAAAAATTATCTTTGCATAAACGGTACTATGTTTTGCTCACATGGTGATAAATATAGCTTCTCATAGGCAATTAAGTATAATTCTGTCTATTTTTATCTCCAGTCGAGTTCGAAATCAATTCCCAAAATAGGCTCATGTACCTTTGATTAGCTATTGACTATGCACTCGTTGCCTAGGTATGAAATGAGGTTAATTTATCAAATTAGGCTACACATGCAATCACGGACGAGGAATTCATGATGTGATTATTCTTCGTATCATCTGTTCTCAACGAGTCAGCCATGCATTCAATGAACATTGAATTGTAACTAAATAAAGAGAACAATGTGATTTGATGCCCTACTCAATTTGTATCTTCTGTTCCCCATACAATGTGATAGGTATATGGAGCACATAGCTGCGTTTCGGTGACTACTCCGTGTGCACTATGTCCGTCAACCACTTACTGAAACGAGTCTATTAGCGGCGAAACACTTTTTCGGGCTTGTATCAAACCAGCAGAAGCTCTGAAATCACTTGAAAAAATTGCGCAAGTCACGTTACATGAAGGCGGCTTCGGATCGTGCCGAAATTGACTCCTAGGTGTATTCTAGGTACCTTCGATACTATTTTCTAATAATTGAATCACTGTGGGGATCTTTGTTTCCTTTGTTAAGTAATCATCCTAAAGAATGGATTTGAAATTGTTCTTTGTTTGGAAAATGCAGCTCAATCTGATAGACACCGTGCAATTTCCATCTTCCAGGTGCCACTTTGGTGACTGGGATGTATGCTAGGCATGTTCTATGTAATTGAACCTCGTAACTTGCCACACCGACATATTTGCTCATATGATTTGGTACTTGCTTGATCAGTCGGTGTTTCAAATGATAAAGATTTGGGGAAGTACAGGTTCGGGCTTTCAGATTCTATCAAAGTAGCCCAAGATACTATTGTCAGCAGTAATTACTTGTGATATCTGGTAGCTAGCTATTCAGAAGCGAGGAAGATATGTACGGGAAAATTTCGAAAGCAGGTCCAGACAATGACTGTAACGAGATAATGTTTGAAGATATACCACAGCATCAAATGTTCGGAAGACTGCTTGGCAAGTATCCACCAACACAATGAAGCTTACTCGAT
Source organism: Talaromyces sp. PB3603 (assembly GCA_023625915.1). Lineage (NCBI taxonomy): Eukaryota > Fungi > Ascomycota > Eurotiomycetes > Eurotiales > Trichocomaceae > Talaromyces > Talaromyces sp. PB3603. Next base: position 16,284 of record JAMAFY010000008.1, read on the forward strand.
AAGAGTGTACTCATCCAGAACAAAATGAAGCTGATAGCATTAAGATACCTCTCAGATAATGTATATGCGGAATTTCGAAAGTGACTATGAACGTCGAAGTCGTCTTCTTAAATACGTACAGAGGTAGGATCTACCATTTCGCCGGAGATATGAGAGGAGTGGTATTCAAGCTAGCAAAGACGAAACAAACGAAAGTTGACTAGCCGGGCATCACTAAGAGCTTTGCGTACTAGCTACGTATTGCAGTCGTAGTGCCATAGTCATATCATGCCTATTAGGAAAAGTCTTTTTATGTGGTCACTACTCTGGAGATATCGACTTTTGTGTATTTTTGAGCGCTAGGCACGAATTAGGAACAGATACTGTCATGTGCGAATGCTTTGCTGCTAACGTGATCGGAATTATATGTCAGTTGTTGGAGGTACAGCGTCGTACAAGGGTTATCCTAGAGAGTACAGTACTAATTCGGACATATTTGCAACAATTTTAGACATGCTACTAATTTTAACGAATTCAGAAAATAACCCAGATTTTGTGGCACAGATTTAGAGACAAATTATCTAGATCAAGGTTAGAGCCGGTGTAATGATCTGGCGGTTAATTTCTAATTATGGATTGTGCAATGGGGAAAATTGTTAATTAGTCGACCATAATGCTACTAAATTTACACTACATTCGACGAATCAGAAAATGTGGTGACGCTCGGTTCAGAAGAAATATATAGGTAGAGCACCCTTGGTTGGATGATATGCAAAGTTATTAATAGTTCAGATGCTTTCGAAATCAAGACTAATTAAGCGCCTGCTGTACAAAATTAACCCCAAATAAGTGTGCGAAAGTATGTAGGATGTATGCAACCTCGTGTTACGGGAGAAAAAAAGATAACGCGAATCGCTATATCGATTAAAATAGACTTGGTGTGTGTAAAAAAAAAAAATGCCAGTAATTAGGGGAAATTAACTGACTAGTCTAGCGTGTATGCAGCCTCAATCTTCTTATCACATCGGCACGGTTTCCCCTCCCCCACAAGGATGGGCCGGGCCTTGTGATCTGTCGAGTGGATTCCTGCAATCGTGGTGGGTCTTCCGCTTGGTGCTACCACTTAACCAGGAAACTTCACCTACATATTGTGATGCCATTGGCCATTTAATCAAGATGGCTTCTGGTAAATGAACGAATTAGAATCTGGAACTCAGAGCTTGGCAGGAACTTGAGGCTTTGCGCTGTCCTGATTGGACTTCGAGAGATATTGCTCCTTTCTACTTACTTACCGATACTTATTCAATGGACGAGAAGAGGAGATGAGCAAGTAGTCATTAGCTCCAAGCCTCTACCAATGCTAGGTAGTATCTCTGCAGAAGGCCCATAACTGGGCAACGGCCAGAATAGCCGTACTTGGTTTATTTGTACGTAGTGTCTTCGATGACTTCCATATTGTATTTGGATAGTCGCACATGTCGCGTCAAACCGTTTCCAAATAAAGCACGAAACGTGGTGTCGGTATTCTTGAGCGCTTAGTAGAAGAATTATCTTTGTCGATGATGTAAAGGTTTCCGGCGTCAGTGTTGCGTGCTCGATTCGTCCGGAGGAAGCAGCATAGAAGCGAGGCATAGATAGCCTTTAGCACTTCAACTGCCCTAGTCAAGCCAGTGTCCATCCTGCCCAACGTATCAGATGGCAGCGTTGATCGCCCAATGTCCGCGGCTAGGTCGATTTGCAACGCTGATAGGCCAGTCCCCATGCCGCTAGTGAAGCGCTAAGAAAAGCATCGACCATACGAGCAGGTGCAATCCTAGGCCTAGCGTGCAGTAGTGCCATGCTCTTTCCCGTCAGGGCTAATCCTCACGCTAACGTCCTTCAGAAGGGCATCTCACCTGCACTGCATGCTCGACCTTGAATTATCCCAGCCAGAATTCGTCGCATTTCCATTCGCTCTGCTGATTCTTGCGTGTACTTGCAGCGAACTCCCTTGTGGACCCCACAGACCAACCGCACATCTCTCCATGTCTGGTTGCTCACCTTAGTACAATGTTTCTATTTTGGATTGAACGCTTTGGTCTAGCTCGAAATGCACTTCGAGCTCGACATATTAAGATGGCTTCATTTCCTCCAATTCAATCCCATGAGTCAGGCTCAAGTTCAAGAACATCTCCAGTCGCCACTCACCTTTATATTGCTTAGACAACGAGCAGTGCTCGACAGTTCGGCTTCACTCTATACTGCTTCCCGGCAGCTGGCTTCGTAACTCACCGTGTCTTATCGGCCTGGCGCTGCGTTGTCTGTACTTGATAGCCCCTCTAAGTCTGCAATATCGCTCCACAATAAGCTACAACAACATGTCGGACATTTCGGATACTTCAGTGGCCAAAGGCAAAGCGCCTCAGAAAAGAAGGGCAATGTCCGGTGAAAACGTTCCCGGCCGGCATCATAAGAGATCACGCTCAGGTGAATTGCGCAAACCCCATACATTCAAATAATCGTTTCTCTGACAAAGGATTTCTCGAAAGGATGTTACACATGCCGTTTACGAAGAAAGAAATGCGACGAATCCCATCCTTCCTGCCGAACTTGCAATAATCTATGCGTCAAATGCGAATATGAACGCCCGGACTGGTGGTCGAGTTCGGAACAGCGGAAGGTGCACAAAGAAAGAATTAAGAACAAGATTAAACAGACAAAGCTGAACGAGAAGAACCAGAATGCGCTTCTCGGTATGGATTCTATCAATGTCCTTTCGTGTATAGTGCTGAATTACTACTACTTAGGTCGCCGAAGTCGTCCAACACCGCTAGGCACACCTTGCGCTCCCGAGTTCAACTTCAATCGTCCTTTTTATGCGGAGGCATATGACCCGTTCGCATCCAACTTACCCACGCCGGCTTTTCCACCTACCCCGTTTGGACAATTTCCTCCTTATGAGGTCGATGTCAGAACAGAGCGCCAGCTATTCGTCAATGACGTCCAAACCCGGGTAGATACCTCTTTTTCCACCTTCAATACGTTTGCACCTCCCCAATTACATACAACTCTACCCAACTTTCCAGAAAGTGAGTGGATGCCACAGTTCGTGACAATGCCGACAGTCCCACCAGTACCCTTCAACAATGAAGCCGGCCCAGCATTCGGTCCAGCCAGAACTCAGTCCCATTTAGTCATGCAAATGAACATTCCTGTCGATGACTGTGATCGTCCTTTGCTTAACCACTTTGTCGATAATGTGCTCAGGCTTATCTTTCCTATAGCCGAGGCTCATCAGGGAGGATTGGAACGTGCTAGGGCTGTCTTACACTCCTTGGAGAACAACAAGTCGTATTTGCATTGCTGTCTCAGTGTCGCGGCGATTCATCTGAAAAGCACGATTGGAATTGAAGGGGAAGTTATTGACCATGACATACTAAGGCATCGATTCGAGGCCATCTCCCAATTGTGCCAATCATTAAACGAAGATACTGAACACGAGAAGATCCTAGAGGCTACTCTTGCTATGATTTTCTTCCACTGCTCCGTAGGTGGTCCTGATGACCACCTTCCGGATATCGCATGGAATGATCACTTTCATGCCGCAACCAGTTTGATCAACAAACTTGATCTTCCGAACGCTCTTATGCAGTCCAATGGAGCTTACACACGCCCACCGTTCAACATGACACTAGCATCTTGGATTGACATTCTTGGTTCTACTATGATTGGGAAAACGCCGCAATTTGCTCATACGTACAGATCTAAACACCTTAGCGGTACTCCCTCTGGTCTTCGTGAGTTGATGGGCTGTGACGACCGAGTGATGTACCTCATCTCTGAGATTGCCTGTCTCGATGCCCTGAGAGCAGAAGGAGTTGTTGACGACATGGCTGTTTGTTCTCACGTCCAAGCATTAGGACAACAGCTTGAGTTTACCGAGCCTGCGGAGAAAAGTCTTGAGACGCCCTACCATCCCATTAACGGCGCAATTCGCCCGGAGCAATTAACAAAGAATATAACCGCCGTATTTCGCATCGCCGCTCGAATTTATCTCTGCAGCCTGGTTCCTGGATTTGACCGCAACCAAACGAGTACCATGAATCTAGTTGATGCAATAACCCAAGCTCTTCAGGTTATCCCTGGTGGACCAGAGGGTTACGATAGACCTCTAGTATGGCCATTGCTCATCGCTGGCGCATTCTCCGTTCCTACGAGTTCATTCCGCCAAATTTTGCACCAGCGTGTGATCGAAATGGGTGATAATGCAGATTTTGGAAGCTTCGGACGTGCTTACAGGCTTCTACAGGAGGTCTGGCGAGTCGCAGACGACCCAATTACACCGGTATCTGGAGACTTTCCAGCAGATTCGGACTACAAGTCAGATACATACACTTCCCCTCTCCGGTCGCCACCTATGAGGGAGATAAAAAAGCGAAACGTGCATTGGCGCGATATCATGCAGAAGAAAGGCTGGAAATATCTGCTCATTTGATTTTGTTTCACGCGCTTGTTGGGAGATCTTAATTCGTACAAACAGGAGATTTTTGAGGAAGTTGACAGGTATGGAGTCTATTCGGCGTTTCTACTTGGCTTTTTCTTGGTTACGCATCGGAGTCGTGGAATGATACCTGACGGCTGGCGGCAATTTTTGCATTGTCTTTCTTTGTGTTGATTTAGCAACTTCATGACATCAAATGAAGTAGTGAATATATCCAATGTACCCGATTGTGCTAATTGCATCCACATTTAAGATTCACTAGTCTAATTTTAGATTACGAGATCACCTATGAACCAATAATCAATTCGAGCTGAATTAAAAGCGCATCCAAAAGCTCAGTAGACGCCGACTTGCAGGTATGTTGGCTGTTCTGGCGCTTTTTATACCAACAACATGATTGGATCCAGTTCGGAACAAAGGAACCGGTGCCGTGGATCAGTCGGCTGTAGGGTCAACCCATGCTAATTATCGAGTATGGTACATAGTATTAGGCGGTCTGTAGCCTGTCTACCGTCGCTTGTGCCTGTTGCTGGCTCGTTCCCCTTTCTCCACGTTCAATGCAGGGTCTATGTTATGCAGGCCACCTTACCCAACCGCTCAATATGGCAAGGCTGAGGCGCGAAAAGAGTTTGCGTCACTAGATAGGTCCATTATTATAGATGTTTTGGAGGTTCCGTGTTGTTTCATTGGATGCTCGAGGGTCGCGGAGATGGTATACTCTTTTGATACGGTTGTGTCTTCAGGCGGCTTTATTCGCGCCCATGTACTTGGAAACCTTTATTTCCTGGCATCGAACCATGGCGTACATTATGAAGAGCAATATGATAGTACCTGCCAATCATGAAAGATCAAGCATTTGGTATAGCCGCCATGTCGTGATAGTCATAGCGGTTGATGACTGCAAGACATTGTGTACCTGGAGAGATAGGACTCGGTGGGTCTGGCTAGACGTATGTCATACCGGTGTCCTGACCTGATATTCCGGCTTTGTTACGCGCGATGATGCAGTACCATGGCGATTCGCCCTCTATAGAATCGTTACAGAAGTGATGCGCTGGAAGTGAAGTTAGTCTAGTGTCATTGTTGCGTGAGTCTTAAGCCTGTTTGATGTAAGTCAAATCAACTGATAACACTGCAACGATATTTTTGTATGTAGCCTATCCTAACTTCTTGTAAAACGTCGCAAATTATCTATTTATACAGATTGAGCAGATCCCAAATAACCAAAGTGGCATAATTATGCTATTGCGGTATTCAGAACATCCCTCCTAGCAACAACCTACTCGCAGGAAACACCAAAACGAGCGTTCAAGGCCACACTAGACATATGCATGACAACAAGAAGACACCCAAGCTTGGACTAAGAATAAGCCACCGTGTCTTACTGTCTCTTTTTGCTACCTTGTCGACTAGTTCCTCGAGTGGCAACAGGAGACTCGGGCCGCTCCTTTTTGGAAGAAGTCTCCGAGCTCTTCTGGTTGAGCTTATCAAACTCTTGCTGGTCCTTTTTCTCTGCATACCACTGACCAGCTTGGAGAATCAAGACACCAACCAAAATGAGAGCAAGGATGGTGTTGCTAGCTGCCAGGACCTTAAGACTGTCTTCACGGCCAAGGACTTGCTCGGCATCCTCTTCGTTTCCAGCCAGTTCAGCACCATATACACCGCCGCTCACGAGGCGGAGACCCTTGACGATGTTGGCGATATAGACAGTGACTCCGCAAACGTATAGGACCAGGCTAGCACCATCAAAGAGCATGTTCGACTCAGAAGGTTTGTACAATTTGGCAAGCATTCCAGCGAGTCCAACGAAAATAACGATATGCAGAATGCGTGGGATCAGTGGTGGAGATGCATGGAGGAAGCGGAGGTGCGCTTCGAGGTAGTCGTAGTGCGAGGGAGGTGTAGGTTCGCCGGCCCATAGCAACGGGTAATCGTAGGGGAACAGAGAGAAGACGATTCCTAGGAAGAAGCATACCGCTATAGACAATCGAATTGGTTAGCTGATGATTGTTACAAGGCACCAAGAATGAGAGAAAGTAGTCCACGATGGTTGGACGAGAGAACACTTACGGCCAACGATGAGGAAGGTCGCGAACGACCCACTCTTGAAAGCCATGATGTAGCGACGAAGGAGACTTCAGCGAATGACGACGTAGATCGCAGAATATGGTCGGAAGAAATTTTCCGAATTATAGTAGTCCTTGATGTCAGAAGAATTCAAGGAAGACAATGGTGCAATAAGTTGCAGAGATATCGCCGGGGGGAGGTGTTCTTCTGTGGAGCTGTAGCGAGCTGGAAGAGCCAAGAGTTAGATAAGACGCCTAGAGATATCACCGGCCAATCATGTGTCGGACAGTTCTTCTGACAAGCCAGCGCTAAGCCGTATTCGCTTTGGCTGCCTGAGGCTACAAGATAGAGTGTAGGATTCGCTTAGTTGGATTGCAAACGGTGAGTGTCCTTTCCCCCTGAGTTACTGTTATCGCGTGCTACGAATGTTCGCTGGAAGGCACTTGCTTTACACAAGCCACCAACTACTTGTAGCTATTTGCTACGATGTAGACAGGTAGCGGTGATACGCGGTTAGATGAGAAGGCACTTGCCGTGCGCGATTTGGATCTTGTGAGCTTGATGCACGGAGCGCAAGTACCTAGGATATGTATCCGCAAGGGAATCAGTCTCCTGGCTGGCTTACTAGAGACTGGTGCGCGACCACTGTTCATCCATTCTTCAAGATGTCGCCATTGTTCGAGTTTCAAGAGTGCGGGTTGGGTATCAGCCTCATGTTTCCAACTCTGACGATATCCACGCAGATGTCATCGCCGCAGCCATTGACGCTGAACGATGTATAGACATCGGAGCATCGAAAATACAGCCTCAAACGATGGTGCAATTGGTAGAATTGAAGCGACATTTCGGGACGAAGGAAACGATGAGGAAGTGGGCGCACTAAGAGACCTTGCGTGAACGAACATTCTGGGCAAGTCATTGCTACATCGATTGCTGATGGTGTTAACGTTTCCGAGAATCATATACTATGAAGTCCGCCTAACACGTTGGTGGAGTAGATGACGCGGCGTTGCGCTAGTCAGGCCCTTTTGCCGGCTCAAGCAGACCATCACAAAGGTCGAGGCGTATGGAGAGACGTTGACACCTGCCTAATCCCGACTGTCTACGTATCTCACATACGTCTGCCGTCTGCTAATATTATGCCACAAACCACGACAGGGTTGTTAACACGGGTCATTCATGGTGAATGTAGCTCGATTTGCCTAGCCAAAACGCGTCTTGAATCTTTTACCTCGGGATATCACTTGGGAACCGGTGGGGGTTAACGATCACTCGAATCATTCTCTGTCTGGAACGTTACCCATGAGATGAGCTGGAACATTGCGCATGAAACCAGAGTAAAGCTTATGAAGTCTTTCGAGCTCGAGCTCAAACATGTTTCGGGTTGATCAACTGAGAAGCAAATCGTCAAAATCTGCTCGATCGCGACAGGGTATCCTAAATCGAAGCTATCAGTCTTACTGCATTACACATCTTGACTGAATCAACGCATCGAAACTGAAAAGGGTCTCATTTGACACTTGCTCACGCGCTGGATCGGAGTAACTAATTGCCAGCTAGTAGCCCCGTAATTGAAGTAGCCAACGAAGTTTGCGGCGGCCAAGACGGACATCTCAGGAGGACGCGAGAGATCATTGGGGAGTCCAAGGCCCGCCAAAAAGCTTGATCTGCCACTCTCCCGGGCGGTCGGTGCTTGCTTGCCGCTTCGTTCACCTGCCCGATTCATCTGTACTCCATCTCTCTTTCCTATCGAGACGCGCTCGTTCTCTCTTCTGTTTCTACCGTTCAATCTGCTCCGAGCCTTATATATTCTTTTGGGCAGTATTTCTCTCTATATTTCCATCTCTATTATTATCATCACTTCGTCGAGAACGATAGGTAAATCCAACGGGACCTTGCCGCGTGTATCCCAGCATTCCCCGCCTCATTCACAGCTTGAGTCTTGGCTGTTCACGACGCAACTCCGTTCAGTCCTACGTTCCTGAGACACCCTCCGCAAATATATAGCTCGATTCTTCTCACGCGATTCCGCTTCCTATCAGCCGTTCTTTCAATCCGATCCCCGTCCCTTCAAGATCATGAATCCTCAACCCCAGCGCTGAAAAGCCCTCGTCCTTCGTTTCGCGTCGCCGCCCGACTCCGCTCCGCTGCATGCCACCCCCTCTCTCATTGTGTCTTTGCCTCGCCCCCAGATACCTCAGCGAACATCGAATGAAGTCCAAGATCAATTGAATGAAAGATCCCACCCAAAAGCCACAGATTTTGCGACCGCGCCCATCGCTGGATGACTTCCTGAAGACACAATCGCTCCGGCGCGAGTGATAAAGTACCACGACGTTCGAACGATTGAACCGCAATTGTTGTATGGATCACTGCCGAGGGTCATGTCCACCGAACCCTTATCGGGTGCAGACCCTTCATCACCGCGAAATGGGTGGGTGAATAAACTGGCAACACGCTTCCATAATCGAAAAAGAAACATATCGGAATTCTATGTCCAGCCAGACGACCCTTGGAGGGCATATTTTCCAGGTGATGTTATTAAGGGCACTGTAGTCCTTACCGTTGTCAAGCCGGTCCGGATAACCCACCTTGTCGTGTGTCTACATGGCTATGTGAAAGTGTTTAAGGCGACCGTTGCTCCTGGAGAGATTGGTCCAGATATTGGGTTTGTGGGTCCTGGTCGTGGAAGAAGGACTGGGGAGTACTTGGGAAATGGCCTCGCAACCTTATTCGAAGATGAATTGGTGCTTTGTGGGGAAGGGCGCCTGAAGGAAGGCATCTACAAGTTCAAGTTCGAACTGCAGCTTCCTCCATACAAGCTTCCAAGCAGCCTCAATGTATGAACACCTATTCTTTTCGCAGCAGCTGATCTCTCTTTCTGACAATCCCGGTGTTTAGTTTGAGCGCGGAACTATTTCATACACAATTACAGCGACATTGACCCGCCCAATCACAATCAGTCCTACCATTTCCTGTCATCGTCGCATCACTGTACTCGAAGACATTGATATTGCAAATTTCCCTCCGCCAAAGCCTCGAGTCGTGTCGTTAGAGCCAGTCTCGAAAAAGTCCAAAGTTCGAATCAAGCAGAAGGGCTCAATTAGCGAGCAAACCCAGGAAGTGACTTCTTCAACACTTGGTGTGCAGGATACAATGCCTCCTTTAAGCCCTGCACCGAGTGAAATAAGTGGCTCTAGCCGTCGAAGCACAAGTAGTCAGAGTTTTCGAATCGTCCACGACCCTCAAAGAACGGCTAGTATACGAAGCATTGAAGCGCGGAGTATATCGACATCCTTAGCAGAGAAAACTATTACTGCTACAGCGGAATTACAGAGATCGGGAGCCTTGCCCGGCGACACCATTCCTATACGAATAATGATCAATCACAATCGTCAGATTCGGAGTCCCCATGGCATCATCATAACTCTGTATCGACAAGGTCGCATTGACATACACCCTGCCATCCCCCTTGGTCCTTCGGACGCCGAAGGCAAGAAAGTCTATGAGGATTTCATACCAAAATCAAGAACGGGTTTAAGTGGTCTTTCTCTTGGAACGAGCAGGAGCAACAGTGTCTTTCGTAAGGACCTCTTTCAAACATTTGCCCCTGTGATCATCGACCCTATCACAATGACCGCGACGGTCAAAACCTCAATCCGTATTCCAGAGGATGCATTTCCGACCATCACCCGTGTCCCAGGAGCAATGATCAGCTTCCGATATTACGTTGAGGCAGTTATCGATCTTCGTGGAAAGCTGACTGCTCAGGACCGGTTTTTACCGTGGTTGAACATGGGGACTTCTGGCACTAATTTTTCGCCTGGCGGTCATGTCATCACAGCTCCAGGTCAACAGATCAGTGGCTCAGCAACGTCAAACTGGTCCACCAACATTTTAGATACTGACCCCATTCGTCGTGAAAAGGGCGTCGTAGCCATGATGTTCGAGGTTGTTGTTGGAACGAGGGATTCCCGTCGGAAAGTGCAGCAAAACACAGATGAAACATTATCAGTCGCCGCCGATACCACCAATACACTACAAACAATTGCTCAGGACGTCGATCACGAACTTGACTATACTGAAGAGGACGTGAATGGGGAAGAACATTACGACGAAGGCGAATGTTATGCGGAAGACGGATATCATAATTATGAAGGAGACGAATCGTATTGGCCTGATCATCCTCCCTCGGAGGATCAACACTACGATCCGCCTGAAGAAGTTAGAAACGGGCTCGACACGCAAGAACCAGAAGACGAGAAATCAAGATTGCAACGAGCTGAAGCGATGTTACTGCCTAGTCAACCACCAGGGGAATCAAACGTTGGGCCACATGCAGGTTCTACACCCACGGCGCCTGACATCTCTGAGGACGACCGGACCTTCGGTCATCATACTTCTCCTGATGGTGGTCCTGCAAATATAGCGCCATCATCCTCTATACCCATTGATACAGTCATGCCCGGGCCTAGTCATAGCCGCCTACCTAGCATTCCGGATTATGAGCATATGGACGATAAGCATGAGCTTGAAAGACGTCGATTGATGGAGGAAGCGAGCGCTCCATCGTCTAGTCAACATATCGACCGTGTCATAATTTCAGGAACCGATATGACCCCTACAGCGCCAATACTAGAAGAAGAAGACGAGCTTAGCAATTTGCACCCAGAGACTGATGAGTCTCTTCCTTCTTATCAGCGCTGATGTCGTTCTCCACTGCACATGGCGAAACGAGTCGTTTGACACGGAAACGCATCCTGTGCGCTTTGCTTTTCGCGGTTGAACATATTTCTTGTATTACGACGATACCACTGCCGTTGGCATTAGCCCGATATTTCAGGTTCTAGGCGTTAATTTATTTCAAAGGGCGATCAAAATATATAGTCCTTTCGCTATAGATAAGGGCATTGGCTTTTTGCTTGATTGCATCAGAACAGGAGTCACACATCCAATTTGTGTTTGGGTCATTTTGTACAGGTGCACATTTTATTCTATGTCATCATATCCAATCATCTATATTCTTATTTTTTTCCTTCGAAAAGGATTTGAAGGTCTTACCTGGTAGCCTGAAAGTTGCTCGTGTGATCAAGCGTCTCGGCGGCATCAACACGCGGACCCAGCCCGGTAATGATAATAGGACGAATGGTCTTGGAGAATATCTAAAACAACCTTGATTCATTTCGAGGTCTCGACTTATTTGAACAGAAATAGTGAAATAAGTATTTTCTCGAAAAGTAAGGTCATGTGATGTCATACCACCATCATGTCTGATGTCAGGGTAGACACGCCCATGATAAAAGAACCAGCGGCGCCCTGCGACTTAGACGTCTAATCGCTCATCAAACCCAATCTTAATACAAAATCCAAGATCCTCAATCAACTCTCACCATACTTGCAATATCAATCACTCTTTAATATGTCTGGCAACGACTCTCACCGCGGTGGCACTCTTTCCGAGATGGCCCCGACCGGAACCACGATTCCAAATGATGCCGGTCTTCAGAACATCATTCCGTCAAAGGCACGCCCGGATCAGCAAGGAGAAGATCATCGCTTCAGCTACGATGGACTTGCCCAACCTGACGTGGCTACTGCCGCCGATAATGCCACCGATCTGCCACGAAGCGCACGCGATGTGGGCCAGACTGGTGAAGTAATGACTGGCACTGGCGATTCGCTACCAGCGGAAATCGAGACGAAGAATCTACACTTCCAGGCCAATGACCCCGGCGCCAAGGGTCATGACCGTACATTCAAGCACGCTGTGAAGAACCGCGGCAAGTTCGATACGTTGGTTGGCGACGACCCTGAGGGAGCACAAGCTGTTGCAGAGCCTGAACAGAGAGCCTGAATGCCTCGCTGGAAAAAAGGATAGGTTGAAGATCGTGTACGATTTTGATAGCCTTTTGAGGTGAATGTAAATATATGATGTTAGTCCTTTGAATGCCACGAGAAAGTACACAATCATGATGTAAAAAAACAACTTTCATGTAAAAGTGACAGAAGAGCCGGTGAGACCTTGATAAATTTCCTCAAGCACATCTCGTTTGCGTTTCCTTGTGCTCGATTCGTCGTTGCCTTCGATGTCAGGTGTATCCTCTGGTACTCGAGACACCCACGTTCTGATAGTGCCGTCCCCATGAGCAGAAAACAATTCAAGAGCTTCTCCAGATCCCCCGTTGCCTCGCCAGGCTAAAGCATTTATTCTTCCAGCGCTCAAAGCGCTTGATTTGCCCATCCGTTGATGGCGTGTAGTTGACATGAGTCCTGGAACTTTCAGTGTCTTGAGGAATGTCCCGTCCCGTATCTCAAAGATCAATATTTCGCCACGGTCTTCTTGATCGTTGAAGTTCGGCCATAGCAGAATCTCATGCCCAGCATCAACGATACTACTCGGCAAGATGAGCGGTGCCCTTTCTGCAAGGTGTGTGGAAGCGCTGTTTCGAAGTCGAGGACCAAAATGTACAAGTGTATTAGCACCCGTTGTCGCATCCCACACTCGAAGGCGTGAATCTTGGCCAGCAGTAATCAAATGACCACCGGTCGAAGTCCATCTGATTCCGGTCAGGGCACCGTTATGAGCCCGCCCATGACGAGTAAAAGCGTGATGTTTCGCAATGGAGCCCGAGGTCTCGCTTTGGGCCAACACTCCCGCTGTATTATCCATATCTAGGGATCCAATGGCGCAGCTTGTACCGGCTTTGCGAATATCGAATATAATAGCCCGATTATCTGTTGACGCTGAGGCTAGGATATACGGCCGGTGAGGAGCCCAATCCAAAGACAATACAGCTGAATCATGGCCAAGAAGTGTATGTGTAGCTAGTCCGCTGCGTAAATCGAGAAGGCGAATTGTTCTCTCGGACGTTCCGGCGGCAATCAACAGCGTCGAAGCTGAGTGCGCTGAAAGTGAGTGGCAGTATGGTGTCGCATGGAGGTTGAAAGTATGTGCGGGCATAATCTCAGCATTCCCGATGGCCGACAGTTTCAACGTGTTATCGCGAGACGTCGTGAGGATAGTTGATGGAATGGGATCGAACGGGTAAATGGATATCGATGTCAGCGAATGAGTATGAGCAAGCTCGTGCCGGGTTCTTTGAGAAGTTAGCGCATTCAATGAGCAACCAAACGAAGTAATAATGTACCTATCAACTGACGTCTTGGAACCATGAACATATTGAAGTTCTGAGCCCCTGTTGTCGAGATCCCAAAAACGAATGGAAGGATCGGCACCGCCTGACACCAAACTACAATATTATAAGTCAGTCACCTGATTTTCAGACTGCTCTGGAATGAGGCTAGCACCTACTATCGTCCATAATGCCTGTCAATTGCAAGGACGTTCACGCCCGCTTTATGTGCCAGATTCTCATTGTGTGTTTGAGATGTGGAATGCTCGTCTTCGCGAGAACCTTTGACGCCTCTAAAGTGGATTCCTGGTGACGGCTCAAGGAGCTGTATCAGACGAGAAGTCTGCGCAATTTGAAACTGCCGAGTTTCTATGGACCCGTGGGCCCTGTTCAGTAGAAAGGAATTCATACATTAGATGTACGTATGTATTAGACTTGATATCTGTGGAAGTATCCTACCGATGATATCATTTGTACTTGTAAGCAAACACTTCGGATGCAAGTAAACCCGATCCGTCGTTATCGGCCATTCTTATCGGAATCGTGCTCTACCGATAAGAAAACATTCATCACGTTAAGAAGTGCATTAAGGGAAAATCATCAAGCTATGTGTGACCAGAACGCTACTCATGTCAGCATGCCGCTGTCAAGCCACATGAAACATCACCGTGCAAGAAATCTTTCAAAAACTGGATTAGTTGATGAGAGCACTGATGAAGAATCGGGAAGCTCGCGTCGCAAAAGGCGTTTGACCGTGTATGATGCTGTCGCGGGTCAGTAGCTATATGGGTCAACATGAATTGACTGCGCTAATGATACCAGGCAGAGCTGATCGACCACAGCGCCGTTATCACTCGAAGAACTCTCGCTGGAGACGTAACGTGTTATCTAATCGCGCGGTTCGACCGTCAGGTGATATCCTGTCTCGCTTGGAAGGGGATGAAAATTTGGAAGATTGGAACGACGAGGATAATCTGAGCGATGTTCCTCTGCCTGAATCCGACATTATTGAAGCTGTTCAGTCGTATGCAGGTCAATTCTATGCTAATACTACCGATAGTCGGCGAACGGAGCATTTCTTCAGCATGAACGGATCTGCTCTCATTGCAATGGGAGTCTTATTGGAAGAGCTGGGAAACGAATTACTAGGAGAGACGGGTGATCTAGTTCTAGTGGAACGCGAGGACGATGACAAGTACGATTCTGGTCACTATGCTAGCGACGTGAGTATCAGCAGCAGCACGCACGCGGGAAAGATGAGCAGGAAGCGATCGGCTTCAGTCCTGAGCAACGGCACGTCGAAGCATATGTCTGACACTAGAGATGAATTCAGTTCCTCTCGAAAGAGGAGAAAGAGCAATAAACCTCGTCTTGATAAATCAATTGCACGGTCGACGGGTGCCCAGGCGGAGCGCAGTGCTGATACGGTGGAAATAAGCAATGACTGAAGAGCATGAGATTATTGACAGCATGTCAAAAACAAGAAGTCACGAGATCTGCGCAGAGAAATGCCATGTGCTGAGGCAGTTGCCTGCAATGGCTCGTGGGTCGCGCCTTCCTCAATTGTCTCCTGCCGCACAAATACCCTCAAAAATCAACGATCGGCTAGCCCTTGCTCCTTTACCAATCGACATTTGAGACCATTCCACGACTGCATTTTTCAAAAGCAGACTTTCTCGCGTCAGAATTACCGACTATTACTCTACGTGCTTTTTTTGAAGAAAATGGCAAGTCTCTATATTACGCGTCAAGACGGTACGGCATACTGACTAACCAGCCCAGCCTCCTCGAAATAAGGCAGCTTCGCCTGAAGTGAAACAGAAAATGATACTCGATCACATGCGTTCAACCGGTACTTGCCACACGCTCAAGGATCTAGAGAAAATGCTGCCTTCTATTGCTAGTATCAACGGTATACAGGTCAAAGAATTTATCACCGGACTTTTGAACGACAATCAGATACGTATGGAGAAGATTGGCAGCAACAACTGGTACTGGAGTTTTCCCAGTGATGAGAAACGTGAGCGTGAGAACGTACACGAGAGATTACTTCGGCGATGGGATCGCCTTACCAAATCCGTTGAGCAACTTGAAGACGAACTACAAAAGAAGAAGACTACAGCCAAACAAGAGGATGGAACTCGTGATCCTATGGATATTGAGATAGAAAGACGAACTCTCATGGAGCACAAGATCGAGCTACTTACCGCGATCGAGCGAATGCAAGCACAAAAGACCACCTTCGAACACAATGGTGTGTCTCGATTCAAGCAAAAGATCGAGGAGATCAACGAATGGAAGCTTGAAACAGAGACATGGGTAGATAATATCAGCATTCTGGAGCAATACCTCTATAAGCTTGCCGGTGGTGATCGTGGATTAGTGGAGGCGATTAAGAAGCAGTGCTATGGTGATGATTACGATGATGAACATAACATATCTAGTTCGAAGTAATGAAGACTCGTTATCCTTTTACGATAGATTGTGCTTGTCGAGTGTTGCTTCAGTTGATATCCTTTTCGGAATACACCTGAGTTTCAGACCCAAGGAGGCATTTCAAAGCAATGGTGCAGGTTCCATAGTGGACTGTGCTGTAACAAACGCCGGGATATAAAGCCAAGCCATGATAGCAGCGGTATAGATTCTTGAAAATGACAAAAGGAATGGTGTCTGTTAGACGGGAGGATGGTATATGACAGGCTAAATTGCACGAAAATTGCACGAAAATTGCACGAAATGCGAGTTGTATATGAGAACCAACAGTGATCATCTGTTGAATAAAATTCGATATTCGAGTCAGAGTTCATTCGCCAGCAGTAACCTCAGTCGGTGAGAAGGAAAAAGGACTGCGTGGCAGATCTGGTGTTCGTGGACTCAGGGCTTTCGCAAACAAGTCGTCAGCCGAATCCGAAGTTGCAGAGCGAGTCAAAGGATCCATGAGGCCGATATCACTGATGTCGCTGTTATTGTTCTGTGCCTGCTGAATATATGACGGAGGATGGTGAGCTACTATACGCCTGGCATCTAAGGTGTTGTTAAAAGTAACGTTGTGAAAGGAACTGAATGAAGACACGGCTACATCGGGAGATTGAGGAGATAATGGATGAGCTTGCGAATCTAGTTGATGGGTATCATCGTCTACAAAGGTCAGTCTGCATATGTCCCGTTGAAGTACCTGGTGTAGCTTGCTTACCTTCATTTCTTTTTGTAGCTTCCTTGTCGCTAGTATCCAATTTCAAGCCTCTTAATTTCTCCCCCAATCTGCTACCCGCTGTTGGAGTGAGCGGTGTTAAGGGAGGTAATGAGGCGGATGATGGGCCAGGTGATGCTATCAAAGAGACATCGATCGCAGTCAATGGTCCTAAAACGCCAAAGTTCGCTTCGATCCATTCCTTCTCCTGTATCGCCATTTGCAGTGCGACTCCCTCAACGTTGATCAGAGATTCATCTCGTATTTCCTTGTCAAGTGCTTGTAATCTTTTTTTGGCCCAGATTGTATGCAAAACACCCTTTTTGCCGGCTGTGCGTGCGGTAGCGCCCAAGGCAGGTGGAAATATCGCGGGTAATGGATTGATACTGATGGAACCTGGCTGTTTGATTGTTGATGCCGAAATTGGTTGTGGTACGTAAACAAGATTAACGACAGGAGGGACGGTGATGCCCGGCGGCAACAAGAAGTAGAAGCGTCGTGTTCTATCGCTCGTCTGTTCGTCGGCAGGTAGAACAGATGTCTTGCCTTCCCATGAGACATGCCACGAACCCTGGGCCGACGGGATGGAATGATCGTCTTCCCATTCTACCATCAATATCTTTGTTCCTTCATTTCCCTTGCCGGCCTCAAACTCGAATCGAGCGAAAGCTGCGACGGAAAGGCTACTGGTGGTAGAGGCAGGGGGGTTGGTGGCCCAAGTCGAGAAGCTACTTTCGTCTGAAGAGAACTGAGGCGTATTCCCAAGCATGGCGAAGTTATTCTTAGCCTAGGTTTCAGCTTGCTAGTCAGCGGTGTGGAGGCTCGTTATCGACAGCTTGCGAGCACTGCACGGACACGGGTAACATTCGGGAAGCTCATCTCAGACTTCGTTGTACAGGTAGGAGGGGAGATCACGGGACCTCAAACAAACCCCTCAAGAAAACGTTGCTTGGCTGCTAGCGATGACTGCGCCGCGACTATTAATTACCCTATAAGATGATTGACAAGTGGCCGAAATGTGGTCGTCGTGGATGATCGAATCAGACCGCGTGTTCGCCGGGCCGATCAGCATGTCTATATTTAGTAGCATTTGATGCATGTCAATCACACCTATCATGAACCGGGCCTCTTATTGGTTGCTGGCACAATTATATAGAAATGCGGCCTCATGCCAGAACTTGGAGATGACGAGGTCTATACACAATATATCCATAGCGAATGCTTAT
Source organism: Talaromyces sp. PB3603 (assembly GCA_023625915.1). NCBI lineage: Eukaryota > Fungi > Ascomycota > Eurotiomycetes > Eurotiales > Trichocomaceae > Talaromyces > Talaromyces sp. PB3603. The sequence goes on from JAMAFY010000008.1 coordinate 34,362, forward strand.
CCTGATTCTAGGACTTCCTTAAGATGGCCTTATTTCGGATTTGAACTGGTCGTCTCGTGGTTCGAGTGTTCCTGCTTGGTCAGATAACCATAATAGGCTTACTTCTACTTTTGAAATTCCTGAGCGCATACTCACTCAGGCATATGGTATACCATTCTTTCAAAAGTACTGACAGGATCCAAGAACTGGCATGACATAATTCTCGAAGGTCTCAACGTATTCATGCCACGGCACGATCGTAGATTGAATATGCGATTGGAAGTTCGTAGCGAAAGTCATACTTCAAACCTAAGCCAACATATCTACCAGGGCAGCAGAATCCTCGCAATGCCTTAATTCAAGAGCTCACTGGCCTGATTGTAGTCGGTCTATTTTCAAGATGTCTCCATTCCGTTGCAGATTGGGCGCTTAGGGATTAAAAGCACGGAACTCATTCATCGATAATTCATGTCATTGAGCTTACCTACTTTTGCCGACAATAAAGTCGAGACAGCTCTATCTGAGCATCCGCATCTTTGAATTTGTTGTATTCACCGGGACCCTTCAGGCAAATTTGGCGCGGTATACAAAAGCTGCTACGGTATTCTTCCTCACGTTTTATCTCTTCCGTTAGATGATTGGCTATAGGCTACTACAGACATCGCCCGGGTCTGGTCCAGTCATTTCCTACGTCCAAAATTAGGTACGTTCTTGGGTTGTGATGGATGTATATATTGACTTTATCTTCAGGCCTTTTCAGCATAAGGCTCCGATAAGGATTCGATGTAGATCAAATGAGCCTCTATAGTATTTGTTGTTTGATACTTAGGTGTTAAAACATGAAGCTCTTATATGAACCTTGTTGGTTGGATTCGAGAACAAGCCACGACTGCCAGCGTCTATGTCACAGTTTCATTTTGATGAAGATGATAATTGGATGCCATCAAGCAGATGCCATTCGAGTACCTTAATATCGAGGGGTCGAAATCTCCCCGCGCTACCATGAACTACAATTAATTATGATGAAGTGCCGAAGATGGTGAAATAATAATTTCTGGTTGGCCAGATCGAGTTATTCCCTCTGATGAAATCTATTCTTCTGACATAAGCGCTGAGCCATCCTCGGCGGCTTCGAGGGGCAGTTGCCGCCAACCATAGTATCAAACCGCCATGTAGGCAGCAGGATAGTAACAAGATGACAGAGCAAAGTTCTTCGGGCTTCATTCACTTTCGTACAGAGCTCAAATATGACTGCAAGACATCAATATGCGTCGACTCTGAAGAGTCAGTGATAGGAGTCAAAATTTCCTAATTGAGAAACCTCAAGTGTAGCCGAGCCTTCTCAAAACGCTTGTCAACAGCAATCGTTTTATACAGCGATCAATGTAATAGCTTTAACTCTGTAGACTCTCATTGATCAGAAGTAAACAACCACTATCCTTCGTTGACACATTTGATCTAGAAATACCAATCATTTTGCTTATGATTGCTTTGGAACAGAGAGCGCAGCGGATCGCTGAGCCTGTTTGGAGCCGCGCGTACCAATCAGAACAAGCGGGCATTACCTCAGTCAAGGAGGCCCCACCTACCTGAAACACCAAACCAGACAAGACTGGCGACTAACACACTGAGGAGTGTTTGGGGCTTGCTTCAGAATGCGCGCGATAGAATGATGAATGTTTCTGTGGGCGGTTATGGAGGCAGGCCTCGCCATATATATACGACACGCTGATTGCCCACGAGGAGAGGTCCCTTTCGTTCTTCAGTCAGTTCTGCGTGCGTGTTTAACAAGACGTCGGACTCGCTGTCATTCTCTTTACCTCCGCTGGCCGGATTTTTTTTTTTTTCAACCTACCAAATCGCTGGCTCATGACAAGAAGAGCTAGTTTGCAGTCAGAATCGAATTTCCTTGCCAACACCGACTCAATCTCCGAGGCGCCTGCAATTTCAGCTCTGGTAGCAAACAGTTCGTCCTAACATCCTGGTTTTTTGGTATGTGCTTTGCTTAGACGGACGGGAGACATTAATCATTGCGCTAGTACACTTTGGAGCCCGCTCACTAACACTGTTTTCGAAGACAGTTCTGTATTATTACCGTTCCGTATCTTACCAACGTGATACGGTTCACATTACGGTTTCGGTCATTACATACAACGATCTCCCAAACCATCGGGCGGAACGATCATCCAAGTCAGCCCACTCTGGTTGGACAAGCCCCCTTGTGACTTATTTGGATACGGCTCCGCCTTCTATATTTCTGTTCTTTATCCTCAGTTGTCTTAACCTCATCTGCGCCTGTATTCTTCTTTTATTCTCATCCATTACTTCTTTGATTCGTTTTTCTCCCTACCTTTCCCTCGACATTCTTTAATCGCACTTTAACTCTCTTGTCAAACTCCACAACATCGGGTCACTAGTTCTCATCGATTGCATCATCGACTTCACCTTTCGAAATAATAATCGATACGTGTACGAAGATATGGCGCCTTCGAAGCCAGTCTTGCATCCTCTCAAGACTCCAAAGACTGCCACCTTTCCGTCCGAATTACACAATGACTCCCTCTATTCGCGATCGGATATTAAGACGGAGAATTCCTTGGCCACGCCCATTACTCCTCCCCTTGCCTACACAGAGTTCCTCAAAGCGCTCACGCCGGTCTTCAACAGTCCTATCAGCCCCGCTGTGAGCTTTTCAAAGTTTCCCTATGAGAAAATGACCACATCGATTTCGCAACCATCAACGGCAACAAGTGTCTCATTTCCCAACGGTGGTGACTTTGTACGTTCGGCGACTATCACACCTGATTCTCCATATGCACCTCCTGTTTCTGCCAGATCTTTCAGCAGCGGGAGGAAACGATTACGAATATCTACTGCCAAAGCATGTGGGAAAGCACTGTCGCCGACAACTGATTCACCACTTAGTGCCACAACTGCATACTCTCCTTTCTCACCTTCGGATTGGAAACTTCGTTACTTGGAAGGATCTCGAAGCGCGACGGTCAAGCCCGTTAGTGTACGGCAGGTAGTTACTCGTACAGTCACATATAAACGGACGCCATTGGATCCGCCGCCGAAAGGCAAGCGGAGAAGAGCCAGCACCTCGTCGCAATCTTGACATCTTTCATTACGGAATTTCTAGATATCAATGCGCGCGATAACTTGTGATGATGCATCCTTCTTCTTCGAGTCTTCTCGCGGGCTTATGACCTTACGATAAATATTATTTACTCGATTTACCTTCTGTATTTGAGGCGCGGAGTTGTTGTGCAGGGAATTTCTTCGGTCATGGTTACCATTTGAAAGCAATCTTGGGATTTATCAGGACAGACAGCAGTGTTGGGCTCGGTCTCGTTGGGTTACTCTTTTCATTTCCTATGATGTTTTGGGTTGAGAGGGCGGTGTGGGGGCGCAATCTGGCTTAGCATGTCCATAATCTTCTGTTGAAATAAAAACTGGTTTACTACTTGTGCATGACTCTTCCCATATTACTCGTACATTGTAATGAGACGGCAGGCCGTGGATCCAGACTTTAGCATCTCGCTTAATGAGTAGGCAATGAGACCTCTCCGTCTTTTTCCTTCATTCCTAACGGTAAAGAGACCAATCAACATAGTTCAAGCGAGATCAGCCTCCATGTCCATGATTCGTACAACATCAGTAATCAGCCAATTAGAGCAGTGAAACTAGGGCCGTCCTGTTATCGACACGTGTGTAGATTGAGCTTGACTCTTTCGGTACAGGAGACAAGGCTGATACTATTCATTCCAACAAGTACCGGACCTCTACAGAAGCGCTAAAGACGCCATATGCCTTTGATAGTCATGACTTGATATAGATGCGCAAGTCTTTAGACTGACTACAGCTTCTTTTGACTGCCTTGTTCTCCCGCACCTATACCAGGATGTTGTGAACTCGCATTTAACGATTCATGATCCAACAACAATTATGGAAGACAAGAGGGCGGAATACAAGTCCGGTACCTCTTTAGCTGAGAACAGGCCCCTTCAAGTGACAACAATGACCTTTTTAAATCGCAACTTCTCTGTGCTGTAAAGCCATATAGAAAGTATCGGATTCTAAGCTTCATCAACCCGACTCTTACCATCTTACTAACATACGAGCGCGATTATCGCAATTTAACTTCAGCTAGCCCAACCATCATGCCGGGTATGTGCTAACGTCGGAAGCAATGATAGAAAGGGAAACAAAGTTCCAGAGTCAGGTTGAGTCCACTCGAGAGAGGGGCTGTGTAGTCAGACCGAGTCTTTGGTTATGGCGACGTTGTTGATGCTCCTACAGGCGGACATTGAAATATCGTTGTATTTTGTGGTAATCATTACAATACTGTATTGTCGTATCCATCACACTGGAGTACTTCCCATCATGATCTTAGAAGAACACGACAGTCTTGCCGGAACTTTATACGTAAAGATGTTGCCTCCATATTCGAGCTGGAGAACGGTATTTTCGAAGCTTAAATGACGTACGAAACGACACATGCACTCCTCTACGTGTATTTCTCTGTCATTCGAAGCCCATCAATCAGGCCGAGTCTAGTTAATAACACCGGTCTTCAGAAGAAAGTTCTGCAGACTGTAGACATCCCTGTCATTTCTCTAAAGAATATGCAGCCAAAAGCGATGAAACTGTCATACAGAATGGCAGTCCCCCTGCTTTGCATATGCATGCCGGGCGACGGGGGAGACGTACCGACACCCTGCCTTGTTCGAGTTAGATGCTTGAGAGAAGATTCTTCACAAGAGTTTACCTTTGCCCCATAAAAAGTTTTACAAGAAATGAGCATTACTGACCGATGTTTGGACAGCGTAACTTAGTCAAGGACACTGACTGAACCATGAGTGAGTTCAGGAATTTTGTATCTTTGACCGGTGATTGGCCCGTAGCAGACGGGACAAAGTCAAGGTTACCGGGAGAGGGGTAGCGGTCCGCCATCCAAGCCCCACAAGCACTAGCAGTCAATCCAGTCTCGATCGTAGCTTAAGCGCCGGCGCTTTTCTTCTATTGGGCAAGTGGCATGCGTCTCTCAGCACCCTCGTCAACAAATCTTGAGTTGAGCACCGCCTGATTGGCCAACGTATCAGAAACCCTATGCGGGGGTCAAGTGGCCAAGCCGCTATTGTGCCTTTATGACTCTCCTCGGCTTCTAGCTGATTTTGGAAGGCCTGGCCGCTATAGGATACATACAAGTATTAGAAAACCATGCCCGACATTTCAATTCGTCCCAACTATTCTGATCGCTAAGCTGATTCTGGAATCGTTTCAACGGACTATTTTTGGTGTATGACCAATAGTGGTTTCCACTTATGCACTGAAGTTGAAAAGAGTCAGATGCAAGCGCCGTGAATGACACCAATGAACCTTGACTTTAGTCTCCTGCCCATGAGAGGATCAGGTGACGATGACAATGCCGAGTCGTGCAACGTAATGACTGAGCAGATTTACATGACTTGTAAACGACGTGAGAACTCATCATACCAACATCGCGAGTCGTGGTAGTCTGTGCAGCAGCCCGTGTACGACGTGCGAAAGTGATCCGTTACAAGTTGGTAGATACATACGTAATACTGGCCCGCAGTGCGTATTACGCGAGATAAGGAACTCGAGACTTAAAAGAACAAATACGTATCACCTACCAGAAGAGACCATCCATCAGACTAAAGCATCAAAATTGAAGGATGCGATCGACCACTGCTGGTCTACCTTACCCCATTTGTCAGTCATGCCATCATTACGGGCATGGGGTTGCCGGTCTTTTCTCACGTAGGCAGGTAGACTTGCATGGAGCCCCACTGCGCAAGAAAACCGATGGACCAATTTTTCCTGAAGATTCTAATATTGGAAGCAGCCTGCATTGTCACATTCTACGTATGCATGTATGTATGTTCTTGACATTGACCTACATACAGACCACCTCCGAATTGGATCAGGAAAGGCGGGGATGCGAAAGAAAAAAAAAGTGAATGAATACCTAGGTAGAGCAGGCAAAACAAGTTCATACATAATTACAAGTACTTACAAAACCTAGAGTATACCACATTACTGTAATTTCCAGAAAATAAACGACCAAAACTCGAAAAGAAGAACATGCTCATGCCAAGTAAAGCTATTCTATCGTTCTTGATGACCTTGAGAGTGTATGTGTGTGTGTGTGCTGATTATGCTTAAACCGAACAGAAAGCGCTTAACTGTTTCATTGTCTGATCCCCGAGCTGAGATTGGCCGGATCAATATTGGTCAAGAAGCTCTAGCTCGGCACCCATGATACCCGAAGCCTAGCAGTGTGGGGACCCGACCGACCATTTCTAAGAATAGATGCCCTTCAAGAAACAGTTTTCAACTTTCTCTTACTATTGCACGTACTTTATTTTATGATAGATTGCTTTTTACATTGATTGTTCTAAAATTAACAATTCCCGTCATGCACTTCTGTTACTTGTGCTTTCACTCTCATTGATTCAAGCTCATTGTTTCTCTGGTTATCCCATACCTTTGACTCCACTTACCTCACGTCGCAAGCGGCTACATCCTGGCTTGAAGTTATGAAGCCATTCTCTGCCATCATCTCATTTTTATCTCTGCTTTCTCAACCAATAGATGTTCTTGATACTCTGATGTCTACTTCCAATTTTCTATTTTTGTTCATGGCTTGAGCTAACATCGTACATTAGGATCTCCACTCTGGTACCTGCATGGAATACTAGATGCATGCCTACAAGCTCCTTCACTCAACATACTATCAATCCATTCAACTGACCTACCAGTCTCCTTTCCTCTACATCATCCTTTCACTTCACATGAACATACTTCGTCCTTTTAAACATATTCTATTCTGATTCTCCTCTACTCCTTCCTATTCGTCAAAACTCATTTATTCGTGAGATATTTATAGAAGATCTCCAAGCTTACTTGCCATGCATGCCACTAAGGAATTGAACAGTATCCCCTAACAACGGTTAGTATTACCTCTTTCTCAACGTTAGTTTATCACTAACATTTCTAATGACTTTGAGCCTTTCCTTTCAAGTTTATTCTCTCGATTTTCATTCGGTACTATCCATGGTAATTGATCACTTGATACTATTTTGAGAAACATTCAACCCATTTCTTCTGCACGTTGACCTGGTCCATGCCTTGGTGTCGTTCCAAGACGGCGTCATCTCACATCGGTGTCTAGACTTGATGCGTGTTTGGTAAGTACGTGTATGAACTAGACATATTTGTTTTACTGGTATCGTCTGTTACAGTACCTGGTATATCCATTTTCACCGCATCACCTTTGGTGTTTTGTAAGAATGTTTGATTTTCCTGTATAGGATCAATCCATCATTACCGTCGGTGGTCTCAAGACTCTATTTTAGGACACAATGCTTATGAGGCGGCGCGTACGACTTCGCACAATCTTTCCTCTGCGTAGTCGCCACCAAATGTTTGTGTTGTTGTCTGGTTTTAACCTACCTATGATCTACGCTATCCGACTGATTGACTTGAATGTAATATTACTTGAGGATGGAGATACGAGCTTGGCGGTTATACTTTTGAGGTTACAGCAAAGCCATTTCGTGGCACGGCACTAAGGTGACTTCCTTGGAGAGCGTCAGTGCAGGTCGAGGTGAGGAAGTCAACTTAGTGAATTGGATGGATAACGATGTATACCGTACCTATAGCAGTCTCAATTCGTATTCGTAGAACGCAGACCTTGCTCCTGGTAATGCTCAAAACTAGTAATGGATGATGGATAGATACCACGAATTCAACCCAATTGCAACTAGTTGTTTGGAATCTGACTACGATGAAGATATGTGAAAGAGGAAAAGTCATGTATTATATGGCAAAATATAAAAATTGATAGCGAATACAAAACATGTATGGGACAGATGTAAGATCACGCTCAAGTAGTAGACATTATGTGGTTAGGCAGCTACACAAGCCATTAAACTAGCTGATGAGTGATTTTCGTGTAATTGAAAAAAGAGTGGAGTCGGTATCCGTCGATAAAAAACGAAAGACTGGAGTGAGACGCTTCGAATATCGTAAATTTGGGAAATAGCGAGTGGATAGATGACCAAGTCATCTGCGTGCCGGATCCTGCCCGGAAGGATGAACAATAACGACTGCTGTTGAACGAGAGAATGAACTGGATCCCATACTTGACGAAGGACGTGCTCACAAAAGGAAGGCCAGAGCACCGACAACGGCCATGCCAAAACCTCCTGGAGCCGTGATAGTGCCGGCGCCACCAAGGAAGGTCGAAGGAGACGCACTTGGCGCAGTAGGGCTGGGTGCCTCAGTCTTGCGAGCGGCGCTGGTCCATGTGCATGAGGTGGTGGTGTGGGATGCGACATGCGAATGGGAGGAGAAGCCGTAAGAAGCATGGCGAGCCGAAGATGGAACAGGTGTTGAGTAGACTTTGGCAGATGAAGAGTGATATCCTGTCACCTGAGGAACATACGGTTGGGTAGGAGGCTTGCTATATTCACGACCAGGAGAGAAAGGCTTCGGCGAGTCGTACTCGGGCTCGGGCTTTGTATCGGGCTTGGGCTGACCAGGGCTGGGTTCTTGATAAGTCTGAGGAGCTGGGGGAGTATAGCCGCCGGGGGCAGGGTGTGGTGCCTCATAGTCGCCCGAGTCATTATCATGGTCTGGAAGAGAATACGAGCCATGGGGATGATTATCCTGTGAAGGAGGCGCTGGGTAGCTACCAGGCTGTTCCTTGTCACCAGGAGCAGGGTAAGGGACAGGTGCTGCATAGGAAGGAGGGGCAGGATAGCTAACATGGTCTTCATGTTCAAGAGCAGGATACGAAACAGGAGCTGGATAGCTATCGTGGCCTTTCTCGGGCTCGGGAGCCGAGTAAGAAGGTGCAGGATAGCTGCCATGATCCTCATGCTCGGGAGCAGGGTAAGAAACAGGAGCTGGATAGCTATCGTGGCCTTTCTCGGGCTCGGGAGCCGAGTAAGAAGGAGCAGGGTAGCTGTCATGATCCTCATGCTCGGGAGGGCCAGGGTAAGCATGCTCAGAAGGACCAGAAGGACCAGGATGGGGCCCTGGAGCAGGGTAAGTGCCATGTCCCTCCTCACCATTGGGCGCGGGGTAAGCACCGGGTTGAGGGCCAGGATGGGGGCCGGACCCAGGAATTGGCAAGGGGTAATCATCGTCACCATCATCTGCGTGGCCGGTGTGAGGGAAGGGGAACGGAGGTTGCACATGTGGAGGCTGAGGCGGCTGCGGTGGCTGGAAGGGGTTTGCGGGAGCTGGATGATAGCTCTCTGGTTGACCCTCGGGATGACCCTCAGGATGGCCTTCACGATGACTGCCGTCAGGATAAGGCTTCGGGACCTCCTTAGAAGCAGTTGGTGGTGCATAAGGATCAGCACCATGAGGTTCAGACATGGGGTGACTGCCATCCTCTCCTTCAGGACAAGGGGGCTCCTCCTCAGACCTCTCGGGTGCTGGCTTGTTGTAGGTCGGAGCAATAGTAGGAGCGGGTTCAGAAGCTGGAGCAGGTGCCGGAGCAGGTGTATAAGGAGACGGAGCTGCTTCAGGAGTCACCACCTTAGGCTCAGGCTCAGGCTTGTACGCAGCAGGAGCGGGTGTATCGTGGTGTTCTTCCGGGGTTACCTGCTTGGGCTCCGAGTGCTGTTGAGGTGGAATTTGCTCGGGCTGATGCTCGACTGGACCGGGACCTCCGTGTGGAGGGCTGGGAGGAGGCACAACATTGACGTCCTGCTCCTGAGCCTGGGCTTGTTGAAAGCTGTTGACCGGGGTGATGACGATATTGTCGTTGTTGACACCATCGTCAATCTCGTTGTCACCAGTGAAGACATCTGGACCGGCCTGTTCGTTGAAGTTGTGTGGCCCGCCGAATGGAGAGTTGGTTGATGATGCAACGAATCCAGGTGCTAGATCTCCATCGCTCCCACCTCCAACAGATGGCTCGCCGTGCCCACCCTGAACATGCTTGTGGGAGTCGTTGAAGCCATCGCCAAGGAAGTCGTGGTCATAAGTGTCGCCGAGGAAATCTCCCTTCTCGCTGTTGTCGCCCAGAAAGTCATGACCGCCGTCGTGGCCATGGTCCTCATGACTGGCTACATCACGAGACTGTTTGCCGCCGAGAGCCTGGGATTCAGCCTGAGCGACGGCAGCCAACAGGGCCAAAGGGATGGCAGTGTAGACGGTCTTCATCTCGTTTGCTGTCGTATTATTGTAGGGGAACAAGTGGCACGGTAACAAGGTAATGAGTGACTGATTCAAATGAAGGACAAATGGAACAAATAAAAAACAAATCTACGATTGACGACTTACCGGTTGTCGTCGACGCTGTCGCTGAACAAGAAAAAAATCAAAGAGAGACACCTTGTATTGCGAGTGCTGGTAGCTTTATCTAGTTGCGAAGACATCGTTGATGTTTCATCTGAAGCGAGGAATGTATCCCATTGCGGAGCATCACAACAAGAATGAATCCGGATGGTGCGCGCAGGATCATAAAGAATGCCAACAAATGTGATGAAGAATGGCTCCCATCCGGTTTGCACTTCTTGAAGTTCGCGAGATCCCACGTTCCTGATTGGAACACGAGGGTACTAACTTGGCAATTCCATGTCCTTTGGAAGAAATAGGAATGAACACAACATTCCGGAAGAGGCCCTGTCCTAACGCGCCCAAGCGGCAATGACAATCTCCATTCACAATTGTCCTCTCAGATCCAAGGCATGATTGGTCGATCGAGACATGTGTATTGTACAGACCTCATTGAAATATTCGACATCGGTATTCAAGGACGCAATGCGATGGCTCTGGCCCAAAGTCTCTCGAAAGAACTTTCGTCTACGAATGCCAATGAGCCAGCTCAAATCTTACTACAAGGGGAGCTTACTGAGGAATCGACAGCTATTTAAGCCACCGTCGAGGCTTCTCATACTTGTTTGACTGTAATATTAAACTTGGTGGTGAATAAAGAATGGATGTATCCCGTCATCAGCATTCCCCATCCATCGCCCTCAGTGAAGAGGACCCAACGGAAAGGAAACTTCCTATCGAGGAGTGTTTCTCTCCAGAATCACTGACCCTGGAAAGAGTCATGGCAACACATCGCTGTGGGATAAAGCAAAACGATGGTCGTGGCTGATTCTGTTAGCTTTTTTGATGTGAGGAAAAAAAGAAAAAGAGAAAACGTTTCGCAGCGGAAAGTGCGCGGCAGAGATATAGGCGGTGGTCACGTGAGAATTGTCCGGGCTCGGATTAAGGATTATGCGATTAGCTGAGCAACATCATTCCCATGTCGTCTACGTTTTTCTTTCTTGATAAACTGACTGCTCGTTGGTCGACTAAATGGGTGTTTATGGAGCCAGCCATCTTTTATTTTTGTAATGCATATTGACACACAAACGCCATCGCAACACCATGCACCTCGAAGTTTGTCGGAGCAAATACATCGAGCAAATACATCTCCATCAGCAGCAACCCAGAGGACCAAGACATTAACAGGGTATATTTCAAAAAAGAGCAGCACATTGGCTGATGTCACAGAAGAAAAGACGACGCAGTGTTCACTTGCAGGGATCGACTACCTTCCAAACGACCCACGAACATTGGCCGACTTCCACACCCCTCCTCCTACTGCCTTCGTGATTCCCATCGCAACACCAATCATGGCACCAATAATAAACAGGGCCAACAAGAGCTTGACATACAATCGTTGCCTTTTGGTCAAAGACGACATGCAGTCGCAATTCCTCTTTTTCTGAATCCATAACTTGGACTGGTGACACCTCCCGTGCACTTCCAAGGAATGCTTCTGTGGTGTGGAGGGTGCGCCACTCTCCAAGTCATTCGAGCCATATCGTTGCGCCGTTATCGTGCTTTCGTTCTTTAGATACTCGAGGGAATGGTTGGTGATATCGTGCGAATAGAATGGAGAGCATGGCTTAGCGCCTACGTGAGGGTCGAATTCGCCTGTAGCGTCTTGGAGGGATGTGATTGTTGGCGATGTCGTCAATGCAGTCTGTGACTGGACGCGCAAACCGCCATCTTGGCCGTGTGTTTCGCTAGATTCATTTTGGATTGTAGCACCGACGACGGGCTGTGTCGGTAAGTCGGTCGTTTGAGACATCATGTAGAGATGGATATGAGGTACAAGAGCCAGCCGTCAGAACGAGGGACAAAGGAGCACGTGCGAGCAATTGGAGTTCACGCAGGAGGTGACTTATCCAGAGCGTCTGAAGAAGCTGTAATCGTTCGGTAGAAAAGCAGACAGGACCAGTCTCTGGAGGGAGTAAGTTGATCAAGGTGGGTTAGGTAAACGCCGTGCTTTGGCCCGTAGGTGGACGATTATCCTGTGATGACGGCCAGATTTGGCAGATAGCCAGTTTCAAGTTGTTATTTCACAACTCTAACCAGTCATGCGGAGGGGGGAAATAGCCGAAAGTTTGTTGTTGGAGTTAGACTTTCAGGAAAAGGAGCGAAAGCTTCTTTGTTGTCTCGGGCATTCCTCGCTTGAGCGGTAGTGTAATAAAGCCGTCGTACTGAGCAACTCAAAATGTCGCATTCCAAGGGCCGCAGTTGAGGTAGGGAAAGGTGAGTGACTGAAAGGAAGCCGACAGGAGAACGAAAGGAGAATGAAAGGAGAAGGACACGGGTGACTCTGGGTATATTAGACGACTTATCACTGACAAGCCACGAAATGCAAAATTAGAAAACTAATCCGAAAGCATGGCAATCGCATGCAGATTGACAGAGGGAAAATTTTTGGAGAGGGTTTGAATTCAAATAATCGTGAAAGAAAGGAAGTGTGTTGAGACCTGCAGGCTGCATGCAGTCTGTCTGTTGCCGCTCTGGTACTCCAAAAGGAGCTGTCTCAAGTCCACCCTGCGCGAGGTGCGTTCCGGTCTCTATCCCTTGGAAACTGCCCAATAGTACGTACTGTGTACATGCGCCCGCTTCAGATCATAGTTTACGTTTGTTTTTCTTTGTATTTTGCGTGCTCGAGATTGTAGCCGACACATGGGTTGAAGGTTACATTGAAGACGGTTTCTCGTTAGGCTACAAACTCTACCTCTCTCTACCTCTCATGTCGCAATTCTGGGTTATCAGCTTCCATGCTTTTTTCTTTACTAGAGTCACCCCTACCAAGTCCTTAGACTCGACTAGTCGTGAGTAGTCAGTACTAAGATGCATGATCGATGCAAGCCTAGCCCAGCACAGATAGTCGCCAGCGCCATCAAGTGATTCATCTACCATTTGACCGCGGAGACGGAGGACATAGTAGACAGCCCGTCTATCATTCTGTCCGTCTTACTTTCGTCCATATCAGCAGAGACCTAGTCGGTGGACTTGATCAACAGACGATCTGAGTCCCTGGAACCCTATATCGACCATGGAAGTAAGGGGTTGATGCTTGTCTCCCGCCAGGGATAGGGGCACGCAAACCGAACAACGGTTGATTCCTTTCGCCTCTTCTCTGGTGACTGCCTCCATCTCTTATCTGCTTTGATCCGACTTTCATCTATGTGTGCGGCCTGGGCCCTGTACGAACTTTGTACCGTAGTAAAACTAGTCTGGCAGACGGGTGAACTCGACCTTGGGATAGTGTGGTATACGTACTCCAAATGCTGTGGCGTGAAGATATCCACTTTGGGGAGGGTCGGTGCTGAATCCAGATGCTACATTCCAGTTTGCATTCCAGGGGCAAATGCTCGTTTCGAGGGACTCGAGAGTGCCGTTTGGATATTCCGTACCACGGGGCTTATCGTTGCACGTTGGACAGGCGGTCTATCCAGATGGAGCTGTGGACCGAGCAAGAGCTATGAGTGAAAAAGCTGTTGGAAAAGAGCGATATGGGGAAGAGGAGAACCATACATCCACTAAACCTAAAGAGAGAACACTAGGCCTGATACAGTCCAGCCTCTCAGGCAACAAATTCTATCTCATTCTTGGCGGAGCTCCGGAAATGAAAGCAAGCCAATCATAAGTGTCTGCCAAGACCGCGTCCCTGACGATGAATAGCCTCACGTGATATGACGTCCACCCTGGTCTAGAAGGCGTCGATTTGAACCAGCTTCTACTTTTCAACTCATTCACCCACGCAATATGATTCAACACTGCACCAGTGTTTCTGCGCTCCGTGGTCGATTAATAACGTATCACAACGTATCACAATCACGAGCAACGAGGCGCAATTTCTACCCAATAGCAACAGCCAACTCATGACTAACACAACACAATATTCGCTGCACCGCTGAACCGTTCCGCTTAGTTAGGATCCCCCACTACGTAGCCGTGAAGGCCCTGCCGACGTCATCTCACATCCAGATCCCGATCAGCAAAGCGGAATATTTGTGTCTGTCGTCGAGAGAGACGGCGATGATTATTTTTGCACAACATACCAAACACCATGCGACACAATCGTTGTCGATAATTATGTGATGAGAGGTTTTCCAAGTCTGCCTCTAGAGCTCGTCATTTGCGTTGTCCAATCCGTTGAAGACGATGCAGACCTCAGAGCGTTGTGCACGGTGTCAAAAGCTGTATCTGCTATAGCCCAGCCAATGCTTTACCATGATATCGATCTGGAAGACTGTGATAGCGCGGAAGGGGTCTTGTCGCTGTTCCTGCTCATCCGAACGATCACCAATTCGCCATTGAGAGCGGGGTGGATTCAGTCTCTAAGGATAGATGCAGTGACGACCTGTGCATGCGACAACTTTTTTTTCGCGCTGGACGACCAAATCCACAAAGATGAGATCAAGAACTTTAGCTTTGCAGTCGACAGACTCGACGAGATCTATCACGTCCCGCAATCTTTGAGCGCATCAAAATCGAAGCCAAATGTCCTGGCCGCATTGCTCGTCTCGTGTACTACTAACCTGACAGATCTCACTATCCACGTGGACCGAAACAGCATGGCAATACTATCGGCACTCGGCCAACAACCGGCCACCGGATACTCGTGTCTATCGAAGATCGAGAGCTTGTGTCTCAAAAGCTCGACGGAAACAGCGCCAATAGATGAAATGGATCTTGATAACGTCACGCCGCTGCTCCTCTTGCTACCTAAATTGCACACAATCTGGATCAGCGGTTGCGTCGGCGATCGCAAAAACAAACTGAGTAACACGCGGTCGAACCGACCAAGCAAACTACTACTTCCCCAAACACTCCCCATTACACGTCTATCGTTCGCGAAAAGCAGTCTAACCGCTTCGAACCTTCAGATGGTGATCAGTGCTTGCAGAGATCTCAAAGTCTTTTCTTTTAGTAACCGCCGCAAATCGCATCAACAAGACCAACAACAATTCAGCCCTGTCGAGTTACATTCAGCGCTCGACTGCCAGAAATCGAATCTAGAAGACTTGCGAGTGTGTCTAGAGACTGACTCCATTTCCCAGGCCGTTGATTGGGATGGTAGCACATACGGCTCCTTCGAGGAGTGCACACATATGAAATTCTTGGAGCTGGATGAACGCTTCCTGGGCCTTCCGCCCGCCGGGCTTCCCGAGTCACTTGAACATCTCGTTATACAGAATTGTCAATCTTCGATATTTGAATTATTGTCTTACCTCGCAGCACTGATCTTGACAGGAACAGAGCTTACGTCCCTCAAGACCATAGCTGTGTATGCCCACATCCTCTTTCCGGGAGGTATGCTAGGTCTACCGCTGAAGGGGGCTACCGATTTGATGTTCAACAAAGCGCAGCAGGATCTGGTTGCCTTGTTCCTGGGTACGGACGTTACGCTAAGTTTTGAGCGGGGATTGCTCGAGAAGACGTTTTTGGGGTACAAGGTTGCGTCCGAGGATGGGTATCTCGGTGACTATGGACCTTTTTCGTACCTCGACAAGCCTCTAGATGTTTCCGAAATAGTTTTAGAATAGTTAGTTGTTGATCAAAAGCTTTTTATGTACAATATCCCAGTTTCTATGCGTTTGCAGCCGGAATTAGATGAGCCGAAAATGTGAATGCTCAAGATGTTTATATATCATCACCTGCGAAAAAGTCCTCCCTCACAATTCCACTCCGATCGCACATGCTCCTGAAAATACCATCCTGTTTTTCCCAGAGCGTCAACGGGGCATCCAACTCCGCTATCCGTCCCTGGTCCATGACGCAGATCCGATCATATGTAATGATGGTGCGCAACCGATGCGCAATACACAGCAGTGTCTTGCCCTTGAAGCCCGTCGCCATGGTCCGCTGGATCTTGCGATCAGTCTCAAAGTCGACTGATGATGTAGCTTCGTCGCAAATGATGATGCGCGAATTGCGCACAAGGGCGCGCGCGAGGGCCATGAGCTGCCGTTGACCTAAAGAAAAATTGAGACCTTCCTCGTCGACGGTGGTGTCGAGTTGAATGCGATTTGAGCTTTGCGTCTGCTGCGGCTTGGTCTTTTCTTCGTCGGTGTCTTCTAATTCGGATCCATCGGGCTGTTCGCCGATTAAATGGGATTTGCGTAGGGCGTCCCATAATTCCAGATCATTGTGTTCGTTGAATGGATCGAGATTTGAGCGTACTGTTCCGCGGAAGAGTGTTGGATCTTGGGGGATAATGGCTAGTCGTGAACGGAGATCTTGTAGACCGACTTTACCAATATCCTTTCCATCGATTGTGATACTGCCCCCGGATAGTTCGGTGATCCGGAATAGCGCTGACATGATACTGGACTTTCCGGCTCCCGTGCGCCCGACGATACCGATTCGCTCGCCGCCACGAATGTCCATATCCAAACCGCGAAGGACTAATGGAAGACCGGCGCGGTAGCGCATTTGGGCGTCCGAGAAGACAATTCTGCCCTCGGTAGGCCAATCGGGTTCAACTTCACCGAGGTGGACGGGCGCTTCTTCTTCAAGTTGAGTTCCGTAATAGTGCAGTCGTTCGGTGGCGTTCATGTTGTTCTCAACTTCGGCGAGTTGGCGAATCGTGAACTGCAACATTTGCACAATTGCGAGGATATATGACAGAACAAGACCTGAGATACTGGGTGAAACGTTGAATCGAGACGTGACCACCAGGATGCCTGTGACGAAGACCATAACATAACCGACAGCGTCAAGTCGGACACTGAGCCACCGTTGATTGGAGAATGTGAGAAAATATGCACTATCCATTTCGTCGATTGCATCACTAATACTGCGACTGAAATGATCCTGTAAGCCATAAGCACGGATACTGGCAACTCCGGAAATAGATTCGCTGAAGCGGGAAAAGACGTGAGATCGTAAAACGGATTCGAACCGTTTCATGTCTCGAGCTGAGGCACGGTAATAGTTTGCTGCGACGAGGAACAATATAAAGAGGGGCCCGAATGCGATGGCGAACTGTACAGAGGTTAGCGTATTGGTTGGAGGAATTGAGTTTTGAAGATACTAACGTAATGGAAGTACACAATGATCAGAATGATGATTGCAATGATCATAGTGATGTTGAGACCGTAAATACGCATCGCATCACCAAGCTCATTGTCCATGACATGAACGTCCTTTGAAAATCGATTCGTAATTCGACCTAGAGGCGTGGTATCAAAGAACGACATTGGCGCTCTCAAAACCCTCGTCATGGCCTTCTGAAGCATGTTCTTACTAGCATTGGTTCCCGCAACGCTGAGCAGCGTCGAGTATATGAACATGATAATAGCCTGCAATGCAGCAAGCGAGGCGTAGCCGGCTATGTACTGACCCGTAGTCAAATTGTATTTTCCAGAAGTCCAGTACGTTAGCCAGAAACTTGTCATGATATTAGAAGCATTCGTCAAAACAATGGCCAATACGATGAAAATCGGATAAAGAACGTGTCCAGACGCAAGCATATATGCTTTCCATACCTCCCATCCCACGGCGGTAGTGGCTCGATCTTCTTGCTGCATCAACGCGGCCTGTTTTCCAGGCTTGGTCTTCTTGGCTGGCGCCGCTTCTTCCGTTTCAATCTTGTCCGTTTCGTCTTCCACTTCCTCTATATTCTCAATTTTCTCATTCTCCTGGTCTTGTGTAGTGGTAGACATCAATCTTTGAAAGAGTATGTTGTCACGCATCAAGTTGTCAAAGGTGTCAACGGCGTTGATGCGGCCATCATCCATGACCACGATACGATCACAACGACTTAATACATGAAGCTGGTGCGTTGCAAGGATACGACATTTATCTTTGAGCAAGCCACAAATGGCCTGGTCCATGATATGCCGACCGACGTGCGCATCTACTGCAGACAGAGGATCATCCATCAAAATGATGTCTGCATCAAAGTAGATGGCACGGGCAATATTGAGACGCTGCTTCTGGCCACCAGAAACAGTGATCCCACGCTCTCCAATCTCTGTACTGTCTCCGTTCGGAAAAACATCAAAATCGGGACGTAAAGCGCATGCATCTACGACCGCGTTGTACCACGTTTCATCGAATTCTTTACCAAAGCTGATATTTCCTCGAACAGTAGCGTTCTGAATCCAGGCATATTGCGGACAGTACGCCCTAGAGGCACCGAGACGAATTGATCCTTCAGTCAATCGCATGTCGCCAGCTAGAGCAGCAAGTAGAGATGTCTTTCCAGAGCCAACTGTTCCAATGACGGCAATAAGCTCGTTCCGCTTAACAGAGAGATTCAAGTCGGAAATCTGGAAAGGAATGACGTTTTCAGGGACTTCCGATTCAACCTGTGTTTCTTTCTTTCCGCTGTCCTTCGGAGACTTTCCTGCCTTTGTGTCTAGTTCATCAGGAGCAGTTCGCTCCCAAGTAAAAGAAGCGCCTTCCACCATGATTGCTTCGTCCATACTGTAATCCCACTTGATGTCATCGGTGACTTCTTCTTCAAGCAGATATTCTTGAATACGCTTTAGACCAGTCCATGCATCCGTAACTTGACTCAAGACCTGGGGGAAAAGCATTAATGGCATGCGCAGCGAGTTGAAAAGAGCCAGTGATGAGAAAATGGGGGCAGGGGTAAGCACGTGCTGCGACAAAGAATACGTGACGAAAGAAACCATTGAGGCAAAGGTCGGCATCGCTAGCGAGACGCACAGAATGGCATTGCGAATAGCTAAGAGTACCTGTATCGCTCGGATTTCGGAACGGCGAATACCTCTCAATCTTTCCATAAAACTGCTTTCCCAGCCGAAAAATTTGACAAAGCGGACAGACTGTAAGATCTCCTGCGTCAACGAGACTCGCTGGTCAGTGAGCTTATTAATAGATTTTCTCCTCTTCAAAAGACTTTTGATGGCCATAGTCAAGGAAGGAATGCCGAGAAGTAGCAGTGCAAACCCAGAAAGAGCACTGTATCCGATGTTGATACACAGGAGGATGATTGCGAGGATGATGACGATCGGCGATGACCACATGAGATGGAACATGCCCATTGCGGTGTTAATACGGTCTGCATCGACGCTCATCAGAGTAATGATGCGTCCGTTGCTCCAGCCTTGTCCACTTAGGCTACCCTCAAAGACCTTGAGGCCATCCTCGTCAGGAGCGTTCGCCAGACTACCACCGGCTCTGGCACGGTTTGAAATTCTCATGGTTTTATCAAAGATGACGTTGATCAGCACCGCTCTCAGCTGTGCACCGACTAGAAATCCTCGGTAGATGAACTGATTGGTGCAAAGACTTTGACAGATTTGCATGACAGTTATACCGACCGCGAATCCGATTCCGTGTGAAATAGCAGGTTCCGGTTGATGGTTCGCTTTGGCAACGTACGCCTCTGTGGCATAAGCAATCAGGTAGCGAGTCATATAAGGCGAAAGAACCATGAAGATAGAACTGAATAGATTGCATATCCCGCCAAGCCAGAATTCGAAGAAAAATGCATCGTATATCGCGAACAGCAGCGGGTACTTGTCACCTCGTTCGTGACGGCGCTCGAATGATTCGATGAGTTTGATTTTGAGGCGATCGACAGCTCGGTCCGGATTCACTTTCCAAATATCTTGTAGCTGCAAAGGTCGTAGGTAACCGGTCTACAATAAGTGCGGTCAGTGGAGGTGCTTTCGGAGTTGACGAATCGGACACTTACGTTCATTAACGGAGACATCCATTGAAACAATATGACACTCAAGATACTAGCTCCATATTCTGGCGACACAGACCGCTCCTCTGGTACGGGAGGTATCTTGCGCAGCCGCAGCGGGTTCAACCTTTGATACCATTTGCGCTTCTGAGCACCAGCTCCCTTTCCGAATGCATCTTGCTCGGTGCTGTTGTGAGAGGTCGATATACTTGATATGCGGCTGGATGCTGCGTCCACTTTTGACAAGGCTACTTTCTCGTCACCGGCTGCCGCTGCTGCTGCCGCTTCTTGTTCGTGTTGTTCCCGATGCTGTTCAGCGGCAGTCAAAGCCGGAGTCGGTTGAGTGACAGACATTCCTCGGACCAAATGCGAGGAGGCGTATCAACGAGTCAATGGTTTTACTTGCAGAGATGGCCGAGTCACGTAGAGCAACTGCACGTAATTTGCTCTATCAATCGAACGAGAGTTGACACAGCAGGCTTGGACTCATGTCGGGTGCATGATAACATGGGGTTGAAGAGGAAAAGAGGAGAGACAGCGAACAAGAGGAAGAAATAAGAAAGAAACCGGTTGAAGCGGCACGGAATTCATTCTGAGTAATGTACGTAGTCCGCAAGATAGCAGCCAGCTTGCTTCGGTGGTTGATTTCACTATGAGCAGCCAAGTGGGACCTCAACTTTTTCTGGCGGGAGGAGGAGGAGGAGGAGGAGGAGGAAGAAGAGGGCCAGTCCCGGTTGCGGACGCCGCTCCGATCTATATTTCCTGCTTAGGCAGTTGATCCTACTCCATGGATTACTACCAATATTTGATCTTGTTTACAATCGTAGAGGATCGGATCCATCATTCTGCAATGTTTTTCCCTTCTTTTCCTTCTTTTCCATCTTTTTCTTCCTTTCCTGGGAATTGTTAGACAAAGAGTGCGTGATTGAGTAGTCCGATCCTCTTATGTCCGAGCTCCGAAAGATCGGTGTAAAGCAGCTTCCATATATGGACTAGCGGAAAGTGGCAATACGAAGTCCGAGTGCGTGCCCAAAACCCTACCTCTTGCCGCTTGGTTCCTACCATATTCTCTAGTTCCACCCAAGAAGGGAATAGCTCCATCTACCATGACCCAGATCTTTCTCCTGGTCCAAGAACGATATTTACTGCACTATCTCGGTTTCGAAATCATTCAGATCCTGCCCAGCTCGTGAATTATCGTGCTTGCCTCTGGTGCATTACTGCAACCAGATATTATGACATTTATCATACACAACATCAGACAAAACGATGTACTTCCGGGAATCAATTGGCTTTCTCCTTCTCCAGCACAAAGTTCCCGTGCCACAAGTGCATATTTCTTCCCCATGAGCCTTTGATTGATAAATTTTCTGCATCAAACTCCCCCGAATACAGCCATCCCTGTCCCTTGTCACCCAGATACAGCTTAGCCCATGTCGCCTCCTTGTCTCCATGAAGAAAGCCTATTATTTCGAATTCGCCAATGACATCTGAGCCATGGCCAAGGAACCTCGGGGGCTGTCCAAGGGGACCGGAGCTCTTCTCATCGCCCCAAGCTATGATGTCAAACGACATATCATCCCTCCTGCCTTTGCTCCAACTGTTATAAGTATAATGTCCTTTGAGCGTGCCGGCGAGATTTCTCCCTATATTCAGCCAGGTGATTAGACAGAGGACTACAACAAAAAAAACCCAGGTATTCTAGATTGCGGGCGAGCAACTTACAAGCCTCAAGCAAGACGGCACTTGGCGAAGAGAAATCTGGACCGAAGCCATACTTCTCCACCAAGTACTTGACCGCCGAAGCGTTTCTGCCACCTCCTTGGATGGCCAACTCCAAGGGTAACGATTTGTTCATATCGCGCGCATTTTGATCTGCATCGTGCTCAAGCAAAAGCTTTAAGACAGTGAAATGCCCGTAAAACGCGGCATAATGCAATGCGGTCCTTCGGTTCGATGTTGCAGATTTCACATTTGCTCCCATGGCCAGAAACATATCTGTCAGTTCTATTGACCCTGCAATAGCAGCAGTTATCAATGCATTGTCCAGAAGAACTCCTGTGTTTGATGGCGCAATGTTGGCTAATTCAGCCTCTACTAGAGTGAGGTCCTTTAAGAAGACCGCCTTCTGGAGACTCATATTTCGCTTCTTAAAAGTCGTCTCATCTTCTATATTCATTGACGAAGTAGTCAAAACATTCTGACCTAACAGCAGTAAGATCATTTCGTCGTGGTGTCGGTGGATGGCATGATCGAGACTAGTATCTCCGCTGATATCGTACTTATTGGGATCGGCACCATGTGCAAGAAGTATCTCCATTACCTCAATAGAACCACCATAGGCGGCAAGCATCAATGGCGTCGCTGATGAGGATGTCTCTGCCTCGATGTCAGCACCGTGCTCGAGATATAACTTGACAAGAGTCTGGTGTCCATATGCAGTGGAAACATGCAAGGGCGTCCAACCGCCATTATCCGCATGGTTGACGTCTGCCCCATGTTCAATGAGAAGCTCCGCCGACGGAATATGGCCAGGATAACCGCTTGCCAACCTCAATGGGGTGGACCCTTTATAATAAAGTGCATCGATCTCTGCGCCATGCTCCAGCAAGATCTTTACAATATCTTCTCGGCTATTTAGAACAGCTTGGTGCAGACACGTCATGGTATTCGAACATTTTATGTCAACTTTAGCTCCCCGTTCGAGCAAGAGGTTAACAATGTCAAAGTGGTTGTTCTTCACAGCAGCATACAAAGGGGACCCCCAGCCCTCAACTTCGGCATTCAAATCCGCCCCCGCGTCGACTAGCATTTGCGCACACTCCAGAGAGCCGCTAATTCCTGTCCAATATAGGGCAGTACGTCCTCTGCTGTCTCTTGCGTTTATATCTGCGCCCTTTTCTATACACACTTCCAGAGTTTGTGGACTATACGCGCCGTAGTGAATGAGCCGATACTTTTCGGGGCCGTCTTCACTCTCAAGATCGGCTCCTGATTCGACCAGCAATTTGATGATATTTAAGTGCCCTCCCCATCCCGCCGCGCAGATAGCATAAGAGTATTGTCCCGCATATATAGAGACGTCAGCACCATGATCGATAAGAAACTTGACGGTGTCGAAATGCCCCTTGATGGCAGCGGCCTGCAGTGCAGTGCCATATCTTCCTCCTTTAGCGTTGACGTTCAAACCGTCTGAATGAAGCTGCTCGACAATATCAAGCAGACCAAGAAGAGATGCATAGTACAGCGGACCCCCGTATTCGTCTTCTTCTTCTTCTTCTTGTTCTTCATCATCGTCGTCATTTTGATTGCCGTCATCATCCTCGGATGCATCGTCTTCATCGTTTTCTGTGTCATCAGTATCAGATTCTTCCGATGCTGTGCCATCTTCCGAATCAGAATCAGAATCACTCGTATCGTAATCATCATCGGATCTGTCAAACACTTTTGACCACATGACCCAATTCGAAGTAGCCGGATTCAACAATCTCCTTGCACATTCGATAATATCTGGCGATATTACATTACCTGCAACAGCGTGCTGAAACCACGTCCTTGCAGCATATACTAAGAAAGGGTATACGCGTAATTGTTTCCTTGTCGACACTCGTTTGTGGTGATCACCAAAAACATCATAGCACAGATACTGAAGGCAAAGCTTCGCAAGTCGATCGTTCTCGGATTTATTGTCCGGGAAACACATTGCCTGTGCCCGAGATATACCAGCCTCATTTGGTCGAAGGAGGTATTCCTTGACTGAGTAATGTACGAAATGCACCGTATACGCGGACAGTGGCTCATTCTCTCCGTGACTTCTCAACTCGATCAGCGAGCCTAGTGGCTGCCGAAGAACATCGTTCACATAGTCCTCATCAACATAGTTGACTTTCCAGGAGTCTGGTAGCTCATCTTCGGGATACGGATTGTCGTCATCAATGTTTCCATTCAAGATGAGAGCTTCGACCAACTCGCGGACGGTGAGCGGGCGAACGGCAAAGAGCACCCAACGCAGGATGTCAGTCGCTCGTTGTCGCTCATCCTCATCCAAGCTTTCAATATGCGCGAGATCACGCTCATATGCCTGTTCTAGTCCAGCAGGCATTCGAGAGACCACCTTTTGAAGCTGGCTTGCGTTGCTACCTGGTTTGAGCTTTTGCGACAGCAAGTGTATCCAGAGGAACATGCCTTCTGACTTTTCTGCTGCTTTTGCAGCAATCTCACCGCGAAGGTGTGCTGGCTTTCTGGATAATTTGAAGTCGACGACGTACTTCGACACGTCTTCAATGTCTGGCCGAGTGTCCTTTGCGGTGATTTGATATGAGGAGATTGTGACCTTTCCATTGTCTTTTTCTCTGAAGATTTCCTCACGGATTTCTGCCGTATCTCTGCTTACCATGAGAACATCCGCTTTTCCGGTACATAGCTCCTTAATCAGGTCCTGCAAGAATTGAGCGCGTGCATCGTTTGTATCGAAGCGAGAAGTTTTATTGATACCGCTGCACTCGTCGAAGCCGTCGATGACAAATGTGCAGTCCTTGACGCCCTGGCATATACTTCGAAACAAGTTCCATTTCTCTGATCTCGTAATAGCACGCAGTTCCTCCACGTCGATCAAGTGACTCGCTATCCTGACCGCGGCATCGTTCTGCTCAATCATCTGGGCTACCCACGAAGTGAGGATAGCGTACGGGTCGCGTTTCGCCTCGTTTTCTGACACGCAGAAGAAATACGCTACAGATCTTGGTCGTTGTTCCCGTAAATATTCTACCATTGCCGCAGCGAGCACTGTTTTGCCAAACCCTGGTCCGCCGTAGATCCACAGTACATTCGATTTTGATCCCGTATCCATCCATGCCTTGAAAATATCGCGATCAAAAATCCAGTTTGCTGTTCCTTCCCGGCGAAGGGAAAGCGCTCCGTCATAATTGTCATTTGTATACGTAGCACCGAGTCGTTCCAACAGACGTCGGCGAGCCGCCGAGATGGCCGATTTTGCTTGTAAAAAGTTCTCCTCCAGATTAATTAGTGACGCTTGAATCGAAATCAACCGATTTGCCTGGTTCTCAGCTTGAACCAGATTCACCAGTCGATACACATCATTTTCTTCCTTGTATATGCGATCCAGTCGCTCTTCCGCCGTAGACTTGCCCGTCGGAACCAGCGATTTGGCAATTTTCTTCCCGGTAGATGAATTGTAGTAGTGACGTGCCTCTGCAAGATACTTCAAGACTGCCGCGTAAAGCTTGATGAGACCATTTTCGAGTTGTGTCTTGAGATTCGATCGGCCGGTGAGATCGTTCTTCTCGACTTCGGAGAAACGTGCGATTATACCGGCGACGACTTCAATGCCTTCCATCATTGAGCCGTATCTTTCGACGTCGTTTATTGTAATCTAGTCACTTAACATATAATCCATCCTATTTCTGATCGCAGATTGTACTCACAATCAGAAAGAATCGCAACGCAGCCCACGGTAACGCTGCATGTACCGGATCATACTGAACCACCACATCTCCAACCTCTTTGAACTTATTTACCCATTTCGCAACTTTCTCCAGCACTTCTCGAACGGTAACTTCGTCGCCATTACTCCTGCGAAACCGCCACTGTTTGCGCTTGCCTGCTTCAATCTGCGATTCAATATCTTCCAGGATTCGTTGCGGAGTTTTCCCTTTGGCTGTCTTGATTGCTTGGTCCTGGTCGTCGAAGTTGAGATATTTGCGATCTTCTTTGGACAAGAGATTTGCAGCTTCGTCCCATAGGCTTTTCTTTTGTCTGATTTATTCGGAAATCTAGCATTAGTGATTGCGCCGGATGTGACGCAGGAAGTTGATGCGAACCTCATAGAACTTCGCCTTCGCGCCATCAGTATCTTGGTCGCTGCAATATTGTAGAAAGCGTTGGACTTCATCATTGTCGCCGCCATATCGGATGATGTTTGTCGCTGTTACCTCCCGTAGTGGGAAGCAACCAGCCGATTCAGACGATTCCTTCATCAAAGCCGCACGTACGAGGAAAGCCAAGTAACGGTGTTCCTGCAGGTTGCCGGAACATACATATGCACTCACGGTCAATATGCGGCAGGTATGATTGCGGAGGCGACTTTGACATTGTGCGACGGACAGAAGATCCAAAACCTTAGTTCAGCTTGAGGAATGCCCTCTCAAACCCCGCTTGAGGCTGAGTCGTGATAGCGCCAAAGACGCGGGTGGTTAGGTATGCGACGGGCCGGCCGCACGGGACGGGGCGAAAACGAGCCACAACTTGGGATTATAGAATGACCAATTGATGAAAGCTGTTTTACCGTTGAATCATACAAATAGACTCGCAAATTATCGAACACGCCTCTTCCCATCTGCAACACAATCGCAGACTCAGCCACCTTCGAGTCCGATCGCCCCGTCAGACCATGTGCATCTCCCGGATTCCACAGAGCGTTGATCTTACCATTATGAAATGTAAAAATAGAAAGTCCTTTCCACCATGACCGTTGTCTTATCGATGGCTGTCCGAACAAGCTGCATCTCGTTGAATACCATGAGGTTGACATTTGGCTGTCACCCTGTTCTCTTCCTTGATTGGGTCGAGAATTCCAGTAAGCTAATGAATGTAGGATGCAGAATCTCAGCGGTCCAGAGGTACCTAGGGCGCCGTGAAAATTGCAATGATTATTTGTTGACTTCATGCCGCAATTTGCGGAACTTGGACCAGTATCAAGTACTGTACTAAACTTTGACTTCAAATATTGGATTACACGTAGTTCTACCACGCACACAGTAAAGACCGCCTTTTCAACACCACTGTATGCGACTGACTGGATGAAAGAGGAAATTCTTCGGTCTACTGCACTTGAAGCCTCATACATTGGTATCTACTACAGTACTACAAAGTAAGCAAAAAATAAGCTTATCGATTAGGGCTTCTCCTCTCCCCCAATCAGACGCAAATCCAGCAAGCTGCCCGAAGTGGAAAGATTGCCTCTTAAAAGCGGCAACACCCTTCATGACCCAATGCCCACGAACTCCGAGACACAACGCCACGCACCCCTACTCCGTGGGAGAGATAAGCTTTCCTCTTAACTCCGCTTCTCCACCGTCAACCTTCTTCCTTCTGACCTGGACATTTTCGTGGGGTATCTGATTATTCGTGAGTGACTTGTCACGTTACTCACGTACCTCCGAGCGTGCTCATATCAAGGCTGTAGCTCCGAGATCACTATACGTATGTGTTTGTAGGATATCTTTAAACCGCGGGGAAAGTTTCTCCCTCACTCTTGTCACTGGCGTACTAGTATGTTGCATGGATTTCTAATTAGCTGTGCCGGTTAACCGTTAGTATATATCGGTCCGGGGAAAGGTACGAGTACGATGCTTTGTGTGTATAGACCGATCGCAAAACCACCTTTCCATTGTTTGGAGGGGAAATTGGGACTTTGGAAGAAACTGGCAGATGATCGGATATCGGATGGTTGAATATATTGCCGTTCCGGTGGTACGTGTTGAGCGGTCTGCGATGCAGCTCGGGCGTGTTAACATCTTGTCTTCGTGGAGAATCGAGTTAGATTATCTTGTTTACGTGAGCTGTCATGCGCCTTCCAAGGTTGACTTGCAATTTACAGGATTGTGCGGAGTGATCTAGATCCGTCCATATCTGATCGTCCCCCCTAGGTAGTAATTACTGGCAATCTCATCTCCTACGTCAGATATAATTCGTTGTTAGTATTAATATCAGGGATCGGAATTCATGAGTAACTTTTACGGTAACATGCAATGCCGCTTGGCAAGCAATCACTATGCGCTATTTGATCGATACCGACAGCTCCTAATCCACCAACTACAAAGGCGAGGCATTTCTGTGCCGCCCTTGGTACCCCTCAGACACAACCCCCTCTCTGACAGAAGGTACATAGATCTGACAACACGACGCGTGCCGGTCAGTCAAGCTCCTGATGAGAATATGTCCACTCAGCCACGGCGTGAGCTTAATATACTCATCCTAGAGTTGATTCATGCCCATCCTGTTATGATTGCTCCGTCTAACTGCCATACAGTCCACTCACAAGACAATGATTCTCCGTGAAGTGTAGACAGGGCTCAAACGTGCCGGCTCGGACTCGAGCTACAAGCCAGGCATGTTAATTGAGCACGTTATTAGATGGCATCTAATTGTCGACTCCGATTTTGACTTCCTTCTCGGGAGGAGGGATAACTTCGTCTTCTTTCTTGCCAGAAAGATTTGGGAGCTCCTCGAGAGACTGCTTGATGATGTCAAGAGCACTCTTGACCTCGACATCTGTGATGACCAATGGAGGTGCAAGACGAATGATGTTTTCGTGGGTTGGTTTGGCCTGGTAATCCCAGATTAGTACCTTGCGTTTGATTCCTCGTCAAAGAGAATAAGAAGACAAAACATACAAGCAAACCCTTGGTTTTCATTAACATGCACAGGTCCCAGGCTGAGTGACCGCCGGTCTTGCTCTCATCAATGACGATGGCATTTAACAGACCCTTACCACGTACGGTCTGTATGATAGGGCTGTTGAGCGCGGTTAATCCATCACGGAAGATATGGCCAAGCTTCTCTGCATGTTGAACCATGTTTTCATCGCGAATGATTTCCAAAGCGCGAATAGCGATGGCAGAACCGAGTGGATTACCTCCGTAGGTAGAACCGTGGGTACCGGGCTCGATTGTGAGCATCACATCCTTGCGACCGAGCACACACGAGACAGGGTACATCCCTCCTGAAATGGCCTTTCCAAGCAAGACAAGATCAGGCTTGATGCCGCTCCACTCGTGGCAGAGGAGCTTTCCGGTACGAGCAATACCGGTTTGGATCTCGTCGCAAATAAGCAACACGTTGTGCTTGTCACAAAGAGCGCGAGCCTCCTGCAGGTAATCATCGTCCGGAACGACGATACCCGCTTCCCCTTGAATCGGTTCAACCAAGAAAGCAGCCAGGTTGGAGCCAGCAGCCTCAAAAGCCTCCCGCAGAGCTGCCTTGTCGTTGTAGACAATCGGCTTGTTGGTTCCAGGAATACAGTGTCCAATATTGGGTAGATAAGGACCATAGTTGTCGCGGGATTCGGGGTCGGAAGACATGGAAATAGCGGCGAACTGCACAACAACTAATCAAAATCGGGTGGACGAAAAAAGCACTCTACGACAGTCAACTTACGGTTCTACCGTGAAAATTGTTCTCAACACTAAGCACGATTGCTTGATTCTCAGGAATGCCCTTGACTTTGTAGCCCCATTTCCGGGCTATCTTGATGCCAGTCTCAACGGCTTCTGCGCCAGTACACATGGGGAGAACCATGTCAAAGCCAAAGAATTTGGTCACAAACTCGGCGAACTTGGGAAAGACATCGTTGTAAAAAGCGCGTGAACTCAGGGTCAACCTAGATGCCTGATCCACCAAAGCCTTGACGAGTTCAGGATGACAATGACCTTGATTGACAGCAGAATACGCAGACAGAAAGTCTAGGTAATGACGGCCCTCAGGATCCCAAACGGACGTGCCCGATGCACGAGCAAACACAATGGGCAGAGGGTGATAGTTGTGAGCGGCATAGTCATGCTCGGCTGCGATTGCGGCGTCGGTGGACGTCGCGTGGTATACAGAATCGTCTTTGGAAGCGACGTTCGCGTCTTGGGTTTCAATTGCGATGGGCGACATGATGCGAGGAACCTAGATCAAGTACTGACAGTGTCTGCCTGAGACAAAGGAATGGTCAGTGGCTCTGAGGTGAGTGAACCGTGAAGATATTCAAGATATGGCGGGGTACACCCTCGAAAGACTACTATGAGACGACGGCAGGGACAGACTGGTGGAAAAAGCCCTCGAGCAGCTGAAAAGAACACAAGAAAAAGCAGGAAAAGTAAAGGCCAGTGTTCGTATATGAGCAAAACCAAGGGAAGGCAAAAAAATGAGGGACATGATCCATTCTCGCACCGTCCACGGGCGTGACGATGGAACTAGACCTCTAAGTGCAAGTGTAGCCGTTCGCCGCGACCTCCAGTCCCGGCCTGACGGACAGCCGGCCCGGTGTACCGCACATGATTGGCCAGGTCGCGTTGCAGGAATGTCATCTCTTTTTACCCGGCGCTGATTGGCTGGTGGACCACTTACCTGCGTAGTCATGTGACAGAGCATCAAACTAAGCCGTATCAGGCTAGATGCGTGACTGCCAGCCATTCGCATTACGTAGTGCCTGCAACCTGGTTTCTACTTCGTCCTAGAAAGAATACCTCACTGATACCTATATTCTTCGTGATATAACCTTTATACAACGCTCAATCAGTGAACAGTATACGGCCATCATCCCGTGCGGGTAAACTCTACGTGAGGTCCAAGTCTTTCAAGCATTATATTACGTATAGTGGGGCACCGCGGATTGCCGTAGCCGCCGCCTCTACCCTTGCTTTCCCCAGCCAACCGTCGCGACTTTCGAGATCGACACGCCGACTGGCACCCACGGCTCCATACATAGTCACAATTGTCAATTCGATATCAACCGGCTCATTGCCCACCTCACCTGACTGCGCACTGGCTCCGGCATGCAGCTGACCCGGTATCATGTCCTTGGAAGCCTCAGAGCAGTCTCTTGCGTCGAGTGGCACGAATACTTCCTTGGCTGACTCCATCCATCGGCTTAGACGACGCGCCAAAGCTCAAGCAACGCCTCACAACATCTTGTTGTTTCTCATTGCGTTTCGCATACTGAATGCGCTCACTGTGCGCACATTTTTTCAGCCAGACGAATTCTTCCAATCACTAGAGCCGGCATGGCAAGTTGTATTCGGAAAAGACAGCGGCGCCTGGATCACATGGGTGCGTTTATTACCTAGAGAGAACTGAATGAGACTAATCGCAAGCGATGCGCAGGAATGGAAACATGAACTACGATCCTCCATCCATCCGCTATTTTTCGCTGCCGTTTATTACATTGCTGGCTCCGCCGCATGGATTGCGCGCTTGTCCCCGTTGAATGCGGCCGAGTTGCTCGTTGTAGCGCCCAAAATTGCACAAGCTATTATTGCCGCGACTGGAGACTACTACACATGGAAATTGTCCAACAAGATTTATGGAACCGAGAGTTATGGCGCATGGGCTACAGTACGGACGTTCGATTGTTACTTCTGAAAGCACGGCTAACAGGCGCATTTGTCTACAGCTGGCATTGACTGTCCTGAGCCCCTGGCAATGGTTCTGCTCAACACGAACATTCTCGAACTCTACAGAAACGACATTGACGATAATCGCTCTGTACTTTTGGCCGTGGGAATGGTTTCTCGACAACCAGGAGGTGGATCCGGAAGAGGAGGAGGAAAGGGAAGAAGATGATGAACCGGATGAGACTCTTGAAAGCGCGAGTCGACAGTCAAGGTACAGATGGCCTGGGCTCGATGGAGACATATTTACCATCATGTTTCTAACGGTAGCGCTATCCAGCCTCCGAAAATGCCTCTTACTTGCAGCGTTGGCGTGCGTTCTGCGCCCCACGAACATCATTATTTGGGCATGTATGGCCGGATTTGCCGCATATCAATGCCCACGATCGACCATCTATATACTTGTGAGGGAGTCAGTTTTTTGCGGGTAAGTATTTCGGATGAGACCCGACTACACCCGACTTTATACTCATATGTCAATAGATTCGCTGTCCTCGGTCTTTCGGTTCTTATCGATCGTCTGTTTTACGGCGTTTGGGCTTTCCCAATCTTTCAATTCCTCTACGTCAACGTTGCTCAGTCTATTGCCATTTTCTACGGTCACAACGATTGGCACTATTATCTTTCACAGGGCTATCCGCTCCTTCTGATCACGGCTCTTCCTTTTGCGCTCATCGGCCTCTATAAGTCATTGCGTCACAGTGGCGCGACGACGACGAGCCGCCGAGGCTCAATCAAATTTCAACTGGCTACAGTCTCACTTGTTATGCCGGCCGTGCTCTCAATCATTGCGCACAAGGAAGTCCGGTTCATTTATCCCTTGCTACCTGCCTTACATATTCTAACGGCCGAGCCGCTTGTCTCGTTCTTCCTTCCAGCTATCTCATCTTCAAGCAATGCTCAATTGCCACGGAGATTGACCTTAGTATTCCTAATTCTTGTGAACATTTTTATCGCATATTATACTACTTTGACACATGCACCCGGACCAATAGACGTTCTCGCCTATCTGAGAGCACGACACAATGCTCATCAGGACGGTTACGGCCACCTGCTCGCCCCACGTCCGTTGTTTGGAGAATCAGACAAACCTGTTCAAGCTCCGCCGAAGAATATGACTGTTGGCTTTCTCATGCCCTGTCACAGTACACCTTGGAGGTCACACTTGGTCTTTCCGTCTATAGAGGCCTGGGCCCTATCTTGCGAACCTCCCGTCGGGCTGGACGAAGCACAAAAGAAGGCATACTTGGATGAAGCAGATCAGTTTTACGCGAACCCAATCGAGTTTCTACAACACCACATGATTGGCGGTCTTTGGCACGTCCCTCGTCGACCCTCATACATGTCAACGTTGCCACCTCGTTCACCGCCCCCGGCTTACTATTCTCATCAACAAACGCATTCATCGAAGGAGCCTCTATTTCATGAGTGGCCAGACTACCTGGTTTTCTTCGGGCAGCTTGAGCCAACAATTCGTACCTCACTACGCAGTAGCTCCTATGGCGAATGCTGGCGAACATGGAATACAGCATGGCATGACGACTGGAGGCGAAAAGGTGATGTAGTTGTCTGGTGTCTCGATCCTACTGAACAGCAGGAATGGCGCAAACTGCAGCATAAGCAGCAGTCGGATCGTCGCGAAAAACAACTAGACCGCGTCATTTCGCGATTCGAGAAACAGATAGGGTCGAAGTCAAGCAAATTTAATCCTTTCAACCTCTTCCGAAGACAAACAACTACCGCCACTACAACTGTTAATACTCCCGGCTCATGGTTCTCTTCTCTACCGTGGCCATTCACATCTACAGAGCCATCTCGATTTCCATTTTCAACAAAGAGATCGTCTCTCCTTCCACCATGGTTCAAGAATCCACTCACAACTCAACGACGATTTCAATATTTACCCGACTTTATACAAGATCGTTTACCAGCAAAAAGGAGCTGGTACGATCCGCGATCATGGTTTTCATCCTCCTCATCATGGCCATCATGGTGGCCGTGGAATGAGAAGAGTCGAAAAAGGCGGAGCTATTCTATCAATCCTATCAACGAGCGCGGCTTATGGGAGTGAACATGGCATTTTTGGTTTATATAATGCGGCGGTTTGTTTATATCGCTATTTTCATTGGTTCAGGGTATATAGTAATGTTTATTGTAAATATTCACCAGAATTCGCGCGACAGACTTCAAGCTGAAAATCGATGTGAGCCGATGATCATAACATCTCAACTAGAACTATGAAACATAACGAAACCCATCCCACATCGCGTTCATGGGTATTTGTATGTAAATTTTCGTTTCCCGCTAGTACTACACTGGCATTACTAGCAAGTACCGCGATATGACTCGAATTACGTTACCTGTAATTTCATTTGACACGATACCACTCGATGGTCATATACAAGACACCGAAGAGGAATAGTCGAGAGGAAAAAATCTCTCTGATCTAGCTCGGATATTACAGAGCTTTGAATAAATAATCACGCAACATGGAAGCCAAAGAACTCGATCTCATTGAGTCTTGCCAATTCAGTATTGGTGATGCTCGTTATGCAGCTTACCCCAGTGGCCATGCAAGTATTGAAGTGATGAATGAGTAATGGTGGCTAATGGACAAAGTTGTAAGCTGACTATTGCAGACCGTAATACCTGACGTATCAAACAAGAATGACCTGATCATGGTCATACCTCTTGAAGCTGAATGGTCTCGCGCGAACCATGCTGTTCGAGATATTGTCCGAGAGTTTGTCGAACACGCTCTAGAAAAGGACGATGTCTGTAACACCAGCTTCCTGAAGGGCATCGTCTTCTATGGAGAACACATAGAGCATTCATCTCCTTTAAAGGAAGATCTAGCAGCTCATAATCTTCCGGCAGCTTGGAATACA
Source organism: Talaromyces sp. PB3603 (assembly GCA_023625915.1). Taxonomy (NCBI): domain Eukaryota; kingdom Fungi; phylum Ascomycota; class Eurotiomycetes; order Eurotiales; family Trichocomaceae; genus Talaromyces; species Talaromyces sp. PB3603. The sequence continues at coordinate 68,417 of JAMAFY010000008.1, forward strand.
TCGTGGACCTGCTTGATAGGAAAGGGAGCATTCGGCGAGAGCAAATCGGCAATCTTGCCAGGACCCTATTTGCTACGCCAAGGAAAAATCTGGAACGTATTTCGACTTTACGAAGATAGAATAAACGCTTTCCTTGTGCCCTTCATACCTCACTCTCTGGCGTCCAGAATCTTCAAACCAACTCGGCTCTCTGTTCAAGGTGATAAACATTATTCAAGAAGTATTGCCGTCCCATCTCGCCTACTAACTACAAGCAAAACACAAGAAGATGCGCCACTAGCCGGTATGCGCATCACAGTCAAAGACATGTTCGACATCGAAGGATTCCGAACCTCACTCGGAAGCAGGGCATACCGAGAGCTGTATCCACCGGCTACTCGCACCGCACCAGCCATTCAGAAACTAATTGATAAAGGCGCAGTACTGTTGGGGCTTTCGCAGCTATGTTCTATGGTGGGCACTACGGAACCCACTCAGTGTATTGATTTTCAGGCACCCTTCAACCCCCGTGGAGATGGATATCAGTCTCCCTCGGGAGGGAGTTGTGGGCAACCATCTGCGGTGGCGGCTTATGAATGGTTAGATTGTGCAATTGGTACCGATTGTACGGTCTCATTCGAGATCCAAAAGCTTCTTTGGATGCTAACAGAGTTTTAGCTACCGTTAGTGGACGTATGCCTGCTCAGGTCAATGGATGTTTTTCGATGAGGCCTAGTTGTGGGATGATATCGACTGACGGAATGTGGTCAGGAGCACCGTAGGTGAAACATCTTTTTCTCACCGTTTCCATGATAGTTTCCAACTGCTCGATCCAGGCAATTTGATACTCCATGCATTTTTAGCAGGGACATTGCTCATCTTGAACGTATTGTTTCCGCTTGGTATGGCGATAAATTGAGATCAACCAACGAAGATGTAAGTTTTAGTCATTTTATTTCATTCCAAGACATAGATGTTCTTCTGTACTGGGCTAAACACTGGTGATACAGCAGATTCGCTCTCTGATCTATCTTACAGATTCTATTCCTCAAAATCAAGAGCAGATGGACAGCTTCGACAGTTTTGCGCTGGACATGAGGTCTTTTATTTCCACAGGGGTCCGGAAACTGTCCATCAGAGAGCTTTGGAGTAGAAACCCCCCAGTTGAAGCTGCTGGAAGTACACTTGAAGAATGGTTGCACAAAGATGTACTCTTTTTCCTTTCTCCTTCATCCTGAGTTTATATTGACAGTATTCAGGTCGCAACTCAATCATACATTTTTTCCTTTTGGAGGAAGATTGAAATGTTCTATAATGATTACAAAAATAGATTCGACAAGGAGCCATTTATGCCGCCTCCCCATGGTATAGATCTATGGTGAGGATCTACCTGGCACATGAATAATCCCTACCAGCTCTGACTGTATGCTTGACAGGGAGCCTGCGAAAGATGTCACGCTCGAACAACATGCTGATGCGCTACATCGCTTGCAAGTGTACCGAAACTGGCTGCGTGAAACAATATTTCCACCAGGCAATGAGCGAGTCATAGCCATCATGCCTTTGAGGGACGTCAAACCTAATTATAGAGATGAGTGGCCAAGATAAGTCATAGTTTGTTGTTCTGCTTATCCTGAAAGATATCAGCTAACATCAAAATTACTGCCGATGTGAAAGCAGGGCAACATTTATGGGAGCCTCTTCTTCTATCTCCGATCCTTAGCGCTCCGGAGGTAGTTGTACCTAGTATGTCCAACACGCTCAATGCCAATTATAAAGTCAAGAATACATTTGCTCATCTGTCTGCAAGTTGGTCAAATTCCGTATTCGTCACGAATAAGTGGAAATATGGAGTATCTCCCTGTGTGTGCTTCTGTAATGGGTTCACCTGGTAGGTATTTCCACATAATCTGGAGAACGGATTGCACAAAAGTCAGGCTAACACGCGTCTCATTCGAAGGATCTGATTTCAATTTGATTAGCTTCGTCAAGAAATTCTTAAAGCAAGTTGGTCGACCATCCAAGATTTTAACTGGTAATACAATGTTTCCTGTGGCGTGATCGATTGGGGTTGGGAGTTTCTATGAATCGATGCAATTTGCACTATTCATCACTTTCAACCAGAGAACCCGATTCATATGACCTTGTCTGACTTGAAATGTAATACGTAACATTGTTGGCTTGCGCAAGTCAATACCGTCTGGTCACATGTTGTACACACTTCGACCTCTGAGTTCTGCATGCATTCTTGCATGCCGCGTTTCCCGCTGCAACCCCAAGTAGTCTTCAGGTCATGAAAACGAAAGTCTGCCTCGCCGTATAGACCTGAGCCTATCGAGTCTTTTTTGCCGTTGATCTACACTTTGCGGCTCTTCATGTGCCCTCTTTCAGGCCGTGTTTATCCGGTGCGCATTATGTACACGACTCATGAAAACCGGTGACGGCTATAATAATGCACCTACTAGAATAGTACGTCACAACATTGTGTGATGATAGCTACATATGATACGCAGACTTTGGATGCCAAGGGCTCCACAGGATTGCGAGGCAGGGATTCTTCCATGTTGAGCCGTGTCCACGGAATGCTTAGAAACTAATGTTCAGCTAGATTCACTATGTATGCAACCACCCTGAGTATGGTTACACTAGTAATGAGAACATTTTGAATTTATGTATGGTACAAAGTGCGCCTTCTTCTTCACCGTCTGATACTAGGTGGTATACGGGCGTATTTTAGAATATAATTCGTCTGAATTTATCAACAGAGTATTGATATCGACAGCTTCGGAACAGGTACACCGCCAAATATTGGATAGTGAAACAGATACCCTGCAATATCAATTCTGTGTCTGTCATATCGAGCATGGAACAGTTCGCTATGGGCAGTGTCCTTATCTTTATGTATCATCTGGTAATGTATGCAATAGGGTCTCATGCCCTTTCAAAAAGCTCGAAAGACCAACTTCATCTATACAGATATTCTCGATACGCCCATTTACTTCTCGATATTATCCAATACGTTGGTCATTTCAATTTGAAGCCTCTTAATCCTCGAAATCAAGAACCGCAAGAATACATCCCAAGCTGGGACATTACGGTGATATCAGCAACCTTAGGCGAAGAGGATGGTTACGCGATAACACTGCAGTCATGGCTCAAATGCAATCCCAAAGCTATCAACATAGTAACACTGAAGAAAGCACTACCCCGGATGAAGGTGCTACTAAAGACGATGATGAATGATGATCGAGTCAAAATATACACCGTCGAACGCGCTGATATCCGCCAACAACTGCTCAGAGGTATTGCACAGACATCTACCAAGCTTGTCGTGCTGGTAGATGACGACTCTAGGTGGTCTACGCAAACACTGAATGGAATCGTTTCTGCTTTTGATGATCCCCGTGTTGGAGGAGTAAACACCATGCAATACGTCCGGCCAAGAACAGACTCAGGATTGAGCTTGTGGGAGAGTTGTGGCGCGTTAAACCTTATCAGAAGAAATATCTTACACTCAGCCGTGGCCTTCTTTCATAATGGCCAAGTTCTGAACTTATCTGGAAGAACCGTTGCATACAGAACTCATATTCTGCAAGATAACAAATTCAAACAGGCATTCGTGAACGATTACTGGAATGGCAAATACCTGCTCCGAACAGGAGACGACAGTTTCATTACCTCGTGGATTGTGAACCGAGGGTGGAATACTGCTTTTATAAATCATAAAGATGCAGCCATATTGACTACTGTGAATGATGATTCAAAGTACATGAACCAGGTGATGCGATGGTCGAGGGATACAGCGAGACATTACTTGAGAGATGCGGTAGCCGCTATCAAAGTCAGAGACCCTGATCTATGTTATCGGAGTTTCTTGAATTGGGTATGTAATTATACCACGGATTTCTTGGTTCTGTGGGAGTTAGGCTTTCTCACCATCATATCCGTTTTTGGATGGTCCAGCAATATCGACGAACCACAGCTTGAGACGATCAGGTATGCAGCCTATACGCTTTCTTCATCTAAACATAAATTCATTGACGAGAGTATCTTCGGGTAAATAGCCGAGGGCAATTATGGATCCAACACTTTCTCATATCAAGTACATTTACGATTTTTGAGCATGCGCCGTTTTTTATGGAAAGGAATCATGTAAAGTTTGTACCGAGTACAATAGGATACATGTATATCCACGCTTTCATTGTCGGGTATGCTTGGTGCACTTTACACAAGGCAAGTTTATTCATTAGAGTTCTGGAAGCTTTTATGCTTTTATGCTAAATATACGTAGACCGTCTGGGGGTCGCGGAATGGTGTTGATTGTGTCGAAGACAGTGTGGATTGAATCTTCAGAGACTGCAATACAAATATCTCCTGAATTCAATATGCGTTCAAAGAGTCCAATCTACGTTCAGGCTGTCTGTCAATCTTCATAAAATACCAATGCCCTTGCCTCGATACTCTCTCGTGGGGCTTCGCCTTTGGGAGTAAAAGGGTTCGGGAACGAGCAATGAGGGACGCCTGTTTTGTATTTTTCAGTCACGGGCTTCAAATCAAGAGAAGTATGGAATTCTTACCTGGAAAAGTAGATTGCATGAGGTGATCGGCTTGTTTGAACACCATAAGTTCCGATACTTTTTGGCCACTGAGGTAGTACCATTCGTGACTCGGGTTATAGTACACTTGATAGTTCTCAGTTGCAAGATCTGTGTATAGTAAATCCGCAGCCTCGAGGTCATTATCTTTGTTGACCATGGACGCACTGCACACTGCCAGTGGCCAGTCGTTTAATGGCCCTTTGAGTGGCTTCCAGATGCTATTTTCTTTGAGCCCTATGAAGTATTCCTGAAAGCAAGAAACTTGATACTTACTTGATCCATTGACAACGTTTCTTTAGCCATAAATGGGCTTCTTCTCCATACTGCCGTTCAATTTCTTTTGCCAATTCTTCCGGTGTGGTATCTAGACGTGGTCAATCACTGAATCAATGGTTAGCAACGCGATTCCGTACCGATATGTGCCACGGAGGTTGGCTGGTCATATTCATACGCCTCGCCTGTGGAAACAGGAAACCTGGAATCTCTTTTGCGAAGCTTCAATCAATGAGCCATAGTTTTCATAAGACTCGACAATTTCTAGGAATCACGCACTTACCCCGTATCGAAAGACTTGGACATGGCTTGCTTTCAATCGATCTTTGAGCAGGCTTTCCAATTCAAGTAGATATATCTTCACTTTTTCTGGCTCATAGAAATCTTCGTAGGCAATCTCACTGCTATGCAAAAGTATCTCAAAACCATTCATTTCAAGGGTAAATTGCTTCTCATATCCTCGTAGATCTTTGATTATAAGATCATCTTTGCGTTCTATATTCATATTTGTCTGCGGAATATCTGCCGGTATATCGTGATTCGTGATGGCAAATCGAAAAGCGTATGGCTTCTCGACCGTGAACAAGTCATTGTGCATGAGAAAATGCATGGAAGTTGATACATGAGACTCATCATCATCCTTGGACGGCATTGTGACGTTTCGTTCTCTGAATAATATGTTCTATCGATAGAATTTAGGCCTATTGACACAATTTTGTAAATGGGGCGGCCGGTTTCCTCCTTTAGAGAGATGTGTCCGAGCTGTCGTTATCCAGTGGTTCCAGGTTATCTTGAACCAAGCACGAAACCAACAGGCAAGGCGCAACTGTCATGACTGAGGACCTGCCCAAGGTTGACTTCGAGTTCACCTCGAGGCAGTCTACCAATGCATACTATACAATCGACTAGGATTTGTTGCTGCAGCTAGTCAAATAAGGAAACGAACGGATTGAAAGTAGGAACTGGTCATGAGCGTGAGAGGCAGCTCATCTGATACGAAATACTACAATCTAGACCCCATTGACGAGTATAAGATGGAATGATTCCTCACTGCGATGGATCATTTTTTCACAGTCGAATCTACTTTCCAATATATCTGTCTTCACCAGTAAACATATACATTAAAATCTGGTATGACTTTCTACACTAAGATGGAGAACCACCTACTGACTTCATTGTAGGAACCAATCGAATACAGAATGCCTGCCCAAGAAGTTCTCAACAGTAAGACCTTTAGAGCCTCTTTCATTGGTAATTTTGGGAGGGTTCACAATCTCGATCATCTAACGTTGAATTACCAGCCCCTGTGGCTATTGCAAGTGCTCCAGCAAAGGAAGAAAAGCGTTCTCAACCATGGAAAGCCCACTGGCCACCCCAAAAGAACGCAGCAAACGAGAAGGCATATGGGTTTCCCGAGGGTGAAACTGTGGCTATCTATGGGAATTAGGGAAAGCAGGTCTTGACAGATAGTTATGCTGATCTGGGAAGAAATAGGAAATTGCCGATAGGCTCGAGATGGAATTATGAATGAGACTATGGTGACACGTAATTTACCTTTACAAGACATCCAACGTATCTTAACATCGTCCACTTGCCAATCTGTAGCTTGCATGTGGTATTTGAGGACAATTTGATGCTAGACAGATACCCCCGGTAATTCTCGTATTGAACTGTTGTATGGCAACCCCTCATATTTCTCATCCTACCCCGCTCTATAGCATGCTAGGTGATCCTTGTTACAGATATTCAGTATTAATCAGCTAGAATGCGATTTAGATTTACACTGACGTGGCTGCGAATGGCTTTCTGCGTCACCGGTTAGCTCAGTCTGCCTTGCTGCAAGGTATACAAGTCTGCAACAAGCTCTAGACGCAAGGAGTGCTGATGATGAGATGACTGTCAATGGATTCCGTGATTTGTGCAACAGTACTTCAGTGTCATAGACTGCAATATAGCTATCTTAGACATGCCTGCCTAGGTGGATATCTTTCAAATAACAGCCTTGCAAGCGTATCGTTCCGGTCGTTTTCAATTACTGAAATATACACACATCAATGAGAGTGAAGTAACTTTAGTGATATGAACTTTCCATGTTCGCTCTGCCCATTTGTAATCTACAGCTTCAGTTGACTGCAAATCACTTCTTTGTGTGCAAACTTTCAGTAGAATCCGGACGAAACCCAGATAATAGATCTCACGCAGTAGCTGTGTCAAAGAATCTCTCGAAACTTTCACTAGTTCATCAACCATCTTCGCAATTTATACATCGATAACGTCCGATACTGCCTGGCTATATGCAGCTCAGCCCAAGCAGTAAATAATCAAAGAAATTCTCAACGAAAAAGGGTTTGGCGGTGTGACACAAAATTGACCTCGTCTCAAAAACACCTTCCGCAACGTCTATAAATGAACAGTCCCACGAGTACGTATGACTTTCAATTGACTAGTCAATAATAGATCTTACGTCAGAGCAAGTAAAGCGCTTGAAGAAACTACACAAGAGCAATGACTATCATCAAGCCCACGAAGGTCACAAACAAGACCATGGTCTACAAAGATCGTACGATGATCCATCAAGCATTCAGCCTCGGAGACAGTCGCTTTATTGCTGTACAGTCGACACAGGTAAATAGTTTCACATTTGCTCATTGTATATCTATCTCACATGTCTAGAGCTTTACCCTTGGTGGCTCGGATACGCCAAACTTTGTGACTGTTTTCCCGATAGACGAAGGTCGCGATGTCGTTGAAGAAGACTGGTTGCGAGAAAAGGTCGCGATGTTCAAGCGGGATGACGATGTATTTCGTACTGAATTCCTAAGTGGTGTGCTTTTTACAGCATCCACTGCGTTCTCCCTGTCTACTGCGGTAGGAGAGATCTTGCGATCAGAATTCGGCACAACATTGATCGAGAAGGTTGTATCGCCAGAGTCAAATGCCAGGCCAGAACCAGGGCCTTACTATCTCCATGATGGCCACGTGTTTAGTATTTGGAAACTGTGTGATGATACTCAAGGCGCTTTCTTAACTGGTCTTGTACCTGAAGAAGATAGGTGAGTCCCCGGCAAAGGCTTGCTTGACGGTGATCCTACTTTGCTGATGTATTCCAGCAGTAAAGTATCAAAGTTGGAAATTGCCGGAGAAGGTCTTGAGACTACAAGCATAGCCGTGCCATCCCGTCTCAAGAATTCAGGCTCTCCCGTGAGCGCAAGAAAGAAAAGTCCTCTTTCCGGATGGAGAGTAGCCGTGAAAGATATTTTCCAAGTAGAAGGCATCAAAACTTCCGTCTGCAATCGTGCTTATCACGAATTGTATCCGCCAGCGCCCAAGACAGCAGCTTGTGTCCAAATACTTCAACGGAAAGGTGCTCATATCCTTGGAACCACGAAATTAGCTGCATTTGCTGCCACGGAGGAGCCCATTGAATGTGTCGATTATCAAGCGCCATGGAATCCACGAGCCGACGGTTATCAATCTCCGGCAGGAAGCAGTAGCGGTAGCGGTGTGGCCGTTGCTTCATATGACTGGATTGATGTGGCTATTGGATCTGATAGTAAGATTCCATTATCCTCGACCTCGAAGTTCAAAGAACTAATCAAATGTTTTCATAGCCAGCGGAAGCGGTAGACGACCGGGCCATTGGAACGGATGCTATGCACATCGTCCAACTCATGGAGTTCTACCAACTAATGGATACATACCAAGCTTTGAGTTTGTGCCCATTGCCTCTCAATCTATATGGCCCGTCTACTAATCCCCCTAAAGATCCTTCGACGTTCCAACTTTCTTCGGAAGAAGTATTGATACATGCCAGGAATTTGCTACCAACTGGTACGGCGATTTGTTGCTCGCCTTTAATTCCTCTGTTAGTTAATATCCCCACTCATTTTGTGTCGATTTTATCCTAATGTGATATGAGCTACCGCCAAAAATCGTCTATCCCACAAATTACATGTCTATCATCACCAACGAACATCAAAAAAAAGTTATTGACAAGTTCGTCATCGACCTCGAGGAGTCTCTTGGAGTGAAACACGTAAAACTGTCCATTGACGAAGTCTGGGATGCCAATCCACCTGAAGATGCTAAGGGAGACAGCTTGTTGGACTATATGAAAGATGTGCGTCTTCTTGTACGATCGTGGCAGTTTATATTAACGGATCCTCTAGGCAGGTCGAGATTCCTTCTTCTACAGTGATTACCACCACTTTGATCAATTTCGAAAAGATTATCATGACAAATTTGGAAAGAAGCCCTATGTCAGTCCACCTGTTAGATGGCAATGGCAAGTCCACCTTGTATAATCAGCGAAGCGAAAGAACTGAACTAATACAAACATTTAAGGGAACTTTCGTCCCACATCACGGAAGAAGCACATGAGACTGCTATGCATCGCTTGGACGTTTACCGAAAGTGGTTTACGGAAAAGATTCTTTGTCCAGAAACACAAAACACCATCATCCTGATTCCGATTGAGGATCTTTCTCCTCGGTATCGTGACGAGCCTCTGGGGTAGGTCGTGGTCCTGTACTAGAGACGAGAAGAAACCCCAACTAACAGTGACATCTTCAGCCGATATTTCAATCCAGTCGGGGTTCCAATGCTTTTTTTGTCTCCAATATTACAAGCACCCGAGTTCACTGTGCCAGGTATGACCCGTTTCATCCTAATTATGTAAGTCTGATGCTGACCTTCACTTCTAAAGTTGGCGAGGTCCCATTTGAGTCAAAAGTTACTGGTAATGTCGAACATCTTCCTGTTGCAATTTCTCTCCTTGGTGCTCCACGTACGTATTCCCGGTGCTCCATAGAATGCGACATTTCGCTAACAAAATAAACAGACCGTGATCTTCAGCTCATGAGTATAGCTCGTGATTGTCTCGTTAAAGCTAACAGGCCAACATATGTACTTGCTGGAAACAAACTATTTCCTGAGACTATTTAGGTATAAACCTGTACTGGGACATTCTGGGACATTCTGATTTATCAGACTGAATTATCTTTTCGATTGGGTTCCCGAAATTCATCTTGATATGCCTTTGCTCATTTTGACCAGAAAACAATGAGATGATCAAAGTCTGCACTCGTAGCAACGTACGTATCGTCCTTGCTCTTCAACTTGCGATACAAGCATTGTGCTTTTGAGAGATAAGTCTTACTTTCGTCACCTTTACCCACTATATTCAGTAGTTCTCCCTTTTTATGTAATGCGCGAGCCTTCTCGGGTCCATAATACTCACGATCCCCGTAGATTTTCAAAGCTTGATCGAGAAGTGCCCTGTCATCCATCGCATTAGACTCTCTTGCAAGCAGAAAGATGGGTCAAACGTACATTGCAGTGTCATTCTGCCTTAGCCGGCCATAGTGGTCGGATACTTTGACACACAGATCACCAGTACGGTGATGATTGCCTCCGATCGTGGATTTATACTGCTGCAACCCCCGTAGGTGGTACTCAAAGCTTTCGCTGAGGTTGCCCTGAGACGCCTTTACGTTGCCGTAAGCATGAAGAAGTTTACCGGTCCTATAGCCAGTCAGCTACAGCAATGGTATCAAGAGAGAAGAGCCACTTACATAAAGGACTCCCGGTCGTTTATGCCATATGCTTCTTCTCTCGCGGTCAAGATATCAGCCAATATCTGATCAGCCTCATCTAATCTCCCTTGTAGCCAATACGAGAACCCTAGATTTATCTGTGGGAAAGATAAATCCACCTTTTTGAAACTTTCAAGTTGGTGCAATAATTCCATTGATCTTAGGAAACAATCCGCCGCACTGTTCCATTCTTCATTCATCATGTATGCATTGCCTAGCTCGTTCCATGACACTGCTAAACTCATGTCTTTTGTCTGAGGCTTACCTTCGGCGAACTCAATCATGGCTTTGTTGAAGGCTGTGAAATGCTCGAGGGCAGCAAGAGGCTGGTTCGTTTCAGTAGCAATACAGCCCAGATCGTGGTGGATTTCAGCAACCATTTTTTCGATGGTCTCGTTGATACCTGCGTTCTGAGAACTATCTTTACTTCGTTCTTGTAGAGACTCATAGATTTCCATTGCTGTCTCTAGATATCTCGTGGACTCATTGGAGTTTCCCCGTTGGTGATTAAACCTAGTGCCGGTGTCAGTCAGGTTTCTACATGGCTGCTTTGTAGTCACTCACCGTCCAATGTCAACCAAGAGCTTAGGGAACTGCACATCCGTTTCTGTCACCGGCTTTTGAGCGGCAAACGTGTTTTTCCATCTCGCAGACAAGCCATGTAGCTGTACAATATGAGGAAACAGCTCTGCACACTTGGTCCATCGGTTTATATTGTGCCCGAAGCTGAATTCCTCGAATGGCCATGCAGCATACAGAAGTTTTGACGTCAACGCAAAGACTTTCTCGAATCTTGTATCGGTCATCTTAGCACGAGCTCCGTCTTGAACAAGTCGATGGATTGTAATCCTGTTTGCGCCGCGATCACGCGCAATTAGTGATGAGCGTAGCAGTTCGGTGCGAGCATCTTGATATCCCTCTAAGGTTCGTGGATAGTCTTCTGTAATGTTTGCTTCATCTAATTGAGACATTGAGCCCGTGAGAATTTGCTCGGGGATACCGTCCGGATCGAGCACGGAGAGGACATCTAATAAGATGGAACTCCCCTTGTTCAGCTTTTCTAACGCCCACACAGTGTCCAGGGTATGCTGATATCTGCTACTTCGCATACTTCTATTGTTGACTTGCATTTTGAAGAACCTTGACCGTACATCTTCCTCTTCGTTGAAAATGCGTAGAAATTCTGCAAAGGAGAGGTCTCGACGCTCTATCACACCAGCCATCTGAGTCAAGGCAAGAGGCAAGCCCCCTAGTCGTTCTGCGACGGCGTTTCCGGCATTTGTCTCATTACTATTTTCTGATTCTCGATGTGTAAGCTTGAGCAAGAACTCCGTCGCTTCCTTCGTCGTAAAAGGAGGCAGAGTAATCCCGGGTTCATCCTCAGAATAGATGTATCTTTTAGCTAGGGGGTCCCTGCTTGTGATCAACACAGCTCCGGTACCCGTATAATCGAGCGGCCAAAAGTCATCCAAGATATCCGGGTCGTCAACATTATCAAAGACAAGAAGCCATTTTGCAAGCACTGATTCATCGGCCGATGACTGGTCTTCCTGTTGTTTGTAGGTCTTAACCGGATTCACAAGCCAACCTTTCACGAGATCATGCACGACAACGGGGTCCCGGGCATCTACTGAGTCTTCAAGAACAAGGCCCAGCTTCGTGGCGATATTGGTATATCCCTGAGACAATTTTGAATACTCATCGGCTTGAACCCAGAATATTGCGTCAAAGGAATCCCTAGATGTGTATGCAAACTCTGTCGCTACCTGAGTCTTACCGATTCCTCCCGGTCCGCAGAGAGCAAACATGGACGGAGTTGGTTCAATTTCGTACCCATCGTCGTCGACTTCGTGATCCCCTTTCTTGTCACCCACTTTTGGCAAGAGTCGATCACGAACGTCGCGAAGAACCTCGGTTCGTCCGAAAAATGCTCGATTACGAGGATGTGGGGGCATAATATAGCATGGCAAGACTGGGTCATTTCTTTCAACCGAGAAGTCTGATATCAAGGGAATGATATCGAACCCAAGGGAGGTCGAACCACCTGTGGCATCTTTGCTGATATCTGATAGACACAGAACCTCTTAGCACGAAGTAATAAGAGCCTTTCGGGGAATAAGAGTGACAGACCCTCAAAGTCATTCTCATCATCTACAACGGTCTTTTGGTCCAACGCCGCTGGTATGACATCTGATCGCGATGAATGAGTAATATCCACACAAAGCAGGAATACTTCAGACTAACAATCATCAGAAGGTCTTCGAATACGGACAAGTGCTTGGCGAATAGTCTCATCAAGAAATCTACATATTGAGTTAAGTTCAGGACTTCCGACTTTTAGGCAGCTGATTTTATCGTGATCAGCATCCACGGCTACTTGAGTTTCGTATCGAACGTTTGTTGTCGCCAATTCGGGCCCAACAAGCTAACGCTGCATCAACATCAAGAAGAATCATTGCTTGTTTGAACTTAAGCCAATTCACTCACAATAGATTTATTAGACAAGAATCCTCCGATTCTCGTCTGCTTTGTCTCATATGCAGAAAGGACCGGGATGAGATCAAAAGCTTGCTCAAACGATAGCGAGATTTTCGCCAACCTTTTTGCAATCTCCGCCGTAGGTGGTATTCTAGCATTTTTAGACTTAGAGTGAAGACGTACGATTGCACCAGCATTTTGCCAATTAACAGGGTCATTTGACTGGGTGTGCGGTGTGCCTAGGAATATTGCACCAGCTATAGAGCGCCATAGAGGACGGAAATCTGTTGCTTGCTGGTGAAGCAGGTTCATTGCCTTTACTCAATCAGTATGGTGGTAACAAAACCGAATGACCGATAAATCGGTGTACCTCTTTTGCAATGATTCCGCCCAGACTGTGTGAAATTAAGATTATAGGGCAATTTGACGTCTGGTTTCGCAGCAGAAGCCATCGGAGTTAGTCTAACCTTATCTGTGTATGGCAATCATCAACAGGCGAAGGACACACCTCAGCGACATCTCCCAACTTGATTAGAACATCCAATAACTCAGCTCCCTGATCAAATAATAATTGCCATGAGAAATCCTCATCTGGTCTGACTCCATGCTCGAAGCTGTAGACGGCAATATCAGGTGCTGAAGTTGGTGGAATTGATGTGAGCCATATGCCGCCATCACCGTTGCTCCATTTCTCCAAAGGAGGAGTTCCAATTCCAGGAACAGTAACAAAGCTGTTTCTTGTTTGAGTATGCTACATACCAATTCAAGAAGAACGAAAGTGTATAATCAAAGTGGAGGAAACAACACACATTGTCCGAACAATCAATCCACGGTATATCTCGCGTAACTTGCTCGCTGGCCCAGTCGATGGGTGTGTTGAGGACATATTGATTAAAAAATATCCGCAAAAAGCCAGATACTATTTAGCCCATTTGTGGCTGAACTTGCGGTCTTGCGATATTTGCTTTAAATTGCTCGTAGTTCCACAGCCTAAACTGCAGGCATCTTTGGATCTGGGTCGTGATTTCGGAATAGCTAGATCAGAACTCGAATTTTTTTATTTTTTTTGGCTCGAGATCAGATTCTCGTAGGATGAAACACACCCTATGTCCAGCATCTATCACTAAAGGAATGGAGGGGTCTCTGGCTATCTCCGCGTTCAAAGTGACGCGGCTCCTAAGATGGACAGCGATTGGACGACTTCTCTGGAAATGCCCAGAATTGCCTAACTGCGACAATGCATTAGTGGGAGTCCAAAGCACCTTTGACATTAGGCCTTGCGAGTCAAGTGTGACACAACTAATGCTGTTAGTCGTCATCCGTGTGCATCGTAGTGTATGGTTTTGGTAATACCAATAGTGTCAATACAGCGTGACAGCACTCTAGCCCTAACTTCCCCGGGTCAAGCGCATTAACATCCTAGATGGCCGAGCCTCATTAGTAACAAGCAGAACCCCCACGAGGCCGGCTTTGACGCGTTCATGCAAGTCGCATCGTATTGAAAAAGTGCAGTGATTGGTCGCTCCAATTTTCGCAGAGACGAAAATAGTAAAAGTTGATGGCTATGCAGGTCACAATAGTATCATACTACCCAATCAGTTGGCAACCCGGTACCTGAGTAGCCTTGTGGACACTTTTATAAATTGCTCAGTGCATGCAGACTTGAATTCTGTACGATTATGGAGATGTACAGATTGGATAGAAACAACAGCATCATGTCCAGTCCACTCTCAGATGAGCCGGACAACATGCCCCCAGCGGCACCATCAGTGTCAGGTCAAACAGTTGCCAGCCAGTCGGGCATTATTCCTGAGCGTACGTTGATATGGCTCGGGTCGGTCATGAGAAATGATATACTAAATACCATAACAGTCACCCCTCAAGAATACCGAGAAGCTATATCCTTTCACGCAAAACAGACGACTCGGCAATCGGCTTATCCCGGGCAAAATTTTGAAGATTTGGATGTTTTTCTGGAACCTACCTTCTTGTCACCGTATACGCCTATTCGTTACAGCTCATCTATGAACGGGAATAGAAACGGCGATCCAAGCAGATCAGCAAGTTTGAACACCCTCTCATCACCATCACCAGCGACGCTGTATACGCTGCAGCACTCCTTGGAGATGAAAACGACAAATGCTGCAAACGTCTACAGAAAAGTCGATCACCTTGATAATGCCTCGCAACTCCCCCAATACCTTCAATCTACACCAGCAATTTCAGGTATCAATGGCGCCGTATCCCGGAGATATAGCACTACCAGCAAGGTCAACAATAGCAACAATAGCAGCAACGACAATACTCAGTACAAATCACAGGTACTGTTCCTGGCTGGATATCCAACACCCGAGTGGCTGACCATCATCGGATCTTTGATACAAGTTGATCCACAGCACTATGAGCGGCATCTTTCATTTTTATCTCGACAATCCTTATATACATCGCCATCCCTGCCCTCTACAGAACAAAACATTATCTTTCTACGCTTCATCACTATTGGGCGTCGATACTCGAAAGGAAATGCCCAGGAACACATTAATCGTTTGCGAAAACATGGAGCTAGTGAAATGGAGCAATATAGGCATCACTTGAAGCTTCATCGAGAGGTCAAGCCCGGCGATTCAATTGTGAGAAGATATTCTGTGCTTGATGATGAGAACTTTTCCATTGAGCAAGATATTTCAGTATCTTTGAACTTTATTGGCAAGCAATGGGTTGGTAAGTATACTCTCTTCAAATCAATATATTCGGCATTCTGTCTAATGTGCATATATAGCTTTGGTACTTTTTGACTCCGGAAATGACCTTCTAGATAGCATCAGAGGGCCTTGGTTAGATGAAGATGACCATGTTGCTCCCCCGGGCACAAGATGCAAAACGAGCTTTCTACCAACCATCCGACATCGAGCAAAACTTGCATTGAAGTCCAAAAAGTACACACTACCTGTTGAAGAACAAGGGAAAGGGACAGAGGTACCACAAGTAGCATCGCTTATTAGACGAGACTATGGCAGACTTTTGGACTGGCCGACGATGAAATTAGACCCTTTTTACGCATTGCATGAGCTTTTTGAATATTCCGCCGCGTCAGAAATGCAATTTTTGAATCTCGTGGAGAATAAGCTGGCGTCTGAGACGAATCATGAGGCCCTGCTAGCTACAGAAACTGTCTCACTATCAAACCTGCTATACATACTCGAGATTCTACAAGCTCATTCACGGCGACTAGCAGAGACTATTGAGAAAATCAAATGCCGAGGGAGTGCCCAATGGCCACACGCACCGGAGAACACGGAGTCAGGCAAAAAAGCCAAAGAAGCAGCCGATGTCCTTCTTCGAGACTACAAGTTCTTACAAGCCAAGGCACACGGCCTCGCCCAAAGGTGTGAGCGCAGCATGACGGTAATCATGAACAACGCCAACATCGCTGAGTCTAAACGAGCAATTGAGCAAGCCAAGCGTGTCGGTAAATTGACCATGCTTGCATTTTTCTACGTTCCGCTATCCTTCACGGCTTCTTTTTTTGGTATGAACTTTGAGCAATTCGCAACCGGACCTTATCTGGGTGTTTGGGTTTGGTTTGTCGTTACGGTACCGGTGATGTTATTGTCCATTGCTTTCTATCACTGGGATATGTCGAAGGCCCTGGAATATGGAGCGGAGGTATTGAGCAGGGTTAGGCATTCTTGGGCGACGTGATTGTCGAGAAAGTCGATCACCTTAGACTGTACGCTTACATAATTGCTGTTGGTTGATGTGGACTTGTAGTTGTTCGAGCCTTGTATAATAGCTTTGATATTTGAGATTTTGTCTTGCAGTCATGTTTTCAGCCAAGGGGAATGTTTCCTAATCAGGTTAACATGTTCGCCTTGATTCAACCGGTCATGAAATTTAAAAAACAGGTTCTATCCGATAGAGTCGTTAAATATCTAGAGAGGCATTTAAATGGACTTCATACATCGTTCACGAGTGTATCAATACGATACAATACATCGCTCTCGCCCGAGGCTGTGCAGCCCTCGCCTGCAACTGCGCGAATCCTAGCCTATAGCACAGACCTTAGCAAAGACTTGGCTGTCAATCGTTACGAAAGCACAGGTGCCACGTCACGGGCGTATATACGATGACAAGCAAGGCTTTAAGTAGTTATAGTTGAGCCGATCATCACCGGAACTCCGATCCAATGACTCGTTTGTTCGATTATCTTCCCAAGTACACAATCAATCTAGAGAAACCGGTGCCCGCATACTACATGTCTTGAAAAGCATAAGTGTAATCTAGTTAATCAAGTGGAGAGATTTGCACAGTAAAACTTTGATCACGAAGAGCCAAGAAGACGAAGGGGACAATCGTGAAAAATGTCCGGCTTGACTCTAGAGAAGCTGAACTCGGCAACCGATCCTCCGTGCCTAGCAAGTTTGACATATTTCAAAGAAACTACTGACGGATCCAGCCGGGCTTTCTGGCGTAAGGGTTTTTTACACGATGGAACGGAACGTACCAATGTCTCGTATCGCGTGATTGACAACATTCCGATTCATGATTTGAGACCTAGTGTTGCACGGCTGTCACTTGACATACATGGATTCCAAGTAATCAATTGTCCAAGTTCGTGTATTGGACTTGACGCAAAAGTAGAGGCGAATAATCGGAACTATTTGGAAGAGACTTCACATATGGTCAAAACGGTGACGAGTGCAGAATTTGTGGCTTGCTATGACCTTCGAGTGAGTCTGTCATTTTGCTTTCTTTTCAAGTCGGGTTACTGTAGGTAGGAATAAAGGATGGTTTGATGGTATCCATACTTATTCATGCAAAGTATCGCGAGAATCTGTCTTCCGAGGTCCAGCAAGAGCTCACTGTTGACGATGCCGGGAGTTACAAGACACCAGACTCGCCTGCGTGGCAAGTTCATGTCGGTATGGCACACCATGGAGTCATAGAGACCGTATACTGACGGACCAGACCATACAAAAGGTGGCGGATATTTACATGTTCAACGGCATCTTTCCACTGAACAGATCGCAGCTTATCTACATAGCAAAGACTGGCGAGTTCGGGTTATTAAGTAAGTATGTTCTCGCCTTCCAGGGAAGCAAAGAACAGCACTTAAGGGAAACAAAAAAAAAAACCTACAGCATCTGGCGGCCAGTCTCTAGTCAAGTGGGTGATGCCCCTTTGGCTTTTTGCGACTACGCTACAATCGACGGAGAAGACCTCGTCCCAACGAACCGGCCATGGAAAGGCAATTTTGCTCGAGAAATATACAACCTAAGATACAACCCGAAACACAAATGGTACTGGATCCGGAATCAAATACCGGATGAAGCGATCTTGTTTGTGAGTTGGGACTCAAAACCAGTGAAAGAAGGAGCTGAATGTAAGTATTGTTCCTTTCAAAAGTCTCTGAATTCATAGTCCATTTACATTCCAGTCTGTGCCCATGCATCATTTCTCGACATCAACGCCAACCCTAATCTGCCCCCTCGACGCAGTATCGAAGTTCGAGCTATAGTCATAACGAGAGTTTAAGGAGGGGATCACGAATGTTCATGATCAAAGGCTGAATTAATCAGTCGGCGCTCCGAAAAAGAGCCATGGCGGGGTGTTGAAGGATATCGTCCATGGTCGGCCGCTCAGCAGGATCATACTTGAATATTAAAGTCAGCAAGTCAGTCAGAAGGATGATATACTCGTCTGAGAGTTCGTCCGCTCGACTCTTCATCCATCGCTCTTCGTTACCGAATCGAAGCTCTTGGACCCTGTTTGTTAATGAACTCGAAGGATGGTCAAAAATCCGTGAATCATGGCCCGACAACCTCTCCCTCCAGCTCCGCAAGATGAAATCTGGTGGCTCACCGAGCGTAGCTGTCATGATCGAAAAGACCTTCGCGGTAGGATCATCCACCGTTCCAAACATGTCACGTCCGGATAGGAGCAGCCAGATAGCGCAGCCTACCGTCCAAACATCGCTAGCAGTGCCAATGCGACCTGTACAGTACTGCTCCGGCACAATATAGGGACCGAAAAAGTCAATTTCCTTGGGAGGGTCGTTTGCAAAGTAGCCACAACCAAAGTCTGCGACTTTCAAGTCACCGGAGTACATCGAGAGGTCGGATAGTTTGCCGAGAGCTGCTTCAACAACGTAGTTAGGAGCATTAGACTCCAAAGTCTTTCCGTCTAGTCTTTCGATTGGAATGGTTCGTGGTGGTCCGCAAATGGCTTTGATCCTTTCGAGAGACTGGGATACCGGTTCAGGTAGATCGAGAAGAAGATTGCCAGGATGTAAATCTATTGCTAGTTAGAGGCGAAGTTCGAAGATATATAAGTTAAGGCGAGGATACGACAAACCTCCATGACAAATTCCTCTGCTATGTATATAAGCAAAGCCTTCCACAAGACTTGTAATGGCTCTTTTTGCTTTCATTAACGGCAATCTTTCACTCGATTTTCCGAGATCTCGCTTCATGACCATGGCCAGACTTTGACCTTGCAAGGGCGTAACGATGCATGAGTGAACTCCATTAGGCCCGCTCAGTTCAAAAATATCTAGTGGCAGCAGCACTTTGATCCTATGGTGGTCGGTTTCCTTGCCATCAGCCAAATGCCGAAGTATTTTGATTGTCTTTTGGACATCTTCATGAGACGGATCATTCCTAGGGGAGTTCTGGAAGAGTTGGGCCTGTGAAATAGAAATTGCAACGCATGTTCTGTTAAAAGCGTCTTCAGCGAGCCATACGGTCGAAAAACAGCCATGCCCGAGCTTGTTAATGATGCGGTATCTGTTTTCTTTGAGATGGTCGTCGATTTGAATTGGATGGAAACCTCCTTGTTTGTAATCTTCTAGAGTCTCAACGAAGGGGATTGTCTTGTACTTTTGATGTTGACTGATCGCCATGATCTTCGTTACTCGAGAGATTCGTTTCCAATGTTATGAACTAACATCAAATTGGAGGGGGAGTTGATTCAAAGTAGACAAGGATCAGTCTAGATATGTCTCACTGCTTGTTTCTTCGACATGTGGTTTCAGTGCAAATAACCCAATCAGGCACTCAAAGGAAGGATTATATTGATTTCATACGAGTACAAGTAATCTTTACGCCCGATCATGACAATGTAAGGCCTGAAAAAAATATGAATCAGAAATACATACCATACAAAGATAGTCCGGGGTCACGCGGGGAAATACCCAAAGTGCGCTTGCGGAAATCCATCAACACTAACACGAGGCTGACTTTTTAATCTACAAAAGTCGCAGCCTGTTCGTTTTCATGTCCCATGTTTCCGTCTTCGTGATACGAGAATATCATGGACAGTTTATTAATTTGCGTAGTGAATCAGTAACCATGAAGGCCCTCATCGCATCAACATTCATCCTCTACTTCCTCGTCACCTTCGCCATCCAACTTCTCGAAGTGCCCACGGTACGACTATTCGAAATCGCAATATGCGATCGATACTACCGGGCGACAAATGATGGAGGACCCGCTGAGTTGCTCAAAGACATTGACGAATCTGCGTGTAAGATCACGGCTGTGCAGAATGAGCTTGCTGAGATTGCTGGATGGAAGATTTCCTTTGATGCCGTGCCGGGTGAGTCAATACATCGATTGCTGTCCAGATGTATGTGTGGAGATGTACTGATCCACATACGTAGGTCTCTTGACAGCTTTATGGTATGGATCGATAGCTGATCGACATGGTCAACGGCTCGTTTTATTGTTATCGTTGACTGGAAGTCTCATGGGACTGACGTGGATCGTTTTTATCTGTAAGTCGCATTTCCTTACGTTTTCGTCTACCAACAACTAAAATCTCTAGGTAAACACAACATCATCTTCACGCCCAGGTTGGTCTGGATCTCATCAATCTTTCTCTTCATCGGCGGAGGAGTCCGAGTCTTCAACTCGGTGATTTTCTCCATTATCTCGGATAGCTTAGGGCACTCGCAACGGTCTGTTCCAACTCATCTCATACCATGAAATTGAAGCTAAAGGTTGAGTAGGACCAAGTTCCTCTATCTACTTGCTGCCGGACCTCACATCAATAGATTGATTACTCCTCGGATATCGACTTTCCTGATGGGTTATAGCATATACGTCCCGTTCTGGGTCGCCATTACGATTGACGGCATCTGTCTACTCATGTTGCTCGCGTGGCCGTATCAGAACAAGAATAAGATGGCATCAATCGATAGAGAGGAAGAGTCAGAACCCACAGACGTAGAATCCGGAAGCGACGACTCGTCAAACGCCAACACGCCATTACTCGGCTCGTCGGCATCACCGACCTCGTCCCCATCGTCACCTGTCGACAATAACACCGACGATGCCGATAGAAACGACGATCAAAAGCTGACCACGATCCTCAACACCGCTGTTCTTCTGCTCAAACACCCAGCCTCCCGCTTCTGCTTCACGACCTACATCCTAAAACGCATCGCCTTCTCTAGCGAAGGCTTCATGTTCCAATATGCGTCCGAAAAGTTCCTCTGGCCACTTCACCAAACAACCTGGCTACGAGTCGGGCAGGCATGCGGCGCAATCCTGGCGACGCTCGTACTGTGTCCATTGATCATGTCTGTCTTCTCAGAGACTGTCTCTACGTCCGATAATGGTGGTGCAAGCAAGAGGAAATGTGGGAGATTTCCAGCTCACGCCATCGATCTCACCATGATCCGATCAGCGCTTACGATCCTCACGTTCTCATTCTTCGCAGCGTGGAAAGCGCCGTCGGCCGTGTTTCTCGTCATCGGTACCTCTTCTCTCTACACCTCTCCTGCCTCTTCCTACACATGACTAATCAGACTCGCGATAAACAGCAATGGCAGGCTGCGGCCTAGGCGAAGGCCTCGAGCCCGCATTACAGGGTCTAATAACCTACCTCGTCGACTCAGACAAGACAGTCCGCCTGTTCACCACGCTGGCGGTCTGCGATACCATCGCCGAGTTTGTAGGTGGTCCTCTGACTGCGCGATTGATGGAGATTGGTCGACGGCCGGGGCATGCGTCGGACGGGTATTGTTTTCTGGGGTCTTCGGTATGTATTCACCTCTGTCTCATGGGAAGCGGATACTGATGATGGATGCAGATAATGTTCGCGGGCCTTCTGGGGTTCTCAATGCTAGTACGAGCTCGAAGAAGTCAGTCAGTCCTAGTGTCCTTGGGCTGGGTCTCGACCTGAGATTATGTTGATTGTTCTGGTTTATATGACAGACACGATAGGACAAATTTCAGTCACATAGTGCCAAGTACGCCTCGTATGCATAGAAATCATGGTCCCTAGAATGATACACGCGCACTGAAAACGAAAGCGAATAAGAGGAGGGAAAGAATGTACATGTGGGTAAGGATAGTTTCAACGACTCGCACTTCGTGCCCTTGCAACAACGTGCGTAAAAGTTATAGTGCGTCATATAGACATGAGAAGTATGTCCTTTCTTTTGATTCAATGATCAAAGACGGAAATATGTATATTCGAAGCAAAAAAAGAAGCATTAAAAGAATGATAGTTTAGGCAAATCTTGCACTCAGACTTGCGAATGCGTCAGGGCTATGTCGGCCGTTCTGAAGATTGCTAATGTCGACACTCGCTTTGCTCATGTGTATCGGTGCTCGGGGCATGAAGGTGTTCACTTGTGGTGGTTGCGGTTGAGAAGACATCTGTTGATATGGATTGTGAGATGCTGCACCCATGCCAATTCCTAGCCCGTTTGATGACGGGGCTGCTGCTGGCGTCGGATGAGACATCACCGCGAAGGGGTTCGTCTGCTGTTGTTGCAACTGCTGCGTCTGCTGCGGCTGAAATTGTGGTTGTTGCTGAGGCGTTGCATTCATGAACGGATTGTTGTTCGGCATACCCTGACTTGATCCCGTTGAATTGCTTTGCAACATTGTCGGGAACATGCTCTGCGTCGGGTATCCTGTAGATGCACTGTTCGATGTCTGCGCGGTATTCTGGTGCTGATCCACTATTTGCTGCATCGGAGGAACCTGTGATTGTTCCGGAATAGTCGACATCGGCGGCGCAGCTGCCGGTGCAAGATTGTACAGGGCTAATATACTACTCTTGTCCGCTCTAGAAGGTTGCTGTGGCGTGCTCTGTTGGAATTGAGCATAAGGGTTCTGCTGTTGAAACTGTTGATATTGAGGTTGTTGGAGTTCAGCAGAATGAGTCTGATAGGTGTTGTGTGAGTTGGCGGCAGCATCAAACGGATTCGTGTTCGGCACTTGGTAAGGACTGAGTTGGGCTTGTTGCGGGAAGAACATGGAAGAAATTGTAGATGGGGAGGCGACGGTATTGGAAGAGAAAACAGGCATAGTGTTGGCATGTCGAGGCATGGCTAGGCGGGACTGCGAATAAGCGGCTAAATTCTGCTGAGCGCCAGTCGACTGCGCTGACAGAGAGCTTGCAAATGGATTTCCCGGCGAGAAGCTGCGAGATGGCTGAATAGGCGTCGACTGTGCCGTGTGACTATAATAAGGATTGGACGCAGTCTGGGCCGTCGGCGAAGCTGTTTGAAAGAACGGGTTGTAGCTCAATGGCTGCGGAGAATTTGTATATGAATGCGAGGTTTGCAGAGGTGTAAGTGCCATGTTGTTGCTCATCTGATGACTGGTATAGCCCCCGGTTGTATGCGGCGACATGGGCTGCGCGACCTGCAATTGTTGAAAAGCGTTTTCAAGACCAGTAGTAGGGGCCTGCGTAGTGGGAACGTCGAACGGGTTATATGGCTTTACTGCTCGCGCACCAGCCGCGTTGCTGACGGTGGGCATGCTCCATGGATCGTCAGCTTCGGCCCTGGAAGGAGAAGAGGCAGGCTGACTCCTGGAAGTCGAGGGCTTAGGAGGAGCTGCAGGAGCTGCAGAAGGAGGACCCGACCCTTCTCCCAGCCGAACGAGAGACTCCACCGCGCGTGTCATATCACCTCCTACACCTTTCAGAACGGAGGAGTTCCTCTTATCATTCGGAAATCCCATGCTTCGGAGCTGATCCAGCTTTGCCTCGAACGAACTGTCAGCCTCTCCGAGGTTCGCACCGAATACCCGGGATTGTTTATTCAGCGATAACGAGGGCGACAACGGACCGCCGAGCGTAGCTGACCTGGGTGAAGACGTAGACGTTATCGACAATTTTTCAGACGACCGAGGCAACCGACTGGTCGACGACACAGACCGTAACCCAAATCCAAACTTCCTACCACTCTTTGGCGGAATAGGAGGCGGGGGAGGACTCTCGTCCAGTGATTTTTGGGTATGATATCCAGAGTCGTCTCTACTCGGCGGTTTCGGTTTGCCGTCTTCCAAGATACGACGCTCGTATTTCTGGCGGATGAACCGCTCCATTGCCGAATCTGCTTCATCGACGTCGACGGGGATGTCCGGTTTGACGTTGCGTGGATTGTACTCTTTATTGACGATTGTATTTCCTCTTTTCTTCATGTTCTATCCAGCAACTCAGCATGGTTCCGATCAGATTTCGAACGGCATAATCTCACCTCGACCTGTTCTGTCGTCCAGCTGTCCATAGTCAATGATTTGACCTTTGAAATGTGCGTTCCCATCTTCCGGTGAAGCGATCCGCATCGCATGCAGAGGAAGACGCCCAACTGTATTGACCATTGCATTAGACTCTCCGAACGATTATAAAGCGACGAAAGCGACTTACGCTCCAACTTGCCCATCCTGTTTGACCCAGAGCTATGAGTACGCGGCCATAAAAGAACGCGACTGTTTGATTGAGAACTCACCTGGATTCCCCGCCTGGCAATCGGCACATCGATCATTCCCAGGGACTGAGCGAATGAGTTCCTGCAATGCTCGCTCGTTGCGCGCCTGCTGGCGCTTATTGATTATAGAAGTCATGACGGGCGGCACATCGATATGTAGTGCTTGGATAATAAATAATGAACCCGGATGCGGGAAGTGTACGGGCAACAGCCACAAGAGACAAAGAAATAAGAAAGCAAACTGAACGATCGGATAATGACAATACTTCACTTCATCAAGACTAAACCGAAAATCCAAAGCAGGACATGTCGTCAATTGCGCGCCCGCGATACACACAAGAGACCGGACAGGACAAAATACGACGTTGGAGGAATGATAGAGGGAGGAAGCCAGGAGAGCGGGCTGAAGACGGGCCAACTCCACATTCAACGGTCTAGTCTCTGCGCTCTATCAGGGACCATGTTCTCTAGTGCTACGCTATCACCTCCACGCGTCTCGACCAAGACGCCACAGTGAAGTTGCAATCAGGGTCAATTCTACCGAGCACTCTCGAATCTCAACATATCTATTCCAATTTTCAATTTATAAAGGAATATACTCGATTCTAGAACAAAAGACCCCATAAGAGAGAAAAAGAAAAAAAAAAAAAAACAAAAAGAATGTCGGAGCAATTGGAGGACTCATCCAACCATGTATCAGAGAATACACAGATAGCAATATAGAAAGAACTACAGTAATAACTCGATCGGCATCGGACGAGAGAAACAGTTGCCCCTACGACTCTACTCGCTCAGAAAAGAACAAGTAGAATCAATTTACTCTGGTTCGCCAATATGACCTGCCATCTTATGGAAGACAAGAATTGGAGGTTGATTGGGCGTTCGTAGGTAAAAAGTGTAATTAAGGAAAAGAGGAAGAGGAGAGGAGAGAAGGGAAAATTGAAGAGGAAACTTTTAAGAGGGGAGTTAGTCGAGGTCACGTGCGGGTGGATTATCCACTCGGTGCGGGAGACGAGAAATTCTCTTCTTCTCTTCTGTTTTCTTGGTTTCTGTTTTGTTTCTCTTCCCTACACAACAACAGCTCTCGGAAGCGAGAGAGGGAGAGAGAGAGTCGACACTTACAATACCATGTACACGGTCAACGACAGGGCGTGTTTGAGACTTGTTAATGCTGCAAGTGCTCTCACATCTAATTCATATCTCTGATGATCCAGCATCCTTTCGACCGCTTGTTTCCAGTAAACTTTTTTTTTCTCTTTTCTCGAGATGGATTATTGCCATCTCAGCAGGAAACAACCCACCATAACCGCGTCTACAGCATTCCATGCTATAGTCGCTTCATTCTTTTTATACTTCGTTCAGGTGGCATATCAAACCCATAACAGTTTTTAGCAGAGCTGCGTCTACTTCCACCCTGTTGCTAGTGACTTTTCTATCGAGCATACGGGACTATTAAGATGACGGACATTTCTTAGACATTAGAAGAATAACAATAATTCTATTTTGAAATAAATACAGTTTGTAACACATTCATTGATAGGAGGGCAGTGCTGTGAGTCCTCGAGCTGTATAATGAAACTGTCGTCGATTGTTCATGGTTGAGGTACCTTTTTAAGCCCGTGACGATTTCTCTGAACGGACGAGATCAAAAAATAAAGCAAACACGCGTTGCATGTTTGATTCATGGAAGGGAGTGTTGGCCCTCATCAGCCTTTCCAAGTCCACATTACGGTGCCCTTTGATTGCTATCGTCTCAAGTCAGTATCATGATGTCTGATTTCCGTCGAGTGACACTCTTCACATACCATCACGATGAACGCGCCCAGCTTCCTGCACCGTCTGTCGAAGAAGTAGCAATTTCGCATCCGAAATCGACTTCTCTTTCAAACGCTTGGCGTTATGATGCTTAACGAACATGATGGTGTTTCTGAATGCACCTTCCACGTCCCGGATATGCTCATAGGTCGCCTGCCACAAATTCTGATCGACTGCTGGTCCAGAGGAAAGCCGGCCATTGTCCATCAACGACGTCTGGATTTGACAGGTGATCACAATCACTAATATCGCGATGCAATAAATGTGACCCAGACGGCGATCAGTAACTTCCTCAGGTTTGAGTCGCTCAAAATCCTGGAGAGCCGACGTCAGTCTATCGACAAACTGACGGTACATATCGAACAGCAAAGCCTTCACGGCCTTGGTAAGAGCACGTGAGGTATTTGGATAGGGGTAGTTGTAGCCGCTGGACATCAAACGGGGGACAATATTGTGGACCACGGGCTCCGGAATAGTGATGGGCAACGAAAGCATTGTCACGAGCAAGGCCGCCATCCATGCTTCTAACAAGTTGCGGTCAAGTTCGGGTTCATCCACTTCGACACGACCGATTTCGTGCCAGCATGTATAGGAGTATCTCCACGTCGATTGAAGAAGCGTCGCTATCCATTCGACTCTACTACACCTCGCGAGCCATTCATTCATACTCTGTGTGCTGGTCAGGGCTCGTTTAAGCCAATGCCAAATCAATCTTTGAGCGGCGTCATGCGAGCGATAGACTGGACACACGGCAAGGCCTAGTCGCATTCGAGGCTGATCGCCGTGAACGATAGCATCACTACGCTGTGCTTCATTGAGAGTGGTGGGGTTATACTCAATGCCATATAAACCCTCGAATATTTCTCCGAATCCAAA
Organism: Talaromyces sp. PB3603; assembly: GCA_023625915.1. NCBI lineage: Eukaryota > Fungi > Ascomycota > Eurotiomycetes > Eurotiales > Trichocomaceae > Talaromyces > Talaromyces sp. PB3603. The sequence goes on from JAMAFY010000008.1 coordinate 95,761, forward strand.
GCTCAACGGCAGCGCGAACCTCTCGCGTCCACGAGAAAAGTCAGCATGCTCAAACATCCACTTTTCCATCTTCTCAAAGTGCAATCGTTCTGCGAGTATTACTGCATAACCCACTCTTGTATTAGATCATGTGAAACGGAGGACCAATATAGGAAAGTCAAGCAATCCTCACCAGGCTTGAGTAACTCGGCCATCTCGCCGAAAGTGCGTAGACAGCGGCCCCATTTCCGTCCAGTTATCTCGCCACACTTACTGCATGGTGTCATCTTCGAACACTGCTTCAATCAGAAACCGAGAACGAATCAAGTATCCATTTGTTCTGGGACTCGCCTTCTCTCTCAATGTTCGGCATCTGATGCATGCCCCTGCATCCCGTACCTGGCGAATATTCTGTACACTAGCTTCTGGTAGTCTAGAACCCGGCTGTCGTCCGCCTCTTCTTGTCTCTGTAGGCTCTTGACTCACATCACTACGGCCATCCGACGAAGCCGTGTACGTTGTGCCGATTGTAGAAATCGAGCCCCTTGTCCCGCCAGTGCGACGACTACGAATGTTGTCATGTACATTCAGCAACAAATTTTGACCAACCATTGAGTTGTACATCTCAGTAGATGATTCCACTTCCATGGCGTCGTAGCCTGTCTCAGTATGCAACCCATTCCATGGAGGTGAATACCCCGTGTTCTGTGGGAGAGCGTGAGGCGATAAAAGAACATGCGGAAGGCTGCCCAATATATTGTTCATACTTGGGTGGTCCGTGAGCGGCGCCGGGTCCTGCATGTTTATAACGTCTATGACCAAAATTAGCCTGGGTTTCTCAATCATCAGGGTAAGGGTGATGTAAAGTACCTGCTTCCGGGTAAGAAGGTATAGCCAACGGCGTAGATCCATCCTGATAACTAGCATTCCCCGGAGATTGATGGTGATGCATGTTGCTGTGTGGATGTCCGTCTGGTGAGTTGTGCAGATAGCTCATGCCATCAGTAGCTCTCCTAGATGAGCCCATTGTGGGCGAAGAGTGTTCAAACTCTGTATGCCGACTTGATGGACGACGACCGAATCTAGATGCGTAGCGATTGATATTGTGGTACGCCATAGCGTCCACAAAGTGGTCTTATCCGTGTCGACAAGACAGGACCTCTGATTCAGGAACGATGGATCGGATAGGAAGCTGATTAGACGTGTGAAGTAACGACTGTTAGAATGGTATCGGAGCTGGTTTTATGGACGGGCAGTTGGCAAGTTCAGATACGACAGCAAGCACTGGTTCTGACTTGGAAGATAATGTACCGATCCGAAAGGTCTGTCTAATATCGTACTGTTGGGATGATCTCAAAGCCGGATTTATAGGCGGGCGGTCGAATCCGTCAGGTCCGACAGCGAGGCGCAGGTACTAAGTTGAGATGATGTGCAAGAAGGATAGACTAGAGTGGTGATGAACTGTTGGCATGATATTGAGGTCCTGCTTATAATAACGCCTTTGACGACATCACGTCCGACATGTATTAGTATTAGTCAGTCTATCCCCGTACGACAAGCCGTACATGACCTTTTAATCAGTGTAATCGAACCAAGGCGAGGGTTAAGAGAGCCAGGGTTTGGGTATCGCCTCACTTCATTCTCTCAGTGGCTGGTTGCAAACCGGAGCGACTCCACACAAAAGACAACGACCGAGATTGCCCTGTCGTCTGCGATCTATACCCGTATATACACCCAGCCGGTTTCACGACTGCTGCTACCAAGACCGCTCGACTCTGAGAGGCTTCTTTCTTTTCTCCTTCTTTTTTCTCCTTCTTTTTTCTCTTCTTTTCGTATGAAGTCGGATCGTTGACTGAGCAGGCTGAGGGAAATCATCCGATTCGGGTGTCTTGTCTTACTGTGACATCGGGGACGGTGGCTAGAATCAAATCAGGACGACGGGCAAGGAGATAAGATTAAGGGTTAATTCATCAGGCAAATTGCTGCCTGAAACATCTTCTGTATATTTGCACCGCCGAAGAACTGCTCTACGGCGCAGCGAGTGATGGTCGGAAGCTCATAAGGGAATAGCGCTGGAAGTGGGCATGCGTGCCAACTGATTGTACGCGCAACGGAATAAGAGGTTTGACTGACCAGCAAGCTTTTGGTAATCATCAGAGTGAGGCAGGCAATGGGATGAGAAGAATGTTTCAGTCAGGACAATTCATATTGGTTGTCGCTCGCTTCCTGGGGCTTTCCGTAGGCTCTCTTGAGTTAATCAGCGGGCAGCTCCTCTGGGTAGTTCCCCTCCGAAAAATATCTCAGCACGGAGGCTGACTTGATAAGCCGCCTCGCCCGGGCGTAAGTCGTGGAAAAAGCTGGCTGAGCCATGGTCAAGTCCACCTTGTGAATGCGTTGTCAGACATGATAAGTGTAGAAGGAAGTGGTACTGCTACGGTTGAAGAGCAAAGCGCACAGCCACTGCGATAGACGAACTATTGATCTGCGAAGAGACCAGGAAACTATGGGGTAAGGTCGAAAGGCCAGGATCAGGGATTTGAAAACTGCGAACGCGTCAGGGTCGTCTTCGAAAGCAGCGGGAAAACGTGCGAATCGTAATACGTCGATCATTGGTTACATGAAATACTGAGCAATGAACGATCACGAGAAATTGAATTGACGAGACTGTGTTGCGCGACGAGAAAAGGCCGAGGCCAGCCTTGACGTTGTGTCGACCGAGTCACGCAGACACAGACACACCCGCTGCGGGGGGGGGGGGGGGGGGGGGCGGGGGGGGGGGGGGGGCCGCGGG
>JAMAFY010000010.1:0-252856 GCA_023625915.1 Talaromyces sp. PB3603
ATTTAGTATTAAAAGAATTAATAATTTATAAATAATTAAATATATATAAATTAAAGATTAAATTATAGTAATCTAATCTATAAGATTTTATTAATTAATATTAATTTATTCTAGTTCTAGATTATAAAGTAAGAATAAAAAAAAACTATTTTAATAAGTCTATTAATAAAATAAAAAAAATATATATAATATTTTTATTATTCTATTTATTTACTTAGAAATAAAAATACTAGAGATATAATATATATTTAAAATCTTTATATAAATAGGCTATAGAGTACTCTAGTATATATCTATAGCAAAGTAAAGGGTGCTAAGTAACTAGGTATATTACTATATGGCTAGTTTGGCTATTCGCCTACCTGATTTACTAGGTGCAAATCAGGGTGCGAATCAACGTTCCAACACTTATATTTATTTATTTATATATTAGTATATTACTTTAGTAGTTATAGTATATAATATCTATAAATTAATATCTTTAAAAAGAAGCTAGTATAATAATAAAATAATAATCTATAAGAATAAAAACTTAATTTTTTTATATAATATATATTTTTATTTTTTAAATATATTAAATAAACTACTCTAAAATCTTTTTAATTAAATCTTTATAGATTATTTTATTTTAGATTTTAATTATAATTTTATAATTAATATCTAGCTCTATCTAGATAATACTAAAAATTAATATATTTATATTTATTAATAATAATAAGCTTATAACTAAAAGCTTATTTTATTATTTATATATAATTATATCTTTTTATAAAGTAATAGAGTTATTAAATAATTTTATAATAATATTAAATATAAATTATTTAATTTATATATATATATAATTATTAGATTTTATTAAATCTATTTTACTAGTTTTTATAGATTTATAATTATATTAATATATTTACTATATAAGAATATATAGATTTATATATTCTATATGTAAGGCGGAGAACTTAGCTTCGCGATGACACAGAGATAGAAGCCACATCATATAGCCACTTCATCTCAGTACGCTTAGTTATTAACCAAATCGCACTATAATTTGATACCTATAAAGACTATAATTCAAGAGAGATCTTAGATAATAGTAAATAGCTATCTATTAAATTATATTTTATATTTAGAAAATATATTATATTTTATACTCTTTAATTATACTCTCTACTAACTCTTTTATAGTTTATTTGCTATCTTTTAGAGAAGAGCCTAGTTAGAGAAATAAAATATCTCTATAATAAAATAAATAAATTAGCTTTTAATAGCTATTAAATTTTTTTAATTTAAGAATAAGGACTAAACTAGATATACTCTATATTTTAATTTTTAAAACTATAAGATACTTAATAAGTCTTAATTTAGATCTAATACTAGTTTTAATTAGTCTAGTTTAGTCTAAAATAATAGATCTTATAATAGAGACCTTTAATATTATTAAGATTAGAAGAGTTCTAAATAAAAATAATTTAGATATATATAATACTATATTTAATCTAGATTATATTTTTACTTTATATATAAAAGATAAGATTTATATTTTTTTATTAATTTAATAATTAAAATATAAAGCTTATCTTAAAGTTAAGAAATTAAAATATAAACTAGATATAGAAGTTAAAACACTTTTTAATTAAGTCTAGATATAAATAACTCTCTTAATTAGAGATAAAGTATATACTTTAAATTCTATATATAATATTCTATCTAGAACTAATATAGGAGATAAATTAATAAATATATATACTATTATTAATTTAGTATTAAAAATATAGAAATATTAATATGTATTTTTAGTAGAAGAGGAAAGAAAGCTATCTATAATAAATATAAAAAAATTTAAGAGCGAATTAATTAAAGAAAAAATAATATATAATATTAAAATAAAGAATTATTTTATGAGATATTATTATTATTATAATATAAGTAATATAGATCTTAAATATATCTTAGCTATAGAAAAAACTTTTAATAATTTAATTTTTAAAAAATAGTATATATATTAATAAGATAGATATAATATTAATATTATAATATAAAAAGACTTTAATATTATAATATAAAAAGACTTTAATATATTCTTAATATAAATAATTAAAGATCTAGAACTGCTAATTATTAATATAAAATTATAAATTAAAAGAGTTATTTAGTAAGAAAAATAAATTATTTCTAATTTTAATATTTATTTAAGAAATTAAGAATATTACTTAATAATCTATATTAATAATATAGATTAAAAGATTAGGCTCTATATTAAGATTCTTTTTATTCTTTAGAATAAATTTATTATCTACTAGTATAATAAACTAGATGATTATAACTAATATATAGTCTAGTTATAAACTATTAAAAATAGAATAAAAGAGAGATAAGATTTATTTAAAAAGACTAAAAATTATTAAATTATCTCTAATAATAGAAGAAGCTAAAATAATAATATCTTTATTTTATATATATCTAAGAGATAGTTATATAGATAAGATTAATACTAGATTTAATAAAAATATTATTTAAATTATAATAATAATAAATCTAAGATAGATAAACTTTTCTTTAGATTAAAGAATATTATTCTAAGACTTATAAGTAATATAGTCTATAATTATTATAGAAAATATAGATATAAAAAGACTAAATACTACTAGAAGAATCTAGAATTATAGCTAAAATAAATAAATTAAAAATAACTCTAAGATAGAATATCTAATACTACTATAGTTCTATCTCTATAAATTATATAATAGAATTAAGGGCTCTATATTACTATATATATATATATATATAGATATAGAATAAAGGGTAATAAGAGTATTTATACTAGTTAATAGAGTAATAAAAAATAATTTTATTAATAAAATATAGATTCTATAGAATAAGATCTAGATTATAGCTTAAGCTATATTTACTAAAATTATAGATAGCTATAAAATTATTATATATAATAAGATAATACTAAGTATTATATTATTTAATATAGAGAACTAAATTAGAAAGATATTATTTAAATACTATACTATAGATATAATAAAATATAATTTTATTTTAGAGATTTTATAGTATAAAATAGCTTACTCTAATATATTCTAGATATAGAAAGAATAATACTACTAAAATAAAGTCTTAATAAAGACTATATTAAAATACTATTATATCTAAAATAATACTATTTAGTATTAAAAATTAGACTTTATAGAGTTAAAAGGATCTAGTACTTCTAAAATTATTTTAACTCTTAAAATAGAGATTAAGTTATAAGATAAAATCTAAGTCTATATTATTAAAATAATTAACTTAGTAATAAATCTATTAATCTTATTATAAATAATAGAAATCTAAAAGCTATTAAACTATATAAAATCTTTTAAAGATATATTTTTAGAGGAATATATAATAGAGCTATCTTTATATATAAATTAAAACTATATAATTAAGCTTAATATAGATAAGAATTCTTTATATTAAATCTTATATTAACTTAGCTCTAAAAAAATAGAAGTACTATAAGAATATCTTATTATAAATCTTACTAAAGGGTAGATCTATAAATTAAAAAGTCTTATTAAAGTACTTATTTTTTTTATTCTAAAAAAGAATAGTAGTCTATGTCTTTATATTAATTACTATAATCTAAATATAATTATAATTAAGAATTGTTACTTATTTTTATTTATTAATAAGATAATTAACTAGCTAGCTAGGACTAAAATATATATCTAATTTAATCTATATAATATATATTATTATATCTAGATTAAAGAAGGAGATAAGTGGAAGATTATATTCTATATATACTATAGATACTATAAGTATACTATTATACTCTTTAGATTAATCAATATATCTATTATATTCTAAATATATATAAATTATGCCTTAGCTGATCTATTTAATATATACTATATTATATATTTAAATAATATTATTATTTTTTTATAAAATAAATCTACCTACATAGATAATATATAATATATATTAGAATATCTATATTAATATAGACTATATATTAAACTATCTAAGTATATTTTTAACTATAGAGAAATTTATTTTTTTAGATTTATTATTTTATCTAAAGATATTAAGATAAAGCTAGAATATATTAATATAATTTATAACTAGCCTGTTCTATAAAATATAAAAGAAATACTATAATTTATAAAGTTTATAAATTTTTATTAATAATTTATTAAAGAATACTTATAAATCATCTTTCCATTTATAGATCTTATAGTAGGGTATAAGTAGATAAAGAAAAGCTTAAAAATAGATTAAACTATTAATACTAAATTTATATAGATAAAAGAAGTATAAAATATATTTAAATTATTAAAAGAAAGATTTATTATTATATTATTTTTTAAGTATTTTAATCTATAGCTACTATTATAGATAGAAATAGATATATTAAATTTTACTATTTCTAGGATCTTAAGTTAAAAATAGATAAATAGATACTAGTATCTAATTATATATTACTCTTATAAACTAAATAGATCTAAAATAAGATATAAAATCTATAATTCTAAGATACTTATAATTATAAAAGTATTTAAATACTAGCACTACTATTTAGAAGATAGTAACTATATTATATCTATATTTATAGATTATAATAACTTAACCTATTTTATAATTATAAAGGAGCTAAATTATAAATAAGTATATTAGACTAAAAAGCTTTTTATATTTAATTTTAATATTAAGTACTAGTCTAGAACTATAAATCCTATAAATATATTTAGCTATAGATCTAACTATTATATTAATAATAAGCTAAATAGTACTCTACTACTAACTTTATAAGAGAAATTATATTATAGATATTTTTTAAACCTAAATTCTAGTCTTAAATTTAATAGTAGTATTAAAATAATATCTACTTTTATATATTTAGAGAAATTAGAGGACTCTTCTTATATTAATAAATCTATACTTTTAATATTTTAAAATATGTGTTAAGGATAGAAATATATTATTAAGAACTTAGATCACCTAGGAATCTTAATCTTATAATTAGTTATAGTAATAGCTATATATTTTAAAGCTATTCTTTTAAAAATATTAAAAGAACTTATAGCTCTAATCTATTAATACTAATAGATAGATATACTTATAAAATTAATAAGAAAGTGCCTAGTGACTCTAGAAGAAAAAGTAAAATAGAATAACTAGTCTATAAAAATAGATAATCTATTATATTATAAAAAAGCTATATATATTCTATTAAACTATACACTTTAATAAGAAATCTTAAGAATAAATTATAATAATCCTTAAGAAGGCTATTTTAGCCTAGAATATATTTATAAAATAATTAATACTAAATACTATTAATATAATTTATATATTAATATCTAATACTATATTAAGATATATAATTAATACTAATATATAAAGATATACTAGTATAAAAAATATAGACTATTAAAACTATTTTTAAAACTAAGTAAACTATTTAAAATTATTATATTAGATTTTATTATAGATCTTCTACTATTAATATAAAGAGATAAATTATATAATTTAATCCTTATTATTATTAAACTAATAATAAAGTATATAATCTATAAACTAGTTATAAAGAATATTATATTTAAAGATTTAGTAGAGATCCTATATAATATTTTAATTAAATACTTTATAGTTTTAAAATATATTATAAGTAACTAAGCCAAGATATTCACTTCTATATTTTAGAAAATATTCTACTAGTATATTAGTATAAAATAGAAGCTATCTATTATATTTTATCTATAAACTAATAAATAAATAGAAAGATAGAACTAAATATTAAAGCATTTTATAAGAATATATATTAACTATAAATAAGATAATTAGATAAGATAGATCCTTATAGCTTAATATATTTATAATAATTTTAAGTATAGTATAATTAAAATATTATTAATAGAGACTTTTATAGGACTTTAGAGCTAAATTTAAATTAATATAAATAATAAACCTTTAAAAAAAAATATATTTAATAAGAAATTTAAAATAGTTATATCTTATTCTTTAAAAAAGATAAGAAATACTATAAAATATATTATAGCTATATATAAGTAGAGGAAATATATTTAAAAACTATTATAAAAAATAGCTAAATTATAAATCTATTATTTTAATAAATACTAAATTAATATATAATTCTAAGTAGATAATTAGATTATATTTTAGAATATAAATATTACTTCTATAAAAGGAAAGAAAAAGTTTAATTTAAAATAAATTAGTCTATTCTAGATAACTAATATATAGAGAATAAATATCTATAGATTAGTGCTTTTATCTAAGTTTTAAAAGCTATATAATATATTTTATATCTTACTATTTAAATTATATAAAGATTTAGTTAGGAACCCTATACTACTATAAGATATATTAGTAGAAAAATAACTAGAGTATAAAATAGAAAGTATATAAATAATTAAAGATCCTTTAATAAATTAAAAGTATTATATTAAATAGAAAGAATATTTTAATAATAAATATATATAGGAGTTATATAAATTAATTAAAAATACTATAATATTTAAAATATTTTTATAAAATCTAATTAAACTATATAATACAAAATAAAAATAGAAGTAAAAAAATTATTAATTATATTAGATTAGCTAAAATAAAGAAAAACTATAATATAATATAAACTAGCTATAAATTAGATATTAGATTTAAATATTAAGAAGAATTATATAAATTATAAATAAATCTATACTAAATTATTTTTTTTTAAGCTTCTTAGACTTATAAGTGCTATAAATTATTAGTAGAATATATATAAAAAAATAATAAAACTTACTAAATCTAAGTTCTAATAGCTTTGTAAATTAAAATATAGAGGCTAATAGATATAGTAAAATTAAAAATTATACTTTAAAATATAAGAACTATCTAATAATTAGTTTTTAGAATATAGATAAGTAATTTAAGAAAAGAAATAAATAAAATAATTAAATTAATTTTATATTTTATAATATATTTTTTATTAATAGGTTCTTCTAGTATCTTTTTTAATAAAATAGAAGCTATATTATAAATCTTTTCTATATAACTCTTAAGCTTAAATATATTATAAATTATAGATGTTTTAGATATAAACTAAGTAAGAATCTAAAAAATAAATTAATATAAATTTAAACTAGAAATAAGATATAGAATTTATAAAATTATAAGATAAAATATATTTATAGATATAAGTATTATACTAAGAATTTATATTAATATATATTTTATATTTAATATTATAGTAATAATTTAGATGCTTTATAAATAAATTATTAGTAATATTATAAATATACTTATAATAAAGAATAGAATAAATATTTCTAAATATATAAATTAAATTAGCTTTTATTAAGAGAATAAGAACTTTAAAATATAATTTAGAAATAAATTTAGAAATTAATTTAATCTTATTAATTTTTTTATACTTCTTATATTTATTCTTATTCTTTTTATATTTTATAGATAATTTATTAGATATTTTAGCTATATATTTCTTCTTTAAAAAATATACTAGAGTTAAAGAGCTAAGAGTAGTCTTATCTAAAATAATAAGAGTATAAAATAATTTATATACTATAATATAAGATATATTATATTTTTTAGAAGATATTATTACTACTAATTTATTAGTTATATTAGAATGACACTTAAAGAAAAGAGAGATAAATTATATATAATAAAAAAGATATAATATAATTTATAAATATTATAAATAAATATATAACTAAAATAATAAATAACTATATTAAGAAGTATATAAGAATACTATATCTCTAGTTAGAATTAATATCTTATAATAAGTGAACTATTATATAAGTAAAATAATAAAAGATAGATATATTAAATAAAATAAGAAATAAATACTTAATTTATTATAATAAACAAAGAAATTAAGAACTAAAAATATATATAAAGCTAATAATATATTTAATTCTATTATAATTCTATATATAGATATATAAAGCAGATTTAACTTATATAAAACCTATAAATCTATAGAAAAATAAGAGAAAAGAATAAGAATAAATAATATAAAACTTATATAATTAAAAGTAATAAAAATAAAAATAGAAAAAAGTTTAAAAACTAAAAAATTAGAGTATTTACTAGATATATTAATAATAAAAAAGAAAAAAAAGAAAAAGAATTAAAAAATAAATATTAAAATAAAAAATATAGAAAGATAAGTTATATTTAGTATTTATATCTTTATTAAATATTTTATAATAGATATCCTTAATATATATAATAATTTATCTAGAATTCTTAATTATAAAAGAATAAAATAATTATATTACTATAAAATAAGCTATAGGGACTTAGCTCTAAAAAAAGAAGATAGTTATAAAATAAAGAACTTAGCTTTATAATAATATAGAGATAGAAGCTATATTATATAGCTATTTTATTTTAATATACTTAGTTATTAACTAAATTATATTATAATTTAGTATCTATAAAGACTATAATTTAAAAGAGATCTTGGATAGTAGTAAATAACTATCTATTAAATTATACCCTATATTTAGAAAATGTATTATGTTTTATACTCTCTAGTCACGCTCTCTACCAATCCTCTTACACTATATTAGATTAATAAATATAGAATAATTAATCTATATATTAAATATCTTTTTAATCTATTTAGTATAGATATTATTATTTTATTTATATTTTTTATTTTTATAAATCTCTTTTCTATTATCTATTATTTATATAATAGTTATATATTTTATTATAATATTATTATATTATAGTAAATACTTTATAGAATAAGATTTTTATTTATTAATAATATTTTTATTATATTTTTCTCTATTACTAGTAATTTATCTAGTAAGACTAGGATTAATTAATAGTACTAGATTCAGAGAATAAACTACTAAATTTATAGCTGTTTCTGGCTAGATCTGGGCGCGCAATTTCAAAAAATCGATTCGCGTGGAGGGAGATGTTCGGGGGGGGTATATTTTTTAATATTGAGGTTGTATATTCTTATATTTAATATTTATGGAATGCGCAAAGTTTGGTAATACTTTTTTTTCTGGAGATTTTTTACAATATACTGCATTAGTATTTTCTCACAGAGTGTGGGGTAATTGTTGCCTTAGGCAATTATTATCATCGCTCCGCAGTCATCCGGCGCATCAGAAAACTTTAAATATGCGCGCCTATGTTCCATGATAATGCTACGACACGACGTTTTTCGCAGTGAAAACAAGTAGGAAGCGGCAGTGTTCCCTGCATTAATCATGTCCGATGGGACGAAATGCATTATCCTGTGCCTTGACGGTACCTGGGACAACAGTGACGATGGCTATCAGAAGCCGACACCGCAGAATTCGAATGCATCGCTCCAGATTCCCTCGAATGTTACTCGCATCTATCGTGCCCTGGCAACACAGAGCATCTACGGCAAGCGCCAGGTCATGTACTATCAACCTGGTCTTGGTTCATCCGGTAACATTGTCGACACCATTGCCGGGGGCGCATTTGGTGCTGGAATCTCGGAGGTAGGTCAAGGCGTACCAAAGGATTACAAAGATGCCTGACCATATACGACAGAATATCAGAGAAGCGTATAGTTTTATTGCCATCAATTACGAGCCCGGAGACGAGATCGTAATTGTGGGTTTCTCTCGGGGCGCTTTCACCGCGCGTAGCGTAGCAGTGGGCTTGTCCATTTCCGAGACAATCGAAACACTTATCTTATACATGATCGTAGGGACTCATTACTGAAGTCGGTTTACTCACGCGCAAGGGCATGGAGTCTTTCTATCCGATATTCAAGGATGCAGAGAACTCGACAAATCCCCATTACAAGGATCAATTCCCGACAGTGCCATTCCCGAACAAGCCGAAACCACCGAAACATGAAGAATACAAGCGGCGTCTTGAGATGGTAATTATCTCTAGATCCAATCGTGGTTACGGCGAGCTGAATAGAAACAAGGGTGGATTCACGCGAGTATTCGATCCATGTGGACGCAAGATTAAAGTTCGGTGCGTCGCAGTCTGGGATACTGTAGGAAGTCTAGGTATTTGGATCTTGCTTCGCATGAGCACTACTCGGCAGCACAACAACAAGCTGATATCGAACAGGTATTCCCGACACTAATATAAGTAAACGGCTTGGACTACCACTTTCAACAAAACAATAAGTGCCTTGCGTGTTCCCATCAACAGGAAAATGCTAACACTTCCTTACGTACAATTTCTACGACACTTCGTTGTCGAACGGGATAGAATACGCCTTTCAAGCTCTAGCACTAGACGAGAATCGCACTCCTTTTGCGCCAGCCGTTTGGGAACGACCCAGCAATATTCGGACCAATTTACGACAGGTCTGGTTTCCCGGGTCTCACGCGAATGTCGGTGGTGGATACCCCGATCAAGAAATCGCCAATATTTGCATGGCTTGGATGATGGATCAATTGGCTTCTATTGGCATAGCTTTTGATGACGCAACTATTGATAGGATCTTCCAAGAAAATTTGTCCTATTACTACAGTTCTCGCTCCAAGACGAAGTCAAGCGCGAGTAGGTCCAAAGGCAAGGTTTGGGCTCAATGGACCATCTCGTCTGTTTATGACCAACATAAGCCGGTCCGCCCATGGGGCCTAGGTCAGATCTACGATTCTGACATGGGTTTCTATCACCTCGCTGGTAGAACCGTTCGCACGCCTGGGATGTATCACCGCATAAATCCTGTTACAAGTTCCCCGACTGCCGAGTTTCTAGTCCATACAAACGAGCGCATTCACCGCTCTGTCCGTATTCGACTGGGGCTCGATGGCCTAGGATTCGATGACGTCGGTTTATACAAATGTCCAGCTCTCTTGGAGAAAGGACCTTGGTGTCTCCGACGGATGCGTATTAGGGACTGGGAGCTAGATCCACGATATCCGCCTTGGAGTCTTTCGAATGATCCAGACGAGATACTGGATGAAGGCCGAGACTTCTGCTGGGTGTGGGTATATGCTGGTTCCAAGGTCAACGCGCCTCCAGAAACAATAATGTTAGAAGAGCCTCTGGGCCCATATGAACGGAAGTTGCTTCGTCTTAATAAAGGTTGGTCAGGCACATTCTTTGATCAGTCCATGTTTTTTTTCCCTGCGTGTTTCAGCTACTCCGCACTTTTCTTTCGCATACCTCTATATCGAAGCTACAGGATCTGTCTGCATGGAAGCTGATTTTGTGATACTACTCTGCTAGGTCGTGCATTTTATAAGAGCCTCGTTCTGGATAGGATAAGCCGGCGTGGTAGGTGATGAAAAAAAGGAATTGATGTTTAAATGACTTCTTCCTGAGCTCAGAGTTTATCACTTACGAAAAGTACTGCATCTGTTCGGAAGGTACAGATTATGCGGCTACTCTTTACGTTATTAGGTACTAGGTAGGTATGATACTTCACGTGAACTGCTGAACTCGGCTCCGGTCATAGTATACGCATATATGAGTATGCTTTACCTGACCACTTCTCTTTATATCAAGATGTCTACCGATCGGATGTAACGAACTATCTATAAGCCGGGGGCTAGCCTTGATTGTTGAGAATTTGGGTTCTGTCCGTCACACCAAGCTTGAGCTCATCTACAAGAAGTCCTGTTACCCATGATCAGTGGATACGACAGCGGCATTGGATTCCGGTTGAGTTATAGGGTCATTTAAGCACCAAATGATGCATTTATACGAGCGAAAGGCTTCACTGTGAAGAAGTAAAGCACTCATCGATCCTTCAAGACATGAATGATTCATCCAATGAGTACTAGCCCTTGCAATCTCTATCGCTCTGGGGTTGTAAGCAGCAATAGCAAAAGGCAATAATAATTCACGATCACGTTTCATTTGCGCATTTGACCGGTACTTGTCCCACCAGGGTTTGTCTCCTGAGCCGATAGCAGGGGGCTTTTGCAGCTCGAGAGGCTGTTTTTTTATTTGCTTTGGCTTCCGAAGCACGGAAGGCATAGTGGTCGAACATGGACACGGCCGCTACCATATAACTCGTGGCAACACGCTGGTCCTGAATTACGAACAGGTTCTCTGCGTTCGTTCTTGGTATCTGCGGCAACGGAAAAATTATACGATCCTGTGTCAACGCGAGCAGTGGGTTTGTCGAAGTCAATGGCTACGAAATTGTGGTGTAAACGCGTATCGCTGCCTCCAGTTACTTCCTGATCGGATGGTGGCGGTGCATCTTTCAGTAAAGGTTCCGGAAAAGCGATGGGGAGATTGCCATTGGGCAGCTGAATGTCCAAGCCTCCGATATCCTTATCGGAAAGACCATAGACAAAACAGCGTCTTCCTGTGTCAGTTTCGTAATGGCATCGCGGATTGGACCCTTAGTCTCGTACAGAAAGGCAAGGGAGTACATCAGGCTCGATTCAGTGCTAGAGATATCGTTTGCGATCTCCTGGAGTTTGGTGTTGCTTGAACTGTGTGGTGAGAAGGTGACACGAGCATTCACATTAGCTAAGCCAAGGTCATTTTAGACCGGGGAGGATTTACTTTCAACTACGCGAGGTTTATTGTGACTTGCCCAGAAACCGTCGAAAGTGTCACTGAAAATCTGAACTGCATTCGCGCCGTGCAAGACGACCGCATTGTTATTATGGACATAGAGGCCCCGAGAGAAATTGGTCGATCCACCAATGGCAATCTTGACTTTATCGCCATTGACGATTATTGACTTATTTTGTTGCAGGTCTCCCATATGTTGGCGTTGAACATTATCATAAGCTCGCCAGAGTCGTCAATGATGACCTTGAGCCGGCCTTGAAGCTGCTCGAGGCGAGAGACAATTTCCGGGTCATTGAAATCATAGGTAGCGACGCGTACTTGTGCCGTTGAGTCGGCGATGGTAGTATCCAAAGTGTTGAGAATGGCGCTCCGGGCTTCGAAGCCCATCCAAGCGAGGGCGATCTCCTCCTAAGGATTGGCTGACTTGAATGTAATTTCCGCGGTTTGCGCTTGTCGGAAGGAGAGTGCCCACGCCACTGTTAGTCCCAAACTTGTCCACAAAGGCTTGCAAAGAAACGAGCCCACGCGTGAAGCAGATGTTCAGCTCCCCGGGGTAAGTCTCGGCTTCAAGCTCGATGCCGACTTGGTGGAAGTTGCCATAGCTGACGATGCCTGCTTCGTCCATGAAGACTGGGGTGACACGATAGGTGAAAAAGCCGAGGATGGTGGCATTAGAGGGGAAATGTATCCAGCGAAACTTCTGGAAAGGCGACAAGCGGCTGGAGAGGGTGTTTGGGTTGAGCTGCCCGTGTGCACCAGGAAACGCAATACGATTGGGTAGAGGATAGAAATGGATGCCTTCGTGCTCCATATACTCAAGGGCGAAGCCGACGAAGTTGTCGGGTGGCATGCCTTGCTTCCAGTTCATGGCGAGCAGGCACATGCCTTCGCCGCGGTAGCAGGTGAGGGTCAAGAGTGCGCTGTTATTTGTACCGTGGACGATGAAGCCGGGCGCGGAGGCGTTGGCAGCAGGTGTGAGATCCAAGAAGATAGTCTTCGCAGTTTTCTCTTTGTGCCTCCCCTTTCCCTCTCTTCTTCTAGCCGGGGCCTTTTGTACATGCTTTTCGTTGATGTTTCCGGACTTCTCAGGTTGCGAGATCTTGCCATGGCGTGGAATTGTCAGCTCAGTCTTGGTACAAAAACTATGCCATCACGAGAGGTGTAATTGCTCTTCCAGCTTTGCTACTGCTTCTAGGTCACAGTCAATCAGTAGCGTGGGTCATTGACTAGGTGCTCAGCTTAGCCCAGCGACATCGGGTTGAATCGTGGGGTACGTGGGTGCTGCGATTGCAGGCAGGCATATCATGTGACTTGTCAAAGGTCACAATTCCATTATCGCATTTAGGGAATCTCGGTCATGCCGTACTATGTAGTAAGGAATTGCCTTCAAGATAACAACACCTCGATGTTGTATTGTATGATTGTCGTTAATAGAGAGATGCTCCATAGGTACCGGGTTGAGTTAGCGCGGAGTGCGGGGACAACACGGATAACCTTATTCTTTTTTCTTCTCGCAATCTTCCGCCTCTTATCCTTCATGGCTCACAGCTCCTTACAATCTGTCCCTCTTGCAACAAGTTATCAAATCGCTTTCATTTTGTTCGCTAGTCCCTACTCGACGTTGACAACTATTCCTGTGCCATCATGCGGACTGCTCCCAACATCATAATCACCGGCACCCCGGGTGTGGGCAAGACAATCCACAGTGAACAGGTCGCCCAAGACACCGGCTTGCAGCACTTGTCTATAAACGACGTCGCTAAACAACGCAATTGTTACGATGGCTATGATGAGGAGCGACAGAGCTGGATTATCGACGAGGATAAGGTGAGTTCCTAGCCCCGCCTCATTTCCCTCCGGACTTTTTCCACCTCTCTGTCTTTCCCTTGACTGCGCTAACTATATTCTTTCGACCTGTTAGTTATTAGACGCCATTGAAGATGATGTGACCAAAGGCGGATATATAATTGACTGGCATGCGTGCGACCTATTCCCCAAGTCGTGGATTGACCTGGTGGTCGTATTGCGTTGTCCTTCCACAGCTGTTTACTACGACCGATTGTCCTCAAGGTACTTTTTATTTTTACATTTGTTTTTCCCGCGATCTATGATCATATCTGACAAATTTTATTACATACAGGGGATACCCTGAATCAAAAGTAGACGAAAACATGGACGCCGAAATCTTCGGACTGTTACTCGAAGAGGCTAAAGATGCCTATGACGAGGAAATTGTCATCGAATTGACCAGCGAGAACAGCGACGAAATCGAAAGCAATTGTGCTAGAATATCTGCATGGGTAGGGGCTTGGAAGAGATCGCATCCCAAAGAAGATACACATGCCTGAAGTATACTCCACCCCGCGCTTCCTACAGTGTTAAAGAGGAGAAGGCCGATTGTCTAGACGCTATGGATATCGACCACCTCTTTACGAGATCACGTCCGCTTCGTGCTCTATTAACCATGCCTTCAATTTCATGAGGGCTTTGTAGCGATGAGAGATTTTGTTCTGAAAGATGATAAATGTCAACACGGTAGTGCTCGACCAGAAGCAGTCGCACGTGCCCACTCACCTTTTCCTCCTTATCCATCTCCGCATAGGTTTTACCCTCGTACTCGAAGATGGGATCCCAGCCTGCATTGCGTGGATCAGTCAGTCATCACAGATCAACCATGGGAACGATATTTCTATGAGTGACGGTCAAACATACCAAAGTTTTGCGGCCCTCGGGCAGAAACGATTTTGCCCTACACCAATATCAGTGACCCGGGACAGTCCAGAGGGCGCAGTATGATAGAGGTAGACATACCGAAGTCCTCCCTTGGAAGATCAAGGGTTCTTCACCAGGTCCATGGGAGATAGCAAATGTACATACAGCTTCTGCGGTCCGATCATCAAACGAATCGAGCATTTTGTTGAGACCTTCGTGTCCTAGAGCTTCAAGGAATGATTTACTGTATTTGTTCGAGGTTGGTTATTTTGGTACCTTATTATATAGTGCGTAGGCAAGATGGTGATATTAGTCGTGAGGTGACATACATGTACGGACCTGGAAGACCTTTGTAGGCGTGGAATTCGAGTGCAGTGTCCTCCGTCAAGACTGGACCTCCAACCTGGTGACAACGTAAGCATTTCGTTAATTCACTGATATTGATTTAGTCCCGGTGTATGAAGATTTATAGCCTCGCCATGAACTACCAAAGTAGACTAATCCACCCTCCTTAGTAAAGAGTGTACATACCGCGTCAGCAGCTCTCCGACACTTCTCTTTTGCAATGTCCTCGATGGTTCCCTGTATCTCGGGGATGTCGACAGACTTGTTGTCGACGACAACAGCATCGCCCAGGATGGCGCGGACTTCGCCGAGTTTGTTTTTATTGCCGGTGATGAAGTTGAGACTTTTCATGTTGGCAGATCTGAGTTGCTAGCTGGACGTAAATTAATAAATGTTTTGAGACGTGAATGACCTGAATGTGTGAGGGGAAGATACCACCATGATGATACATTTTTGTCGACTGTGGTGGAGAGAGTGGGTCCCATACTAATACTCCGTACTTATAATGGCGGGCACTTTCTACATGCGATGAGAAAAATGGTTGAATAGTACGAAAAGGGGTTTGTTTCGTAAGTAGTATCAGGGGGAAGACCAATATAGAATATGTTTGAGTAACGCTTTGACCAGTATAAATGAAAACAACGATACAATACACTGACCAGGTGCTTCTAACATCACACACATGCTCAGACGGGATTGGACTCAAACAATGCATCAAAATGAGCAATTCGTCTCTAGAGAACAAGATTGGAACAGAAAAAAAAGTAGAAACATGATTTTGTTATACTTACATACATCTCAGAAGATCGAAGAAGAAAGAAGAAAAAGGCTAAGAATATGGGGGCGAACAAAGTAAAGTCGTAAACTGGTCATAGAACGAACTTCAAATGATCAACTACTCAGTATCTGTCAATGCGCCGTTCTCTGTCACATCAATCTTGTCTTGTTGTGCCATTGCTTGAGCGGAGACTATCTCTGCGAGACGTTTGAGTCGAGGTGTTTGCAGCCCTATGATGCGTCTGTTAGTACAGCAAGTAAAGAGAAAGAACAGTCGGATGTATACGCACATGAAGGAGTATAGGTCTCCAAAGCTGTGATTACTCGCGGCTCAGCGATTTCATATGGTCCGCTGTCATCCATGTCCACTGCCGTGAGGAGGAGAACATCACTCTTCTCGGTCACGCGAGACGCGACCGCCTTCATAATCTCCCCATTGATGGGTTGCTCGTAATCTGCTACAAGATACTGATTCAAAAGCTTCTGTATTTGAGTAGGAGAAAGCCTGAAGTCCCTCGATTAGAATCTGGTCTGATCATGTGCTAAGCAAACGGAGTAAACTTACATCCAGCAGATATCTTGAATGATCTCGATATCATTTAAAGTTGCCTTCTTGAGTTGGAGAAGCTTGGTTGCTTGCTGTTCCACAAAGTTAGCATCCAGTAATTTGTATAGCTGTTCATTCGAGACATACCATAAGATGTTCCAACTGAAGAGTCCCCTCTGGCATATCATGACTCTTGCACCACTCCTCGATACGAGTGATGTTGTAGTTGATTTGAAGACCACGCTTCCAGGAGAGGAAGTTACGTCGCATGAGCAGATCATTGAAAGCAGTGACACCGACAAGTCGCAATAGTTCCGTGATTGTTTGGTTGATGATCGTGTCCTCGAGATAGTATGCTTTCATTGCCTTGAACACATTGTTCAGAAGACTGAGAAGATTGTCCATACTGTAAGCGGGTGAGTTGTTCGATGGCAGGAGCTTGCCCAAGAACCGGTTTGTTTCGCTCGTGACAAATCCAGGGAGAGATTGAGATTCGATGATAGCTGGCACAATCATCTTATACAATTTCTTCTTGAGAACTTTCATCCATGTGTGGTAAATGTTGAATTCCAGGCTTTCAAGGTCGTGCTTGACGATCTCCAAGAGACGGTCATATTCGTAATTGTCAGTCTTCTGAGCCTCATACCAATCTTCCGCCAAGAATACGAACGAGAGCATCTCATGAACATTCGAGAGCCAGAAAGCACCAGGGTTGACGGCTTCCTCACCGTCATGCTGCATAACTTCCTGCTGAATGGACTGCATAACGTTCGCCAGGAAGCGTTCCGACTCCTTAACGAATCCGTTGTTCCACATCTCAGATGTAACGAGATTGATAAGGTAAGAAGGAAAAAGGACTTCCTTCTCGGTGGGCGGAGGACTCGCTCCAGGTAAGGGAATTTTCAGGTTACGAATAAGGCCCATGGTGACTTCTTCATTCAGCTCTTCTTCCGCCGACAGCAGATTCTCTAGCTCGCTTTCTATAGAGTCGACACTGGGAGAGAAGTTTGCACCCGACACAGCCTGCCGCACCATGGCGGAGTTGGGAATCGCCATGGAGACTGGTCGGGGATTGTATGCACCACTGAATCGGTCTGTTTCGATCTTCTCTGCACCAGCACTCCTGCGTTTAGGTTTGGACTTCTTGGACGATACAAGGTTGATAAGACCGTTCATCGGAGTTTGAGTTACAGCGCCATTCTGCAGATCTCCGGCAACACCGTTCACAGGAGCAGACTTCCTTGCCATTTCTAATTGTTCTTGAAGCTCTATCAATTGAGTCCGTAAAGTAGAGTTTTCGTCCTCGTGAACCGAGGAAATTTCTCTCAATTTCTTGAGCTCAAGGTCGGCGACACGAATCGACTCGCGTGATGTCCGCTCCTCTTCCTGTAGACGCTTGATCGTAGATAGAGCTTCAGTGTGATTTTGCTGAAGTTTGGTCATCTCCTCTTCCATGGCTGATAGACGAGCGGCTGTAATGCCGGCTTGGTTAGCTTCAGCTTGGAGTTCCTTAGATCGGGTCTCCAAAGCGGTATGACGGCTACGCCAGGATTTGAGTTGATTCTCGTAGTTCTCAAGCTGGCCTACAAGTGTCTTATTCTCGCGCTTCAACGAGCCCAAAGACTGGGTCAATTCGACGACCTTATTCTCAAGCTTGTAGGAGATCTGCTTGAGATCACGAGCTTCTTCACGAAGTTTCTTATATTCGCGACGAGCTTGCTTGCCCCTCCACAGGTTTTGAATAATGATGACATTTCGGCGATACTGTCGCCACTCACGTAGCTGTTTCCAAGAGCGCCAAGCACGCTGTATTTTCTTCGCTGCATCGCCAAGGATGGTGTCCATAATGTTTCGTCGTCGAATGAAGCCTTTGGCAATCGATTCGAAAAGAACAATATTGGCCCGGATTTCGTTGTACGCCTTTCGTTGTTTCTGACCCCTCCAAACTCTCTGGATCGTAGTAGCTGCTTTGATCTGACGAATCTCATCGGCCCGTTGTCTCGCCAGGAAACCACGAATAACAGATTGAGTGGTCAAGATAGATTCGCGAGCCTCTAAATAGCGACGTCTATAGTACTTGCACTTCAGGTTCTTCTGGATCATGATGGCACACTCATTCAACCTGGAAGTTCTCAAGTTTTCCAAGAAGGCAAGCATACCGGCTCGGAAAAAAATCTTGGTCAGACCGAGCTGATACTTATCTTGTTTCTGTTGGCTTATGTCTCCAAGCGCCTTTCGCAAGATTGCATGACACATCTCTTTGATCTCAGACGTCCATTGAGAGGAATGGCAAAGCATATAGTATCGGAGGGCAAACTCTTCGTAGGTCCACCGTGTGGGATAACCAGCGGTACTGATTCGCACGGTTTCGAGGACACCACAAGCTCGGAGTTGACTCAGGACCATAGGACCCTCGAATTTCCAGGCCTCTTTGGCTTCATTGGGCTTGATACATCGGATATAGTGTACATCTGTTGAGTTGATCGTATGCATGAGTTCAATGAGCGAGGATTTGAAGATTCCTCCCAGAGTGGGCTTCCTGTTCACTGCGACACCAACACGTCGCCCAGGAGCAGCCACAGGCTTGGAAGCAACGGCTGCGGAGTCTTTCTCGCGGACGACAGAGGCAGCTTCTAGTACTTCCTTAACGAAAGAATTGGTGGAATTCCTGAGAATTTCCATGTGCTCGTCAGGCACAGTATCTCTGTTCTTTTCGATGAATCCCTCAGATTCATAAGTAACATCAATAGCATAATGGCACACCGTAAACGCGGACTTTCCAAATCGGGGTTTCTTGTAGAATTTTTGTTTATCCGCTGCAAAGTTGTGATGGAGTTTGGTCACAAATTGGTCATCAGACCCCATCGGCAGTCGAGACTCCTCATCAAGGAGAGACAAGATACCGAGTTTGCCTTCAATCAAGTCGATACAAGGTTGATTGTCGGAGAAATCGATAAAGGTCCAGTCGATCTGCTCGCGCACGTATTCTTCCTGTTCCAACTTGAAAACGTGCTGATTGAACTCCTGTTGCAACTTTTCGTTTGCGTAGTTGATACAAAACTGCTCAAAGGAGTTCTTTGCGAAATGCTCAAAACCGTAGATATCCAAAACGCCGATGAAGGATTTAACTTGACTCATGACTTCGTCGGTGGCTAGAGCTCGGTTAATCTTGTCTACAAGCCAGTCGAACAGACTTGAGTAAATGAACTTTGCCACGGAGTCTCGGACAACTGTAGCTTGTTGCTGAGTGAGATTGGATGTAATCTTCTCACCGCGAGTGATGAGCTGTTTCTTCACAATCCATCTTGCGAACTCGTTGGCATCGATGCCCAGCATCTCACAAGCCTTTACAAGAGACGGCTCCGTGGGTGATAACGTGGAGTCAGTACGTGTTGCAGTAATTTTCACATTTCCTAATTGGAGCAGGGAGGCCAGGATTTTGAATATGGAGGATTGAGTCTCTTCCGGAACACCAATGGTGGTCAATGATTTCTTCGTAGCCTCAAATTCTGCCTTGTCGTCAACGCCGTCAATTGTAGGGGTTGATCCTTGGTTCAAATAGTCAAAGTCCTCCACAGAGACAAGCCCAAGCGCTTCGCGCTCGGCGTCTGTGGCACCAACAACTAGTTGATAGAATATATGGTAGTTTCGTTCTTTCAGCGGCTGGAAAACGAGCCTCGAGCGTTCTAGCAGGTAAGTTCGTATTTTGGCACCGATGATGTTGGTCTTTTCGTCAAACATGATCTCAATATACTTTCCGAATCGTGACGAATTGTCGTTTCTCGTAGTCTTTGCGTTACCGAATGCTTCCATGACGGGGTTGGTAGCCAAAATCTGCTCTTCGGTCTTACTAATCGTCTCTGACCGACCGGTCGTAAAGCGTCCTGGCTGGTCTGAGAAGTCTCTCGTAGCGAAGTACCTCATGATGTACTTAGCACTCACGGTCTTTCCAGCTCCAGATTCACCAGACACGACAATGGTCTGGTTCTTCCCGTCTCGCAACATATCCCTGATATAATAAGTCAACAAAGCGCCTCGATCGACTTTATATAGACGCGGAAATCTTACGCAAAAGCTTCCTCGGCGATTGCGAAGAGATGCGGAGCTTGGGAAGCACGTTGCTTGCCAGCATAAACCTGTACCATTTGGGGGACGTAGAGCGAATCTACTCGGGCGAAGGGATTCGTTGCAATCAGCACGATACCACTGTATGTGTATATTTCTTTTTGGGAATATCGCAATTTGATAGCCTGCAAAACTGCCATGGTGTCAGCTACGGCCGTTTCTAAATCCTTCCATATCCCCTACCAGCAGGCTCATTCAAATGTGACAGATTCGTAAGATCTTCGCTTGCCTCGAGCATCGCCGGGTTCATCAACGGCGGTAGCGAGGGGTTGTTCGGTACCTGCAACTCTGCGAGAGTTGTCTCCACGGTTTTCGACTGATGGACATTGCGGTCAGCGCATATTCTACAGTCCTTTTTGACTGAGGAACGCAGACAAGACAAAAAGACACAAGCATACCTCGCCATTCTCCAGCAAGAAGATAAGCATCACCTTGTCGCCATCAACATTCTTCTCCTTTACCTCCGACGCAACCCAGCCCTCTGTCGGGTCTGGCTGCCACGCCGCAGTCCCAACCTCGTAGTTATTGGCCATGGTATATCGAGTATGGATTTATAGACCGAAGGCGGTTGACGACAGCAGACACAGGAACTTAAAGGACAGGCAATCACAGATTCGAGGTGTGAGCCGGCATCTAGGACCGGAAATGCAATCACAGGCGAAGCTAGGCGTGAGGGGACAGATGGGCCTGCGGGACAGGAGAACCGAAGAAGAAAAGCAGAAAGCTAGTCTGCGTTGACAAAAGACATAGAGAAAAAGGATACAGACGACGCAAGCGGGACAGGTAGAGTGTCAAGGAATAATAATCATTCGAGATGGTTACGAAGGCTGGGTTAAAGCAAAGTCAAGCTGGCTGGCCACTAGTGAGCCGCGGCGGCGCAACCCCTGAGGAAGTCCGAATGAATGACAGCGGCCAAAGCTTCCTCCACTTCAAAGCTTCATCTACATGCTACACTGCAACGTTGTGGTAATGTGAAGAGTCAAGTTATTGATTTTACAAAAATTTAATTGCTGCTACCGTGTCTTCCTATGGTCCTATGGATTGGCCTACGAACTTTAATTACCAGCACATGATAAAAATAACGAGCTGGAAATCAAATGGTCTGACTTATCTGCTACTTATCCCTAGTAAGAATAATACACTACGTTGACTGACATCCACGCTTCCAAAAACGTAACCTGATTATGAGCCATTTTGAAGTCTGAAAAGGTGTATGACTAGTAACAGCACAGAAAGCGTACTAAGAAAAAAACACAGGGGATGGAAAGAAAAAAAGATGAGATGCGAAGTGAAATCACCCGAACTCCGCCGATTCTGATCACTTGGTGACTTCCAGGGAAATAATGTGGCCTTCCTTTGCGTGGAAGGCCTTCTGTCGATGAAGCGCTCCGGTGTTTTCTATTGACAGAAGCGAGCTGAGGTGGAAGCTGAGAGCAGGTATTATATGTATTATGCTTGGACTGAGGTGTTGGAGGATAATCATCATGACAAAAACTGGATGAGATTGTTTGAACGACTTTGCACATTGTCACATCGCTCAAACCACTCGAGAACATTCAAGTAGACTAGACATGAGCACTTCAACTTGTCTTGCACTCTGCCTGTTCCTTTTTAGGCTTCGAGGTTCCGTCCTGCTATACGTTAGTAAACCGAGCGCCTCACTAAGTCAAAGCATAGGGTGGCGGTAGATGCTACATACCTCCTCGTCGGATTCCTCGTCTCCATTGTCGGACCGTCGCTCCTCATCGTCATCGTCTTCATCGTCCTCATCATCGAAGTCGAACTCTTCATCATCTTCCATTTCTTCTCCGAGCTCCTCAAACTGAAGAGCTTCACCAGTGAACCAGTCAATGGCACGTGGAATCAACTTCTCCTTGATATCTTCACCAAGCTGGTAGTCGAGCTCTAGTCGTTCCTCGATATCGCTGGTGGCATCGTCTTCATCGACAGGGGGTTTAGGTGGGGAGAAGAAGTTGAAAAAGGACTCGGTAGGCACTGTGACCTTAACGACACGGGTCTGTTTTGTGCCTAAATTCAAGCAAACGTAGGTTAGAACAATACACATAAGACATCCAGTTGCGGATGAGCTTACTTCTATTTCGCTGCTTCTTGCTCTCTACACGGACGGTAAGATTCTTGTCTGCTTTCCAATCGATCTTGTCACCCTCGGCGTGGTCGTAGATGAAGTCGCCGCCGTATCCGCTTTCCTCCTGGTAATAGTATGTCTTGGAGATAGTTTTATTGGTGAAGAATTCGTTCTCGGAAAACTCGAAAATAAGACGGAATCCGGGTCGGTCAAGATATTCCATGCGAATATCGGTGAGATGTTTGAGGGCCTCCTCATCGCGCTCAGTGATCATCTCGACCAGGGAAACTTGGTTTTTCATGGCAGAGAGCCAGAACTCTGGGATACCGGACACATCGGCTTCCTCTGCGGAGTGCTCGGTCTTCTCCTCGGTCTCCTTCTTGGGCTCATCCTCATCGGCGAGCTCAGCCTCACCGGCTTCGACCTCATCTTCGGAGGGCTCGATAGCACCATTCACGATCTGGGAACGTCTCTGATATAAAGGAGTGAATTTTTGAAGGTATTTCTTTTCCAATTGGAGCACTTCCTCCTGAAATTCGGCCTCGAGCTTGGCGTGGTCTTTCTGGATACCCTTCAGACCTGCGACGCGACGGCGAACGGGCAAGGGCAACGATTCAATATAGCCCGAAGAGCGTCCGATCAGAGAGCCCAGACGACCTTGGATCATAGAGACCAGAGCTGGGTTCTTTGCGAACAAGCTTGCGGCAGCTGCGGCATCAAGATTTTCTAGTACAGAATGATGAGTTAGCAACACCAGTGGCAAAAGTAGTGGAGATGGAACCTGAAAAAAAAAAGACGAGGAAAAAAAGAATAAACACGTACCCTCTGAGATGCTGGCTACACCAGGCTGCTGAGCATGAGAAGAGATCGGGGCATTGGTGGCAGGTGTGTTCTGAGGGGTTCTATAGGAGCGTGATGAACTGTCAGCTTGTTGCTATCCCTGTGCAGCAAATGCAATCGATAGATGATTCAATGAGGGGTAGAGGGCTGGCATGAGTGGTTACGCACGGAGCGACTGGAAAATCAGCCTTTTTATTTCTGATAGGCTCTGACATGATGGAATAAAAAGTGAGAACGCGATGAGAAAAAACGGTGATTATGAAACAGAGAGGTCGGGTGGTAAGGTTGGCAGAGGTAGAAGAGAAAAAAAGCCGTCGAGTCTGGCTGGAGTTTTGGAGGTGAGGAAGGGGAGCGTCTCTCTGGTGGGAACCCTAGCGTCGGCTTGGCGCTTGTTGAGAATTTCCGCATCGGTATTACCCTTACACCATTACCTTCAAATATTCTCTGGTCTTTGAAGTAGTCATATGCTAGATTCTGTGCGCAGTATCAGTTATTCGACTATACATTCTCTATGTCGAAATAAGCTATGAGCTCTCAATTATGCTTTTCAATAGAGCTGCTTACACGACTTGAAAACCATGAAGTGTAACACGATTGTGTTGATAGTATTATATACATATCGGTAACACATATCGTAATTGAGAGATTCAACGTTGCAGGTATGAGGGTCTATTATTGGAGATCGTCAGGCATCCCCGGTCAAACATATAAATCTTTGACGTAGCTCAAATTCATGTGCGGAATGCTTTGCAGAATTTGGGCTCTCATATGTTCAATCTAGTCGCCCTCCATGGTTACTTACAGACTGTACGATGCATACCAAAATTACATAGCTTCCGGCGATACGATAGGAAATAATGGTAACACTCCCGCTCTTGCCTATCGATGCTATCTCACCACCACGACGTAACCGCAAGTTCAATATTTCCAAGACATTACTATTTGGACGTCTCTTCAGATTGATGGCATTCCAACGACTTCACACTCCATATACGTCGTGCTAGATGTTGTCACTCGGAAATAACTATATCACGTCATGTTAGGCCGGGCTGACTCTTTCTGAAGCTCCGCCGCAAAGACAGAACAAATCGAAAAATCCAAAAACTGCTCAGCGAAATGTCGCGACCAGGCCCAAGTAATGGGTCTTGGGTGGCTTCTAATGGGTATCGGAGAGATTCTATGAGAAGCAGGTTGGTCACAATTGAGAAATTTTAACCACAATGGTTACTGAGCAGAACCAACAGTGTAAGCGTCGCGTCCGACGTAGAAATGGCGCATGATGAAGTAAGTGCTTTCTGGATTATTGCATTGTCTCATAGCAAGCTAACTCTATTCAAAAGGTGTTCTCCGGACCAATGTCCGAGAGCGTGCCATCGAGCATTGCGTCCTTCGCCCATCGTCGCCCCCGACACGATTCGACGATCACTTTCACCTACCTTACGGAGGACGAAGACGATCTAGAACAAGGCGTCGAAGAAGCGGTGGGATACGACAGCGAATTGGAGGATGGGGTTTTATTCAACGACCGTGACAGCGTTGAGTCTGTCGTTTCATTCTCAAAGCGCCACCGGCGATCTACTGAATCTCACATATCTGTAGAACACCCGCTTCTTGAAAGGCATGAATCGGCTCAATCAATCATGGAACGACGAAAGGCTGGCAATCGCATCAGCCAGAAGATATACATCGCGACGGAGGACTTAACAGCAGTGATCACCGGATTCTGTACAAGTACCTACGGTTTCGCGCTATACATGTTTTTATGCATGATCTCAATGGGTGTGGGCTATCTTGTCCTTCGATGGATTCCGAAATGGCGCCTTCGCTTAATAGGGACCCCGGCACCGCTGAGGGAGTGTCAATGGGTTGCAATCGAGGTCGGTCAATTTCTAGTACGGCTTCCGTAACGAGGCGAGAGCTGACATGTTTTGTGTAGGACCAATACGGACAATTCAGTATTCACCAAGTATCTAACAAGCCCTATGGATCTCCGCTTTCTACCGTCATTAATGTGGCATCACTCGGCATTCGTTTTGACAACGACGAAGAAAGTGATCCAATTTTGACTCATCTTAGGCTATTAGAATATAGATATCTACGTTTCGTCTATAACCCAGTAGATGATACATTCCAGTCTGTTGGTGGCTGGAAAGATCCTGCATGGACGAGCACCAAACTTATGCGGTCAGGTTTGGATGCCGACAAGAGAGATAACAGGGAACTTGTCTTTGGTCAAAACCTGATCGACGTGCAACAAAAGTCGATGCTTCAACTTCTATTTGACGAGGTGAGAATGCCGCCCATCACGAAGGATCTTGGCTTACGGTCGCGAATAGGTTCTTCACCCTTTCTATATTTTTCAGGTTGCAAGCTTGACCTTGTGGTCAATGGACCAGTATTACTACTATGCTGTCTGCATATTCCTCATCTCTATCTTCAGTATTACTGCAACTATACTTGAAACACGCTCGGTAAGCATTTTTGATGAGTACTGGGTTGAACAAGTCGACTGATCTGGCCAGACAATGGCACGCCTGAAAGAAGTTTCCCATTTCGAGTGCCATGTACGAGTCCTACGGAATGGATTTTGTAGGTGCTCAGGAGGCTGCTTGGAAATGGAGCATGCGGCTAATATATACACTAGGGCGAACAGTTTCATCCGTCGATCTAGTTCCAGGCGACGTGTTTGAAGTCTCGGATCCGTCTCTCACTCAGGTGCCGTGTGATTGCTTGCTGCTATCTGGCGACTGCATAATCAACGAGAGCATGCTAACAGGTATGTATTACCTAACAACGTACAGAAGTGTATTCTGACAAGAATCATCAAGGTGAATCCGTTCCTGTATCGAAGATACCTGTTACAGAGGATGTTCTTGATTACCTCGACCTGAAAGCTCCTTCTGTTCATCCAACAGTGGCCAAGAACTTTCTGTTCTACGGCACAAAGATTATTCGAGCGAGGCGACCTCGTCAGTCTAACGACGATGTGGAAGCTGTTGCTCTCGGTATTGCGTTACGCACCGGTTTCTCTACGACCAAAGGCTCTCTTGTTCGCTCAATGCTGTTCCCTAAACCTTCCGGGTTCAAGTTCTATCGGGATTCGTTCCGGTACATCTTTGTCATGGGAATCATCGCATTGCTCGGATTTACTGCATCATTCGTGAATTTTGTCAGGCTTGGGGTAAGTCACGCAAGTATGTAATCGCCATGCTGTAAATAATCTAACCGTTTTTAGCTTCCTTGGCGCACTGTTGTGGTTAGGGCTTTGGATCTCATTACTATCGTCGTACCGCCAGCTCTTCCGGCAACTTTGACTATAGGAACGAATTTTGCTTTATCGAGATTGAAGAAGCACCAAATATACTGCATCAGTCCTCAAAGGTATGCCAAATTTTGCCAAATTTTGATGATTCTCGCTAATCGAGTCAGGGTTAATGTTGGAGGCAAATTGGACGTTGTATGTTTTGATAAAACAGGCACATTAACAGAAGATGGATTGGACGTGCTTGGTCTTCGAGCTGTCAACAAAGACAAGAGGTGACTACTAGAAACTCTTAGCACCACGTACCAGCCTGAACTGACTGCGATCAAAGTTTTAGTGATATGTTCTCCGATCCAAATGACATGGTGTCGGCTGCTCGTTCTCAGCAAAGCCTCAATATGGACTATGACAAATGCCGAGACATTATCTGCACTATGGCTACTTGTCATTCCTTACGAGTCGTCGATGGAGAACTTCTGGGTGATCCTTTGGACATCAAAATGT
This sequence comes from Talaromyces sp. PB3603, assembly GCA_023625915.1. Lineage (NCBI taxonomy): Eukaryota > Fungi > Ascomycota > Eurotiomycetes > Eurotiales > Trichocomaceae > Talaromyces > Talaromyces sp. PB3603. Next base: position 27,724 of record JAMAFY010000010.1, read on the forward strand.
TTCAATTTACCGGATGGACTTTCGAAGAAGGCGGGAATACACAGGTAGAGCAACAAGAAAACGCTACCGGCGACACCATCATACCATCAGTGGCAAGACCGCCAAGTGGGACTCACGACTTTCGCAAGGACCAAGTCTGTATTCTTTCCTTCTGAGATTACTGTTTGGCGCGTTAGCGACATGCTTACTTATTCTTCGTCAGGCCCCACTAGAACTTGGTGTTCTCCGCTCATTTGAATTTGTCTCACATCTTCGACGCACTAGTGTCATTGTACGACAATTTGGTGAGAATGGAGCCAGCATTTTTGTCAAAGGCGCGCCTGAATGTATGAAGGAGATTTGTCACTCTGATACTCGTGAGCATAACCCATTCCCTTATCATTGAATCATTCTAATAATACATTTCATTAGTTCCGCCTGACTTTGATGACTTATTGAGTCATTATACGCATAGAGGATATCGTGTTATCGCCTGTGCTGCAAAATATGAGCCCAAGTTAAGCTGGAGGAAGATACAAAAGATATCTAGAGAACAGGCAGAATCCGGCCTCAGCTTCCTCGGCTTCATTGTCTTTGAGAACAAATTAAAAGACACAACAACACCAGTTATCACTGAGTTGAGAGAGGCCGGTCTACGCACTGTAATGTGCACAGGTGACAATATTCTGACCGCCATCAGTGTTGCAAGGGAATGCGGTCTTATCGATCGAGATTCGCCGTGCTTCGTTCCTCACCTTGATAGTACGTACCTCTGATATTTTTTTGGCTAACTTAAGGAGCGTGTCTGATTCATCTAGGCACTCATCATTTGGATCCCAATGCCTCTTTGACGTGGGAAAGTGTCGATGACCCGAATGCAAAACTGGATGAAAAGACTCTTATGGTGAGCACACCATGCTCTGTTGACAACTCACGTCTACATACTTATGAACTAGTACAGCCCGTTTGGAATTCTACAACACATGATGTCTCTATTCCTTTGAACAAGCTTAACGCGGCCTCGTATTCGTTGGCTGTTAGTGGAGACATATTTCGGTGGCTCGTCGATTACGGTACCGAGGAACTGATAAAAAGAGTAAGTACCATACGACGTCGAAAGCGGAGATGGCATTTGACTGACAACAGCCAGGTCCTCGTCAAAGGTCAGGTATTTGCTCGAATGTCTCCTGACGAGAAACATGAACTCGTTGAGAAGCTCCAATCATTGGATTACTGTTGTGGATTCTGCGGGGACGGAGCTAATGATTGCGGCGCTCTCAAAGCAGCGGATGTTGGCATTTCGTTGTCAGATGCTGAGGCCTCAGTCGCTGCGCCTTTCACCAGCCGCGTTTTTGACATATCCTGTGTTCCGAGACTGATCAAGTGGGTGATTCGGCTCGCGTTTGTTGCATCAACATTTCTGACTTTAATCCAAGGGAGGGCCGAGCTGCATTGGTCACAAGCTTCTGCTGTTTTAAATACATGAGTCTATACTCTGCTATTCAGTTCACCTCTGTTAGCTTTTTGTATACATCTGCCTCTAATTTGGGTGACTTTCAGGTTGGTTCCGATCTTCTGCACGAATGTCCATGACTAACATTAAGGCAGTATCTTTACATTGACTTGGCTCTCATATTACCGATTGCCATTTTCAGTACGTTTGAAAGGATGGACCAAACATGAAATCTAGCTGACCAGACCTGCAGTGGGATGGAATGATCCGTTCCCAATCCTATCTCGAAAACGGCCAACGGCCGACCTCGTCTCTCGAAAGGTTTTGACACCATTGATCGGTCAGATAGTACTGACGGTACTGACACAGTTGGTGGTTGTTGAAACGGTCAGAAGAAAACCCTGGTATGATAGTTTTCCTCGATCACTCTGGCTATTAGCTCACAATTTCGATAGGTACATACCCCCGAAGGTCGACGTCGAAGACACAAACATAGAGAATTCCGAGAATACGGTGCTGTTTCTTATTTCATGTTATGAGTATATCCTATCCAGCGTCGTTTTAAGTGTTGGGCCGCCATTCAGACAGCAAATTTACAAGAACAGTTAGTATCTTCCATACTGCATTCTAATTTAGCTTGCTGATACATGTCTAGCTCCCTTTCTCGTTACACTATTCCTGACTCTTGCACTTTCAACCTTTATGTTAAGTGAAACATCAGAAATTGTCATGACTGTAATGCAATTGACGCCCATTCCGTTGAGCTTCGAGCTTTTCCTTGTGATACTGGCAATATGCAGTTTTGCAGTGTCCTGGATCACGGAGAATTACGTTTTTCCTGCCCTCGCTCGTATTATCGGTCGTGCAATAGCTTTGGTCCGGCCGAAACAAGAGAAGAACCGCCGTCAATACAAAGTTCTCTTGGAACGGATGAGGGCCTGATTACGAGTAATGTACCATGTGCATCGATGGCTAAAAAGGCCCAACAACAAATTCAATATGTAAAATCCTACTGTATTTCGAGATCACATATACCTGCAGGCATTTGAGAAAGATGATGGCATTCCTGTTCTGAAAATACAAATCTATGAAACTTGCAGATTCCCCAGCCACAATAACGTCGATTTCCGTAGTACACTCTATAGTAAAAATTGGGAACAGGAAACCCATCCAGGTAGAAAGCACGTTGAAGTAAAGCACATAGCACCAGGAAACAATCGGATGAGCAGGTTCATAACGCAAGATGTCCGCATTCACTTTTCATTTTGACGGGACGCGGCGAGGGTATCGTTAAGAGAGGGTAAATCAATGGTCCCAAGGATGTTTCCAGCCAAGTAGCGCAGGGCCGTCTTTCTTTGCGCGGTACATCAACTATGACGGAAGATCAGTACACATTGTCCTTGAGTCTCCGAGGCAAGCCCTTCAGGGGCAGAGACAGATGAACTGAACGTACGAAAAACCACATGCTAGCTCCCAATGCGGTGGCAGTGAATCGATAAAAAGGCCGAGCCGGGTGAACGTGGATGGGGTGTTTGCCAGACATGGCTATCTTTTGCGTTCGGTTAGAATTCTGATAATTGACTGCATATAGACGGGTGAAAGATATCGGCTCACTAGTCGTCTGGTAACGCCACTCGGAATGGGATTATTGTGAATTGAAGATGAGGTATTATTGTAGGAAGGTCGTCTCCCAGCGGATGTCTCAATGTTCCGGATGTGTAGTCACGTGCACATACAGCGGAGATCTATTGCTCTAATCTTATCTGCCGCAGCTAGCCTCTTTCATCATTGAGCTTGTACAAATCACGAATAATTGATTGCGTCGGAAGTATACTTGACATCGTCGCCTAGTAAAATTGGCGATCTGACCTGCATAGCAGATCTGTTCTCGACTTGTTTTCATTAACGCCTCTCCTCTTGATCACTTGGCAGAATGACCCCCGTCTTGGGTACATGACATTTTCACCGACATCCTCTACGTCCTTGTGCTGCTTGGAATGAACCACGAACACTCCGGCCATTGCCCGTCGCTCGCTCAATACTCGCGTCCATCTGACGATTAGTTCAGAATACTACTAAGCGCGATAATGGCCTCTGAACCATCTCCTCCATCGCATCGGCCGTCATTGGAACGCTACGCGGATGGCCAACCACGTTTCCAAGGATGTTCAAAAATAAGTGATTTCGAGTTTCTAGAAAAGCTGGGAGAGGGTACATTTGGGTCAGTCAGCTTCTGCTCTACACACTTGTCGGCGCATAGTTGACGTGATCTTTCCGTGAAGAGAGGTTTATAAGGCTCGATGTAAAAGAGATGGCACTGTTGTTGCCCTGAAGAAGATTCTCATGCATAATCAGAAGGATGGTGTGAGTACGAGCTGCAACTATGAACGCGCAATAGCACAAGCCAATTAATTTGTATCAGTTTCCCATCACCGCATTGCGAGAGATCAAATTACTGAAGATGCTCTCGCATCCAAACGTGCTACGCTTGCCTGAAATGGCAGTGGAAAAGAGTAAAGGTGCCCGGCACAATTGCGTGTCTTAATTGAGCTTAGCCAACAATCTGTATAGGTGAAGGACGGAAGAAGCCAGTCATGTACATGGTCATGTTCTATCAAGAACATGACCTGGCAGGGCTTCTCGAGAATCCGGGTGTCCATTTCACGGAGCCGCAAATCAAGTGTTATATGCTGCAACTACTAGAGGGGGTGCGTTATTTACATGAGGTATGTCTGTCTGCCATCATGTTTGCGCGATCGATTGACTGACGGCATCGTGATATAGAATGGAATACTTCACAGAGATATGAAAGGTTCGTCTTGTCAATCTTGCCGAAGTACTGTTGCTCATTCGTATGATAGCCGCGAATCTCCTTATTAGCAACAAAGGTATTCTTCAGGTTGCTGATTTCGGTCTCGCACGGCCCTATGATGAAAAGCCTCCACAGCCTGGAAAGGGCGGTGGCGAAGCAAAGAGAGATTACACGCCTTTAGTCGTAACCAGATGGTATAGACCTCCGGAGCTGCTTCTTCAACTAAGGAGATATACTACAGCGATTGACTTATGGGGTGTTGGGTATGGTTGCGCCCGTCCTCATGGAATTGTGTTTCTAACTAATCTCAATTGTCTAGATGTGTCTTCGGTGAGATGTTCAAAGGACGTCCGATCCTTGCAGGGACTAGCGATCTCAATCAAGCCCAGTTGATCTTTGGACTTGTTGGCTCTCCGACAGAAGAGACTATGCCTGGCTATACTTCACTTCCTGGGTGTGATGGTATTAAGGATTTTGGAAACAAGCCCGGCAACCTCAACCAGGTTTTCAAGGAGTAAGGGCTTTACATCCTACCTCATGCCAAGCTTCGATACTCATCTGTCATAGACAAGGACCCTTAATGATATCCCTACTCAGCGAATTCTTGAAACTCGATTGGCGAAAGAGAATCACTGCCGTGGATGCTTTGAAACATCCATATTTTACCAGTCCTCCACTCCCTGCTCGGCCAGGCGATTTACCTCAATTCGAAGACTCACACGAGCTTGATCGTCGACAATATCGAAAAAAGCCGAAACCCCCTGTCCCTCCTAATGGTGCAGCAGGTGAGAGCGACTGGTCGACTGGACCAGGCGCTCGCACCGCGACCGGGCAGAGCAGTCGATTTCCCGCCGGCATACGTGGCGGTCCTGCTCCTCGTGGGGATCTTCGTCGAGCTCCTGATGTACATTTCCCTTCGTCTCTGTCTCTTTTCTGGTTGGTCAATCACTGATATACAACAGGACGGTCTCCCACCCAAACCTTCCCCAGTCTCACAGCCAGGATGGCCAAATCGCAAAAACGATAACCGCCCCCCTGAGCGCCGCCACGGCGGCCGTGGTGGTGATGGAGGACGACTTGATACATATGTCCCGAGATACGACGGTCATCACAACAGTAGCAACAACAACAACAACAACAATAGTAACAGCAATAATAACAGAAACGTTCATCATCACTTCGACAACGGCCTTGCTACGGGTCATAACGGGCCGGAGAATAGCCGGTATGGTAACCGAGCTGTTAATGCCAATGCCCGACGACGAAGCCAAAGTCCACCGGTGAGGGATAGGGGTCGTGAGGATAGCTATCATTTATACCGACGATGAATTTTTATTTAAGTCAAAGGGCGTTGGGGTGACAAGGCTTTATTTTCTGTTATTTTTATGGCTAGCTAGCGAGGCGAAACGAGATAGAGCTCTATCACTGTACTTTTATCTTTGAGCAATATTAAATCATAAGAGCAATAATGCCAATATGATAGAGAAGATTCCATCTGATAAAGCTCTTAATAACGTGGTTGCAGACAGAAGCAATTAAGTAGTTGTTGAAAGTGTCGACTATAAACGAACGTAAAACAAAACAGCCGTTGAGGGATATAATCGTAATATAAAACAATATTGAATATGATTCTTTTCCAGCAGTACCGTTGAATATGACTGCTGCTACACCGATTCTTTTGTCGTCAAAACTTCAGGACTTTTCCTTTTCCATTTGATATAAAATCATCTCCACAACGCCGGGCCATGTTGAAATGTCTCGTGGATGTCATAACGGGCATCTAATGTCTATTATAGTCTAATAGAGAATGCGAGTCCTGATACGAGCTGTGAAATAATCAATGTTAGCAGCTAGTAATTCATGTTACGATGAAAGAAACTCACAGGAAAGGCTTTCCAGTCTCGCATAAAGGTCTTTGATGGTGGGCGTGTCAACCTTACTGATATCAGCCATGAGGTAGGCCACCTGAAGACAATCAGTATCATAGATTGAGTGGTCAATTCTATTGCACTTACATCGTCTCTGCTATCGGTCATCTGCTTATCGACGTTGTGATCACCAAGAATTTCGTTGACTGTAGTCATGTTAGACAATTTACTCCTCAATACATGACAGCAGAATTACCTTTTCGAAGCACACCAGGCACATTCTGGTGAATATAAATAACCTGTAGTGATTGATTAGCCTCATGAGCCTTAGCTGAAAAAGACAAGACTACGTACTCGGGCGTGATCAGGCTCATCCATGGTCAATGAACGCAAGTTGACTTCGGGCAGGTTGACTGCTCCAAGGGTTGAACCCTCGTTAACGTATTTTACTAAAGCCTGGGCAACTTCGACACCAATGGCGCTCTGAGCCTCTTCGGTACTTCCACCAATGTGAGGTGTGAGAATGATGTTCTTCAAGCCGCGAAGATCCGTAGCCCAGGTGTTGAGATCATTCTGGAAATAGTCGCCGTTTCCAGCAGGCTCATTCGGGTACACGTCAAGAGCAGCACCGGCGACCTTTCCTGCGCGGGACGCCTCAATCAAAGCAGGAATATCAACCACGCTTCCACGGCTCGCGTTGATCAGGTAACTTCCGGTCTTCATCTGTTCGAATTGCTTTGTGCTGATCATGCGATTAGTTTCGGGGATTTCGGGCACATGGAGGGTGATGAAATCGGCTTCACGGAGCAGATCGTCGAGTGTAGGAACTTGTCGAGCTGTGCCCATGGCCATTAAGTTGACGACATCATAATAAATCACGTTCATACCCATTGCTTCAGCCAATACGGACAATTGCGAACCAATGTGACCGTATCCGACAATTCCTAAAGCACCAATCAGACATAATAGGACAGTGGACAAAACGACCAGAACAAGATACCGAGTGTTTTCCCACGAACCTCCCAGCACTTGTTGCTAACCTTGTTCCAGGTACCATTGTGCATTTCATTAGAACGGTCACCGAGCTGACGGGCTAGGACGACAATCTCAGCGATTACTAATTCGGCAACACTGCGGGAGTTGCTGAAGGGCGAGTTGAAGACAGCGATTCCATTATCAGCAGCAAACTTCAAGTCGACCTGATTTGTTCCGATGCAAAAGCAGCCGATGACGATCAGGTTCTTGGCTTCCTTTAGAACTCGTGCGGTGAGCTGTGTTTTGGAACGAATGCCAATGACGTGGACATCTCTGCATACAAAGGGTCAGAACATATGAGAGAAAAGTCAACTTGCTAGTGAAGAAAAAGCTAACCTGATCTTTTGTATGAGCTGGTCCTCCGGTAACGAGGTCTTCAAGAATTCGACCTGGTACCCTTGAGCAGCGAGAATGTCGCGACCGGTCTGGTTGACATTTTCCAAAAGCAAAATCTTAATGTCTTCGGTAGCAAAGGGCTTCAAGTGCTTTGCGGCAGAGGCGGCGGCAGCGACGGACGCAGCAGTGCTGTGCGCAGCAGCCGAAAAGCCAAAGCTGGAGGCAGCAGAAGCGATGGGGGCTGCGGGCGACGTCGATAGCCCGAGACTGCGGGACACTCGGTGGGCTAGGTCATCTTGGGGTAGATTGATATCCCTCGCGGAGGACATTTTTGTGGTTGAGTCGGTAGACACAGGTCTAGAGCAGTCAATTGATCGAAAAGTCTAGTGTCAGAATAAATGAAGACGAGAATCATTGAGACAGGAAGAGAGAATAGGTAGAAGTATTGCCACAAGGAGTGAGTGAGTCAACGGCGATTGCACCTTCCCTCTGGCTCCCCCACCTTCACCACCGCCAGCTCCGTTTTCGGGCTCCGGAGAGAACTTTTTTTTTTCTCTGGCGTCAACTGACGATGTTATTGCTCACCCAATGGCGCACAACGTGACACATATAGCGCTACACTTTACTTTCAACGATGATGACTGAATGGCTATCTTGATTGACAGAGCTATCGACTAGCGAATATTTTCATGATGTACTTTCACACGTCTTCTCGGTAACAACAAATCCATATTAAACCTTGAGATCCTTAAGCTGTTTCGCGGCTCCTGCTACGGCGCCCTTGCCCTTCTTTGCAGAAGTCGTATCCTTGGGCAGCTCGCGAGTGAAAGGGAGGAAAGCAGGAGCTCCGGGAATGTATTTTCGAAGAGGTTCAGGGACATTGAAACCCTATCAAATTTGATGTCAGCTCGGATTGTCATTCGTTGAGAAAGGTCTTGCTTACATCCTCAGTCTGATAGTTCTCCAAGATACAGCACAGTGTCCGCTCAGTGGCACATAGAGTAGCATTCAAAGCGTGAACGTATGTTTTCTTCGAGTCAGCCTTCTTAGCACCGAAACGAATCTCCAGTTCTCGGGATTGGTAGTCTGTGCAATTGGAGCAGGAAACAAGTTCCTTATATTCACCCTGGAAGGGAAACCATGCTTCGAGGTCATATTTCTTGGCGGCCGCGTTGTTCAGGGCACCGGAAACGATCGAGACGACTTGGTAGGGAAGACCGAGGGACTTGTAGAACTCCTCAGAGGTGGCAATCATTTCATCAAAGGCCTCCCATGACTTTTCAGGCTTGGTCAGGACGAATTGTTCGATCTGTGACTGTCAGTGACTGTAGAAAGCACGGCGTTGGGAGTCAGTACCTTTTCGAATTGGTGGACACGGAAAATACCCCAGGCATCTTTTCCGTGAGATCCTGCCTCTTTGCGGTAACAGGTACTGTAGCCAGCATATCTGAACAAGAGTCAGGCCATCTTCTTGCACAATGACTGGAAGCGTGTACTCACTTGACAGGAAGATCTGCCTCTTGGAACCACTCCTCGCTGTGCAATGCCGACAATGGCTGCTCCGACGTCGCAATAAGATACTTGTCTGTATCCTTATCCTCGCTCTCGGAAACTTTGTATAATTCTTCGTCAAACTGTTCCAGTTGTGCAGTTTTGGCCATAGCATCCTTCAACATGAAATGTGGGGGCTGATTTGGCTTGTATCCTTTGTTGAAGAGAAACTCGAGACCATAGTTGACGAGCGCAAGATTAAGGAAAAGACCGTAACCAGTCAAGCAGTAGCCACGATGGCCGACGATTTTCACTCCGCGTTCGGGGTCGTAGCCGTCCAGTCGGGTAAGAACTTCGTGATGGGAAAGGCAGTCGCGCTTCTCGACTACGACGTTTTCCGGTGCCCAAGTGCGCTCGACGACGTTGTCATCCTAAAAGATACCATCTTGTCAAATGCTCGAACAAATAGGCCAAGTGGTAAAGGGAGCCTACCTCGTTATCGCTGATAGGAACCGAGTCATGAACGTAGTTTCCAATGGTCTTGATCTTTCTGTCGCGCTCCTTTTCCTTTGCGAGTGCATTCTCTTCGGCCTCCTTCTTTTGCTTTTCGAGATCAATTTTTTGTTGTAACAGCTCAGAGGCATCCTCCTTGTTCTGGGTACGTCGACAGCGTCAGCAAGCAATCACACCCACCTCTCATGCCCAACCAACCTTCTTCTTCTGACCAATTTCCTTTTGCACCGCATTAGTCTTGGAACCTATCTGTGTAACTTCGTATCTAGCTAAATTTGAACCAAATCAGTCAGCTGGAGGCTAGGTCTGTATACAGCAGAAAATCCTGCATACCTCGTCGGGCAGCTTCAAACAGCTCCAGAACCTCTTCCACCACACTTTCAGGCGCATATCGGCGACGTTGGCTCTCCCTGATTTTGTTGAGATCACCGCCACGGTCGGCGACAAAGTCGTTGATATCCAACATGGTGCTTGATTGGGGAGGGGAGTTTTGAGTTGATCTGTTCTAAAGGCGGGGGTTCATTTAGTATAGATGGTAAAATAAAATCCAGATTGACGGTACCTGAGAGAGGGGGCGGGGCGCCAAAGTTACAGGCAGGTATGTATGCGTATGGTAACGTCACGTACCCGATAAGATGCGTCACGCATATAAGTGAATTAGTACAATGATACCGATTACTTGGCTGCTTGTGAGAGTAGATATAGAGATATACACTCACAAAATCGCACTCAATTCTCCTCTCTATTGTGTCGGAGTGGACAAAGTCTAGTCGCAATCCCCGACTTAAATCACTCCTGTGCCTTGGGCGTCCTCGCAAGCACATTCCCCCCCAATTCATGCTCAAAAACATGCTCATCGGCTCCTCTCATAATCGCAAGCACTGACTGTTGGAAATGCTACCTGAGTGATTCGCCAGGAACACGATGTGGGTTACATGGGTCACGACAGACAGGGTCTAGTATTTTCCCATCGATACCCATGGAGTCAACTGAGAAGTATATAACCTTGTATCCGTCCTGAAAGCTGAGTACAGCGGCGTGTTCCGCATGCTATGTGGACTAAGAAGTGTCTCTCACAACTCGATTCACCGAGACCACGTCATATCCCATAGTACAAACATGCGGTGCCAGAAGTAGGCCATTCTGGCAAGAATTCATCTTTGCAGTTGCGCTCTTATGGTTCAGATCGGTAATCCATCGGGCGTAATCACCCTCAATCCATGTGCTTTCATGCGCAAGTGAAAAGATATGAGCTATCTGAAAGCTCATCCAATCATTATATTCTGCCCCCAGGTTTGGGACATGAGTTATCACGTATTTCTTGTCTCGTGCCCGTACTTCATCTCGAAAGGCGTCCATGTTGGGTCGTCTACATGGAGCACTACGAGGATAGATTCGTTGGACGAAAGGCTCTTCGGTGATTTTCCAAGTATCTATGTCATTATTTCATAAAACCTGAAGGTGAATGCCAATACGAACAACTGCAATGTATATCAAAGTCATCGGTTTGAAGTGGGTTGCTCGTTGCTAGTACGATTCGCTGACAGGAGCGTGCTTTGACATGAGTCTCGCCGCCTTCTATAATCAACAAGATATCGGTCAAAATCCAGAGGAAGACAGCTTCGGTCATGGAGCTATTCTGATCACATTCCACCTATACATTCCCCGTATCGCCATGGTAAAGGTGAACGTTACGCGACACTATGCAATTGTTCGAAGGCATCGTGCGAGGTTCATCAAGTTCGAAATGTACTTGGGTGAGAGGCAGGCCGTATTGACTTCCGTCTTATGGGCCCAAGGACTGGGCCTGGTGCCTAGAGCAGTGTGACATAGTATGTGGTAGCCAAAGGCAAAAGCTAGAACAGAGGTATTTCATGTAAGTCGACTAGTGTAAAGAATCGTCATATAATTAGTGATATTCATAGTCATAATCCCAAATAATGCAGCCGCAACTAGCGATTTATAACCGGAAAAAAACAAGCAATCAACAACCAAGCAGAAAATGACGAAGAGACATCATCGACGACATGTCAAGTGCGTAATTGCAGACTTTCAAGCCAAGAGACCCCGCGCAAATCATATACAGATTTCCACCCAGCCGAATCATTACATAACAACACACTTACTATCTCCCGTCGGCTGAGAGGGATTCTGTGACTTCTCAATCTCTCCAATCATCAGATCAAAGGCCTTGGCCACGTTAAAATCGAGACGGGCACTGGCCTCTGTGAAACCGCAGTTGAATTGTTGAGCTAGTTCGCGGCCTTCGTCCAGGGAGACTTGTCGTTGGTCTGTGTTGAGGTCACTCTTGTTTCCGACGATGACGAGGGGGACCCAATCGGCGCCCTTGGCAATGTCAATACAGATAGAATATAAAGGACGGGGGGAAGTACCAGATGGTTCAAAATCTTATCCCGAATGACCGTCACCATGTCGAAGGATTGGCGGGATGCCACCGAGTAGACAATAATATAGCCATGAATGCCAATGAAATGTTTCGAGTTCAAGATACTATATTCATCCTGGACAGAGTCAGCTAGGTCTTCAATAGGCAGCCAGAGTCTGCAGACCTGGCCCGCGGTATCAACAATCTCCGTCGCGTAATCCTGGCCCTTGTGTTTGATGATACGACTGAATGTGTTCTCAATCGTAGGATAATAGCTCTCCACAAAATGATGGTCCACAAAGCGCACCGTGAGCGATGATTTGCCTGGTTGCGATAGAACGATAAGATTAGCGCGAGATCGCAAAGGATAAATGTTGTACAGAGGCTAGAAATCACCCACCGACGGAGCGACTGCCGACTATGGCAATCTTGCGCTGTTTTGGAGGCGCAGGCATTGTGTTTTCTTTTTTCTGCCTGGTGGTCTTTCTGGGCTTAGTTCAGCTTGTGGTGCAATCAGCCAACGATCAAAGCGTAGGTCTAGAAAGCGCTGGATGAGCGATATTCCGTGTTGGTGACTCGGTACAGGGATAGCTATAGAAGTAGCGCAAACAACAACGCAGACCAAGCAAATAGAAGGTCAAAATGCGAAGTGCCGTATGTATGAGCTGTAAAGGAATTGACTGATCCTCAAGTATCTAGAGAAGTAAGTAAGGTAAGCGGTGACAAGTCAACATATTACATAAATCATAATTCGGCTGGACCGACCGAACCGGTGGGTACCGATCAGGCCTGCCTTCCGTCTAAGGCTTCTCAGCTTATGTTCTTAAATCACCATATATCAATTAATTACCTACGTATAGCAGACTCTTCGGTATGTTTATTCGTTTCTCGTGTCTTCATAAACTAACTTCATCGTTCATTCATGCCACCACCTCCAAATACAATATACGCCAGAGATGAGTACATGCCATATCGATGACGTCAACCATTCAATATATTCACCGTAACATCATGTGCTGATCGCGCGGATCTGGTTGAGGATGCGCTGCAGTCGGCCTGTAAACTCCTTGACCGACTGAGACTGCTGGAGCTCTTCGTCCACTTTGCGATGATAATGCAGAAACTCTTCCACAGTGGCCAGAACTTTCGTTAGTCCAGTACCCTTCATGGCGCCCTTAACAACGGTATATGCTTCTGGCTCGAGACACAGCGTACATAACAGTATAGAAAGGTATCCAAAGGCAACATTGGAATGCGTTTGAACAACTGAATCAGCCTGTTGCACCGATCCGTTAGCTATGACTTTGACTTGTGAGACATAGGTTGGCTTACCTCGGATACGCTGCCTAGGCCCTGGGTGAATATTGAGAGCAGGTGCTCGAGAAATGGTCGAGATTCTTTCTTCTGGTCAAAAATATTCCGTCTCGCAGCTTCGCTGACTTCGGTCAAGTTGATCAGGGCGCCCAGGGCCAGAATGACGATATCAAGTGAATCCTTCTTCTCGTCAATAAAAAAGTCCTTGAAAGTCGTGTCATAGTTTGACAGAACAATGGTCGTTAATCCATGTATGACCTCTGACGTTGCGAAGTGCTCGCATAGACTTGCGCTTGCATTGGTGATATTCAAAATGAGTCTGAGATGCAATGTCAAAAGTTGGATGTCCTGGGAACCGGTTTTGCGGCTCAAGGAAGACAGAAGATGGCTCGACTCGGTAAGTGGTAGCAAAACATCCTGCTGCGCCTGTCCTGTGATATCTGAGGTTGTTGTATATGTCTCCAATATAGTGATGATACTCTCAATAAGAACGAAATTTTCCGCAGTAATGTCGCGATCAGTTGCCGCTTGCGTGAATTCCAACAGAATCTTTACCAATTGAAAGACGACTTCCACCGGTATTGATCCAGCCATATCCTTTTCCCGCACTTTGCGAATAGTTAAATACAAACAATGTAATATTAGGCGGCGTGGGGATAACCTATAGGATTCTTGCTCATCCAGTCCTGACACACGGCCAAACTGGGACGCTATATCACGTATAGCTGATTGATTGACTTTGGAAAGAGAATAAGCACGCAGTGAAACGACTTTGGTAATACTATCGTCCAACGGCAATAGCGTTGATGCCAAGGTAATAAGTTTTGACCAAGCACTCGTCCAAATAATGGAAGGGATGTGATTCAATCGAAGCAGCAGAGCCCACGAATACACCGACAATAAAGCCGAGATTCTGTCGGCCTGAGGGGGAGTGAATTCCACCAATCGGTCAAAGCCTCTGATTTCAACGAACTGCTGCGCAAATTTCTCATCAAGTAACTTCTCACACAGCGTAACGAAGCCGCTTCGTCGGACGGAAGCAGAGCGGTCTTCGATATCTTCAAAAATAGACTCGACAAGCCCTTGGAACCGAGCATTTACCCCTGCCTTCCGTAATTCATGAATGCTGCTGATAGTTCCCATGCTTTCAGTCTGGCTTAGATCAGCATCATCCTTCAAAACAGGCTGTAAGGGCACTGATAGTAGACTGGCTGAAAAATCTGCCGTAGGATCACCGCTGGCATCGCCATGGAGGTCAATACTGCGAAGAAATGATCGTTGGCGCGCGTATGTAATTTTTGGGCTTGCTGACTGTGGCTCATCAATCCTGTCTTGAGTCTGGTGACTCGACTTTGATGATGTTCGACTATCATAGTATGAGCTCCGAGAGTCATTGGCTACCGGGGTGCTTTCTTTTGGTTGCCTAGCGTCGATCGTTTGCTGCAGGGAGTCGTGCTCACTGCATGAAGCTTCGGAGTCCTCTTCACTATCATCAAAGGGGCCCAACGCATCCACTAGACGTCGGCGTAATGGAGTTATCCCTAGATCGCTCTGATTGCGTGTGAAAGGAGGATTATTCGACGTGGACAGGCGGGAGGAACGACCTGGAGATAAATCGAGCCTGGTATCGATATTTTGCGTCAAAGGCGTAGCATCCGGTAGGTCTGATACAGAACGACGTAGCGAGCCTCCTGTTGGTGTTGTAAGCACGAATTTATCTGAAGGATGTACTTGGATCACTTACGGCGTCCATATGTGTTTTTCACAACAGGGATACGCCGAGCCTGTTGCTGAGGACTCGCCACAGTAGCCACTTGCTCCTCATCATCGGTAGGCGTGAGTTTCCGTCGTTTTGGCGACCTAAGGCTCGGTCGGCTGTTGTGGCTTGGCGATTTGCTTTCAGGCGCATTCGCTTTGGCTGTATCGCGCAAGGTACGAGGTGGTGGAGTAATTCGAGAGCGCCGCGCTGTCAAACTATCGCCGGTAGGCTCTTTCGCGGACTGAAGAGTGTGCGATCGGGCCGTTCGATTTTGAGCCTTGCCATAAGTCACCAGCCTGCGAGGTCGATCGGGTAGTGTCCAGTCCATCTTGTGCGGGTATTACGTCGAGAGCATTGATGGGATCTTCCTGGGAGACAAGTGTGTCTCTTCCGTCGCTTCTGAAGCGCCGTCGCCTTAGACTGTAGGGTATTCGCCGCGAAGAACGAGGTGCTGTATGTAGCGTCACTCCATGCCAGACGGCGTCTTAAGGCGGGGATTTGTTGATGACTTGTCTAATACTCCCGACAGGTCTACGATTCAAATGCTGCGACAGGCGTCACGAGATATCGCCGACGAGTGATAGCGACCGAGAGGGATTCAAATTTGAGCACAATGCAGCAAGTCCGAGGCCGACGTCGACCGCATTGAGAAGGAAGGTATGCGAGGATGTAACTAACTTCTTTGAAGTGGATCTTTAAGTCGTGGAGCCTCGATTCGCTCGACCAATCATATTTCGACTTTCCACTGCACACCAGACGGGGCCAAGGTCTGTATGATGATGTTGAATCTTCGTTGCTCTATTTCTCACTTGGAAAGGCTCGCACTTTGACGAAGATTAGGAAAAAGTGGAAATAGTGGCAAGGCAGGATCGCGTCCCAATTCGCTCCAAATGGCTCCTTTTGTTCAAGAAAATGACAACCGAGGATCGCTGGATGTTTGAAGACATAGTACATATTACATAGTACGTAGTACGTATTCAGTCAGTTATAGTTCAGTTAAATTATAATTGTAAGTTTGTAACTACGTACTGGGTAGGGTTAGGTTCAATGGGCCTGATTGGCAGGGTACCCTCATTTCCCATGTGAGCCATTGTGTGCAAAATGAGCCCCACCCACCATTGGCCGCATGGCGCAACGGTACGCAACTCTGCTGTCTTCACCAGGCGATGGTCATCTAATTTTCCTCAGGTAGCGCGTCAGATTCCAGTTTCCCATTTCCTGGTTCCTCCTGAAGGTTATGTGTTGTATGTGTTCGATCTTGACAACCCGCATCATAAATAAATTGCTAACACAATGACAGCAAATCACATTGTGGTCATCATTTTTTATTTTTTTGCCTTCTTCCTTCAGTTTCCTGTTGATTTAATCTGCAGTGTTCCTCTCTAGAATCCCCATTCCCAGATTCCTGGTAGACAAAAGTGTGTCTAGGTAGTCCTCAGGCACTCACCACGGTGTATGTATGTGGTCAAGATATCCAATAGCTTTTGGAGATATTCCAGATAATACACGTGTGCATGTATGCAGGCATCTGATCGGTCATTTGATTTGCGTTTCAGCTGCAACTGCCTTATAAATAAGTATCGAGTCACTTCAGTTTTATACCACTGTACTTAAATCGGGTTGGATAGATACACAACGTATACGCGGAGATAAGTGAGTAGTGATAAGAGAAGGGACGGTTCATTCTTGAAATGTGCCTTATTTCCAGGGCAGATCGGACAAGGAGCTTTTCCAAGAAAGGTGGTGGGCTGTTAATTATTTGACTGTTTGTCACCTGCGGGCTTGCCTTGAAGTTTCTCCGCATTCGACCACTAACCACTTATAACTTTGAACCTTCCTTCGATCCCACCTCAAGAGAGTCGATTACTCTGTCACGACTCACCATGGCCTCAACAAGACCCGAAAATGTGCCCTCACCAGCGCAAGGCGTCGGTCCGTTCTACAGACCTGAAGACGAAAAGCCCACAGCGACGGTCTCGAAAGAAGTCTCCTTCGAAAATGTCCACGTGCTTCCTCAAACTCCGCAATTGATCGCTCTATTGACGTGAGGGTTTCACTAAGTGCATACCACTCGACTGTGCTAATGAGAAGGAACAGTATGATCAGGGACCAGAATACCCCGCGCGCCGACTTCATCTTCTACTCGAATCGTATCATTCGTCTGTTGGTCGAAGAGGGATTAAACCATCTTCCCGTCGTGGAACACTCCGTGACAACACCGGTCGGACGGTCATACCTGGGTGTCAAGTTTGAAGGAAAGATATGCGGTGTTTCTATCATGAGGGCCGGTGAGGCCATGGAGCAGGGCTTGCGGGATTGCTGTCGGTCCGTCCGTATCGGCAAGATCTTGATCCAGAGGGACGAGGAGACTTGTCAGCCGAAACTCTTCTACGATAAGCTCCCTGCCGATATTGCGCAGAGATGGGTTCTGCTACTGGACCCGATGTTTGCTACAGGCGGCTCGGCCACCATGGCTGTGGAGGTGCTCAAATCTAGAGGAGTGCCAGAGGAGCGTATCCTCTTTCTCAACCTGATCGCCAGCCCCGTGGGTGTGGCAGATTTCGCTGAGCGTTTCCCCAACTTGAGAGTGGTAACAGCTTTCATTGACCAGGGACTGGACGAGAAGAAGTATGCTCTACTCCGACTTTTAAGACCCATCACAAGGATTTATGCTGATAACGGTCTTTAGATATATAATTCCCGGACTTGGTGACTTTGGCGACCGATATTATACTCTCTAATTCTAGAGCCGTCTGCATAGGTTTGGAGCAAACTTGGAGTTGGTATGAACAGAAACTGTAATCAATTCACTTTCATATTATATGTCATCCTGATACGGATTGAAGATAATTCCAAATATGTAAAGATAAAACGCCAGGCCAAGTGATGACTCCCTCCTCCCGCACCAAGACAAATAGTTTTTCATGAAACAGAGTATATAAAAAATAGTCCGATAGTTTCATACCGAATTCTTTCGTCAGAATTTGCGACGTTCAAAGATCGGGGGCGTCTAGATCTGCATCGGCGGGCGAACCGCGCGAGTACACGGCGTGCGAGTCGGCGGCGTCATAAGTGTTAGCTTTTGACTTTGCTACTGCATCGCAAGCATCTACCCAGTCCGAGTATACATCAACAGCGGCCGAAAGATCTGTGTTCGGTCAGAGGTGAGCCGGTGTTCTTCACCCATTCTGGAGTCCGTCTAGATCACCCACAGTTTATACCAGTCTGAAATCTTTGACCGCAGACTTTGCACGACAAGTTTCCGAGACCGAGCTTCTTGTCCAGTTTGACGGTGATGGAGTTCTCATGGTTGCAAAAGAGGCATGCAAAGGTCGTCGCAAGCGGTTCTCTCTGCGGACGGTGTTAGTTTTGGGGTGGCATCTCGAGTCTGTTATGGTGGCGCACCTTCTTTGGACCCTGAGGGCCTCGACTCGACTTCTTTCGTTTGCCCTGTTGACATTAGTGACCATATTCAATCTCAAAAAGAAAACATACCATGACGTGAAGTTAGATTTTGTTTGCGTGATGAAATCAGTTAGATAGCCAATTTGTGGTTGTATCAGCATGAAGTTAATGACGATTCGGAGACTTTCGCAACTCATGATTGGCTAGAAATTGTGTTTCAAACCACCAATCAACAGCCAGTGTACTATCCCAATACTGGCTGAGATCAGATGCCAAGAATTATTCACGTGATGCAGGCTTAGGGCGGAGCCCCGTCGAGAAAGCAAACCTCGCTTAGCGCAGATTGTGGGATGTTTTTCAGAGAGGTTTTAATCTCAGGCTCACCAACTGAACCGATTCGTGACAGCGAGCGACCACCCAATTCTGTCTCATCGCAATCATGGCTGTTGGAAAGTAAGCACTTGTTCATTGAAACGCGAATGCTATGAAGTCGATCATATCTGACACTGATTCCTTAGGAACAAGCGGTTGTCGAAGGGCAAGAAGGGCTTGAAGAAGAGGACCGTGGATCCCTTCTCTCGCAAGGATGAATACTCCGTCAAGGTATGCTATTTCACTACGAAGCGCTTCTTTGCAGCCAAATGCTAATCTACATAGGCTCCTTCCACTTTCCAGATCCGAGAGTATGCTCCCCGTTCAGAATCCGAGATTTTGTGAGAAGACGCACAAACTAACAGGCGAAAAAGTGTTGGAAAGACCCTCGTCAACCGAACCACCGGTTTGAAGAACGCCAACGACTCCTTGAAGGGCCGTATCTTCGAGGTTTCGCTCGCCGATCTCCAGAACGACGAAGACCACGCTTTCCGCAAGGTCAAGCTCCGCGTCGACGAAGTCCAGGGCAAGAACTGCCTCACCAACTTCCACGGCTTGGACTTCACATCCGACAAGCTCCGCTCCCTCGTGCGCAAGTGGCAATCTTTGATTGAGGCCAATGTCACCGTTAAGACCACCGACGACTACCTCATCCGTCTTTTCGCCATTGCCTTCACCAAGAGACGCCCCAACCAGATCAAGAAGACCACATACGCCGCTTCTTCCCAGATCCGTGCTATCCGCAAGAAGATGACTGAGATTATCCAGCGTGAAGCCGCCAGCTGCACCTTGTCCCAGCTCACAACCAAGCTCATCCCCGAAGTTATCGGACGGGAGATTGAGAAGTCCACCCAGGGCATCTACCCTCTCCAGAACGTGGGTCTACCTTGCGAGATTAACCATTTCTAGCAGTTTAGTGCTGACTCACCTTTACAGGTTCACATCCGCAAGGTTAAGCTCCTCAAGTCCCCCAAGTTCGACCTCGGTGCACTCTTGAACTTGCACGGAGAATCCACAACCGATGACCAGGGCCACAAGGTTGAGCGTGAATTCAAGGAGACCGTCTTGGAGAGTGTTTGATGCGACTTCTAGTCTTACACCAATTTTCTAGCATCAAATCAAACGTTTATTACAAAAGAAGCTTATTATAACTTCTAAAAACTTGTTTCCAAAGGATTTCAAAAAATGTCATGACGGTTATCGATCTCTTTTTTTTTTCTTGTGCGTTTAATGAAAATACCTGATAGTTTAGAGGAGCACATAGGGTTTATTGAAGTATTCCAGTGTGGTCTATGTCGTTTACTCGGTATTCATCTATGGTTCCAGTGTACTCTTTCTATCAACCTTGTATGGTAGTGATTCAACGTCAGTGAATGAATGATGTTGTCTTGAACTAGGACTTCTTATTCCCTACGAGGCATTGCTTTAAGGTGTCTGTCAAGTAAAAGTAGATGTACAGTACTTCTTATAAGGAGTCTCAGATCTCTTCGTCCGTATGTGTGTCGATATTACTCAAGACTGTGTCAATCGTTTGTAGAGAAGCAAATGATCGAGTAATGTCTTGCGAACGAGTATAGATTATTCTCGTGTCAATCAAGTTGGAGAATAGTAGACGTGGTAACAGAGGAAGTCTCGATTCATTCCCTCAATATGCCCGTTCCTACTGTACAACCCTGGACATCGGGTACAGTGTGCACGGGCTAACATACATAGCAAACCATTCGGAGATTTGAGCCCATGCATCATAACCACGGCCTACGCGCATATCAGATGAAGGCAGTAACGCGACCAGCCTGATGTTTCGGAGCCGGAGGTGGCTCGACGACGCAAGAGGACTCTTGCCGCTGTATATAGAATTTGCACCCAATTGGGGGTTGAGTTGTCGTCCTGCCATCTGAGCTCATGACGAAGAAAGGTGCTTCTGTCTATTGGCAGACTTTTCTTACACGATACACCACTCAGGAATTGGCTCTAAGTGCCCATATATAAGTGACCATGCTGAATTAGTGCTATAAGTCGACTTCCACTTCGTTTTTTCCCCTTCATGTTCTCCCTCATGTTGCACTCAGAAGGGATGTCTTGGAAGCTTGATTGTTATGAATATCCCAAAACTAGTGGGATGTGCCGAGTATGTAATGTATAAAATGAAGTCGTATGAGTTTACTCTCAGGTCACGCAGTCAGCGACCAATTTCAGAATCTCAAACTCTTTATACTTTTGCAAATACGGTGGCCCCCTCCTCCAAGCTTTCAATATCCGAGACGGATCTGATGGTCTCACAAACTTGCCGATCAACCGCTGGATTGCTGGTGATGTTCTGAACATTGGATCAAAGACTAGGAGATTGGCACTCCCGGCAGTGCTGATTTCAAAGCCGATTATCGTCACAGAATGGCCTTGATGCTGTAGATATATGGGCGGGAGATTCGTGTTTAGAATCTTCTCATCGCTACTTAAGAGTGATGCAGAACAGCCCGATCGGAAGTAGTTTGCTACCTCTTGTAGCAGCATATCATGAGCTCGAAGTCCAGAACTAGAAGCAAAAGCGCCGGGGATGCATCTATATTCCGGTACTTAGAAGGGTTCTATAAGACTCAAACAGGAATTGAAGATAAGGCTTACTTGATTCCTAGACTTAGAAAAAGAGCCTGTGCCTGTGTGCGGGAAAAGTTCTGTTAGTAACAGTAGTCAAATTGAATTGATGTAAAACATACCTCTGGAGTACCAATATATTTTCTAGTTCCCTTGATACCACCAGTCTCGATCCGTCCAGTACTATTGAATCCCATATCCCATGCCTGCTCAATCATATTCTGTAGCTCTAAAATCGAAGGTATCCGCCCGGAGAAGTGCTCGTGACCTGATATACGAGCATCGATTACGTGCGAAATGAGCATTTGTATATTCCTATACCCGCAGAATCCGCCTTCTCTTATGAATTTGAAAATATGACGAACTCGAGGACTACAAAAGAAAGCCCTCTGAATACTGGCATCATGTCGACACAGCTCAGACAGCGTGGGAATGACTTTCGAGGTCTCGTTCTCAGCAAGATCTTTTTCCTTGATGAGAGATCCACTGGGACTGATCTTCGTCTGTGTATTTTCTATGTGACCAGAGAGAAGTAGCTTTTGTAGCCAGGAAGGCATCTGTTTTTCGTGAGCGTAAGGGCCCAATTCTTTTCGCTTGATCACAAAGTCAGTAATAAGACAGACCAAATCGACACGTGCTAAGGGACCTACGCCTAATCTTCTGATGCCCTTATAGCCACGTTGGCTTGAGTTTGATACATCCTTCTTATGTCTTCGGCGATTGTCTGTACCCTTTCCCTTGAGGACAGTGTCTTTTCCATGCACAACCATATCTTCTTGATACAGGTCCGAGCCTTCAGAATCATCATCGATATCATCGTTGGTATGATCAACCATTTTCATCATTTCCGCATCTTGACCGCCTTCATTCAAAGACTGCTGGTGAAGATCGCCAGTCTCATCTAGGGCTACTGATTCTGCCACATGCAAATCTAAATGCAGCTGTAATTCGGTCTTGGCGACTTCCTCGCCGCAGCCATGGGGACAAGGAATATAGAGATTATCGGCACTGTCCAGAATAGCCGAGTCGTTTGACTGCGCCGCCTTCACATCTTCCACCGTATTCGGCCAGTCTTGGTGCGTATATGTGGGCGGAGATGCAGCTGGGTCTTCAGGATGGCAGTAAGCCACGTGCTGACTAAGGAATTCCGGGTCGTGGTCTTCAAAATCGCAGAATGGACATGACAGAAGTAACGTTGTTGCTGTCTCCTGATGACCCATCGTTGGTTTTCTTTCTACTTCGGAGTCCATGTGAAGACGGATATCTCGAGGTGTCGTTGAATGGAGACGGTGTTCTGGGGAAGGTGGATCGATTAATCTTTATCCCCGAGGATTCAGGCACTTTCAGGCACTTTCAGGCACCATCCTTCTTATCTTTCAATTCATTCAACGTACACGGAACACTGATGCAAATTTCCTTGATCGGTACGGCAACAACATACAAAAAAAGATTCATTCCACTTGACGGTTGATAGCACCTACATTGTTACTATGTATCAAGGCTCATGAAATTACCAGGCCTGCCATATCTACCACCCACGGCCCTTTACGGCTACATAGCAGGGAAGTCTCCCATGAGTCATGACCAAGAGGAACTACATGCCTTGTATAAAGAGTCTTAACAGTTCCTGCAATGTAGTTAGTTGCACTAACATGAAGCTTTCTTCCTGACTCACAGCCCTATCGTCAGTACATAGCGATTATAGTGAACTGATTGGCCAGTCGAAAATCTCGAGGGGCAAGCGGCGAGAGCAGTGCGATTGGCTTAGCGCATTACCTAAGGTGCCTAAGTAACTTAAGTTAGTTAA
This sequence comes from Talaromyces sp. PB3603, assembly GCA_023625915.1. Taxonomy (NCBI): domain Eukaryota; kingdom Fungi; phylum Ascomycota; class Eurotiomycetes; order Eurotiales; family Trichocomaceae; genus Talaromyces; species Talaromyces sp. PB3603. The sequence continues at coordinate 50,846 of JAMAFY010000010.1, forward strand.
GTGAAAGCGGCTTCCTTACTAAGGTACCTACCACTACCCCTACTGGCTACTGCGCAGCAAGTACTAAGGATATGACTGACTCACAGCGGGGCCGCATTCGCTCTGTCCGCAAAGAAATAAATCTGAACATTGCGGAATCGGCCTGTCGTTCCACCTCAGCAAAAACTCAACCACATCACCCAATTCACCCTAAACAACCAAAAAGCAACTCGAATATACGATAACCGACTCCACAAAAGCACCAAATCACCCATTGCTACGTTGTATGCGCCTCGACCTTCCTGTGCAGATGTCTTTTTCAGACCGTACCCCGCCATCAGCGAATGGCGATGGTAGCACTGCGTCGGCGGAGCCCGCCTGGATTGTACAAAAGTTCGGAGGAACAAGTGTGGGCAAGTTTGCCATTAATATAGTCGATCACATAGTATTGTACGTCTTTTGTCTGATGTGCTTGGTTTCGAATCCTGACTGACTCTTGCATCAGACCGAGTCTGGCAGATCAAAAAGTTGCCGTCGTATGTTCCGCACGCAGCAGTTCCTCCAAGGCTGAGGGTACCACAAATCGGTGAGTACATTCTGGCAGACTCTCGGTGTTCATATTTCTGATCAGGACCCGTATTAGTCTCTTGCGAGCTGCTCGGGACGCTCAAAAGTCTATTTCGAAAGCCTACGATATTCTAGTGGAAGCCGTGAGGCAAGAGCACGTCGAAGTCGCTGAGCAACAAATAAAGTCCTCCGAGCTCAGAGCACGATTGATATCAGAAATCAATGATGAGTGCGCCCACGTTCTTAAGATCCTTGACGCCGCTCAGACGCTCGGAGAAACCAGCGCTCGATGTGTTGACAAAGTGATCAGTGCTGGAGAAAAGCTGAGTTGTCGATTCATGGCTATTCTTTTGCAGGATCGCGGCGTCGACTCCGAATATGTTGATCTTGCAGAAATTATAGATTTCACCATCAGCAATGGCGGTCTCGATCAAGCGTTTTACGATCAATTAGCGGCGAACCTGGGAGCAAGAATCCAAGCCTGCGAGTCAAGGGTCCCTGTCGTGACAGGTTATTTTGGACCAGTCCCTGGAGGTCTATTAGATAAAATTGGTCGGGGATATACCGATCTATGCGCCGCCCTGGTCGCCGTAGGCGTGAACGCGCAAGAGCTGCAGGTCTGGAAAGAAGTTGACGGGATATTCACTGCAGACCCCCGCAAAGTCCCAACGGCTCGCCTCTTACCAGCGATCACGCCGGCTGAAGCCGCTGAATTGACCTTTTATGGATCTGAGGTCATCCACCCCTTCACCATGGAACAGGTCATTCGCGCCAGGATACCGATTCGCATCAAGAATGTTATGAATCCCAAGGGTGGCGGTACAGTCATTTTTCCCGACTCCACGGCCGATCTCGAGCGTATAGCAGGTGGTTATGAATCAAAGTTGTTCCGGTCAAGAAGCGCCAGTGTCTTGTCTGCGCAGCTCCAGGGCCCCAAGAGACCAACAGCAGTGACCATCAAACACAATATCATGGTCATAAACGTTCATTCTAACAAGCGATCATTATCCCATGGATTCTTCGCGGGCATATTCTCGGTGTTGGATCGATGGCGACTCTCGATCGATTTGATTTCGACCAGTGAAGTCCACGTGTCTATGGCTCTTCATTCTGAATTGCCGCTCTTGAACGGAATTGGCCGCGATGAGTACCAAATCATTGACGAAGATCTGCGTGGCGCCATTGAAGATTTAAGGAAATATGGAGCAGTGGATATCATACCGGAAATGGCGATTCTAAGTCTGGTGGGCAAGCAGATGAAGAATATGGTCGGTGTTGCAGGAAAGATGTTCTCCACACTCGGTGAGAACAACGTCAATATTGAGATGATTTCGCAGGGTAAGCCCCGTCAAGTAGATGATCAAGGTAATGAATGCTAACAGCCTCGACAGGAGCAAGCGAAATTAACATTTCATGCGTAATCGATGAACGAGATGCCGATCGAGCTATTAATATCCTCCACACGAATCTCTTTACCTTCTTGGAATGAATTTGACAAAGAAAAGTTTCACTTTTCTTGAATATACCGGATACTGCACGATACAAAAAGTTTTTTTGCTTGCATTTACCATCATTGCAATCATACCTGTACAGCCGTGAGGAGAATGAGTTATGTGTCTATACCAAGCGAGCGATGCAGTCGGTCATTGACTGCTTTTACTTCTTATACTTGATTATTGCATTCCGGTCTTATATAGTACTTCATACTTTCCAGGTTAGAAGTCTGCATGTTGTGGCATTTCCTCTCGAATGCATCTGGGAGTTTTGAGGGGGGCGTCGCTATCTTTTGATTCATCGAATTCTTTGACACCAAGACAGACTTGACATGCGACTGTACATACAAAAGAAAGCTGTTCAGCAATCTACCGGGATTTAGAAGCCAGTTAGGGCTTTGACGGAAGGAGAACATGCAAGGAATGCCTCCTTCAGACATGACATGACTTTCGCCAAGCCTCATACATACATAGTACACAGTTATACATGCATACGGTACATGCATAGTTGTGCCTGCCTAGGCCCACACTACCAGGAACTGGCAGAACTAGACGAGAAATATCCACAATGATCCAATGATTCAATCCCAAATCCTTGATTCAAGTTGATGGATAGAATTTGAACAAGCTTACCGCCCGAGTCACGGCATAGGCTCGGAATTTTGTACTATGTAAGACTAATGCAGCAGAACGGAGCGTGTCCACTGTTCTCGATACACCGCACAATTGGCTGGATCCACAGCACGGCTTTGCGAAGATCATCTCAAGAACAAGATCTTGCAAGAATGGATGAAACACTGCTTGTGCGTTGTCGACTAAAACTAGGCACCCTTGCTTGTCCTCACCCTGTCATTTCTGCTGGCGGCCAGGATGTTCGAGGCAGGCACGGGGTCGGCAGAAATATGCGGCTACTGGACGATCGGAATTTTTTTATTGGATCAAAATGAATATGGTAGCGCGAGAGAGAGAGAGAGGAAGAGAGGAGTAGGACTGTGTATTAGTCAAGATATTATGATGAAGAAGAGAGCGAGCAAGGGAGGAAGAACAGCCAGTCATTCCAGCGCGCACTCGATGATGACATGGGTCACGAGATTCCAGCCTCCTGATTGGACGTACTCAAACCTGGAAGTGGATTAGCGCTGCCAACGCATCGACGCGACGCGCCTTTCTCAACAACAACGCGTCGTTCCTCCCTTCTGTCTCTCCCCTTCTCTGCATTCCCTTCATCCATTTTCACCTCATTTCATCGCCCCTTTCATCGTTGGACGCAGTCCTTCAGTCAATCAATTAAATCAGTCAATCAATCTATCTATCTATTTTCACCGCAAATAAGCTCGGAAGGGGGAACACCGTTAAGAATTATTCCTAGACTATCGAGCACGTATCGATAACTGCGACCCTATCGCGATCCGCCTAGCTGAGTAGTCTCGAACGCTCGCCAATGCGGGACTATCACGACGCGACTGAAATCTGATCCTCGCTCCTAGGCTCCTAACTCAGGACGCCACAGTTGTGTGACGGCGTCAGCCCTGGTCCAGTGGTCCGCAACCTGCTCCTGCTTTAACTGGTTCGACTTGGTTTCCCCATCGCCTGCTCCTCTTTTCTCTTGCCTTGTATTCATAGTATTCCCCGTCGGGCCTCGCCGCCTTTTTTCTTCTTCTCGACTTGCCTTCAACGCTCTAAGTGGGATCGACTGCGATCAACTATTGCAAGCATTGAGAACATCATTGATAACCTCGTTCATCGTCAACGTCAACATCATTATCATCATCATCTACAACAACGTTTGACACATCGTCGCATTCGCCGCGTCGCGCATATGCTCCGACATCTGACTTGCGCCTCATCATCCAACTTGGCGGTGTGATAGTGAATATTGCATACCAAATATCTTGTCGTTGAACAAATAACTGCAGCTGCTGGCTTGCCTCGAATGGTGTCAACACAAAGCCTATCTGGCTTGAACAACATGATTCCTCAACCCTCCGATCAAAGAAAGCAGCCCGCTTCATTGCAACCTTCACCTCTACCTCCTCATAATGGAAACACCAACTCAAAATCTGCGCCATACGTGCTCAACCCGCCTCATCCTCTGGAACGTCGAAAATCATCGCCAACCAAAGGATCTCAGCGACCTAGAACGTCTGATTCAGGCCAAGGCAGACTTGGCTTCGTATCGATCACTGCGCCTTCTCCATCCATGTTCCCCACGGATTCTCCCATCAAGCGAAATTCAAACCAACATATTCATCGACGAGCTCCATCATTGCCTATACAGGCCGCTTTCTCAACCTTTCCAAGCGCGCCGTCTCCTTTTCCGGCCCAACATCAATTCGCCTCTAGCTTTCCTAATGACACCTTTGCCGACTTTCCTGATCCATCCTGTCAAGTGCGACCACTCAAGAGGACTTTGATGGAATCAGCTCCCTTGATTGACCGACCAGCAAACAAGAAACAGAAGCGCGACGACTCGGCGACGTTTTCACTTCCAGAACCCCACGATATGCCTCCCGTGGATGATGATGGATCTAAACCGCCTTATAGTTATGCGGTCTTGATTGGCATGGCGATTCTTAGAGCGCCGGGTCGAAAGTTGACACTAGCGCAAATTTACAAATGGATTTCAGATACCTTTGCTTTCTACCGCTCTGGAGACTCTGGCTGGCAAAACAGTATTCGCCATAACCTCAGTCTGAACAAGGCGTTCATCAAGCAGGAACGTCCCAAGGATGATCCTGGTAAGGGCAATTATTGGGCAATCGAACCTGGAATGGAAGCGCAATTTGTCAAGGATAAATCTGCCCGTCGTGCGACACTGTCTAGCATTCCGCTACCCCCGATCATCCTTCAAAGGGATGCTCCTTCTTTCGCTCCCCAACCAAGCACCTCCATGTGGAGGGTCCCTCCTCCACCGCTACCATCCTCATCTTCTCACCACCCCATTGAACTCTCTCAAATCCAAGAGCCATCTTCCGATGCTACCATTCTTGCCTCGGATCCCGCTCTACAAGAAGACGGCCCGGAAGAAGAATCTCATATCGCTCAAAAAAATGCTCCTCGTTCGTCTCCTCCCCAAGTAATCCGTTCATCTCCGCCAGTCGTTCCCACTTCAGCCCGCTTCACTCGAGCAGGCACACCACCTACGCCGTCTCGCCCAATGACATCAGCAGCAGCTCCTCGCACACGCAATCACCCCTCTGCTTCGGCCAATGACAGCGGTTACTACTCCTCTCTTGAGTCTTCTGTTATGAGGACAAATAAAGCGGGCGTTATGCTGACCTCTGATCTGGATATTGAACCTCCTCGCCTGAAGCGCGGTCGTGCAGAGGAAGAAATAGCCCGAATTAGGAGCTCGTCTCATGATATTAGCCCCAGCCACTCAAAGGTCCTTAAGAAGAGTACCACCTCGGTTGTTGGCTCGTCTCCACTGCGTGGTGAATACATCAGCTTACTTCCTCCGCCATTGACACCGATGATCAAGTTTAAGAAACCGCTCAAGCCGCCACCATCTTTGTCACCCAATACAAATCTTCGTAACCATAGACGCAAGATTCAGCAGATGGTCAACTCGCCTATCAAGCATTTGGGTCTAGCGGATGAAGAAATACCTTGGAGCCCAGCATTTACTATCCATGACGAGACGACTTCCACACCCAACGATAACATTCAACTACATTTCGACATCTTTGCTGATTCTGTGGCTGATGTTGTTTTTACACCAGCTCGTAGATCTCCTGAGAAGCGCAGCATCAAGCGTGAGACAGGAGCTGCAACTGTATTGGCCGAGTCGGCGCTTGCAGATATAACTTCGACCAGCGTCAACAAGCGAATTGGCCGTTCTTTGCTCTCGACCGGCAAGGGCTTATCTTCACATTTCCAAGACTCTCCGTCGAAAGTCCCAGCTCATCAGTCAGCTCGGTTCCTCGATGCGTCGAATGATGACTTCTTCTCCTTTAGCATGTTTGACGATGGTCCTGAGGAAGTGGACGGTGTTGATTTGCTGCAGGGTTTCAAAAAGATTGGCGGCAGCACTGCCAAAGACAGTACTGGCAACGCTAGCATGAACAAAGCTGGCGGGCTTAGACAACCGCTCAATCAGCGAGGCCATAGCTCTTACTTTTAATTAGTGAGCTTTAATGACTGCACGATTTTACGGTTGCTCATTCATGCGGTGTTGGTTGTTGATATTACTTGGTCCTATGTATTCGGTGTTCTTTCTTCGATTGGCGTTTTTGACTTGGTTCTTCTAGTTGTTTTTATATGGACTGGACGGATGGCACACTGGGACTGGGACTTTTGGATCTGCTAACGATGTAATGAACAGATGTTTGATGTACGTGACCCTTTTAGCTAGCGTTGTTGTGTTTGTCTTGCTTCGTTTGTTCTTGTTATGACGCGGTGTCGTCTTGCGCATATGAGATTCCAGCGTGTTGTCTGTCTTCGATGTAAGTTGATTGGACTGGTTTGGTTTTGGGTTGATTTTCGATTGTTGATACAGCGTTTGAGTGTATGGATTGGATAGCGATACTTTGGTCTAAATTGGAACTTTACCACCTCGAGAGGACTTTGAATTCTCCAAACCAGTAATTGAACCGAAAGTAAATCCATGGGTATCATCACATCATAGTTCAGTAATCATAATACATATGAGTAGTGCAGAAACCAGTTGTTCCCTTAAAAACGAAGAAAACGCGCCAACACCCGATTTCCCAAAATACATGAAAGAAACGAAAAGTTAATCACTGCTCGAGCAACCCCGACATCCACAGCTGACGCACTGTATTGCCTGCTCCTCTTTGAGCTGCGCCTTAGGGACGCGGCAGATACATGTGGAGTTGAAATTGGTTTCTTTGGTCTGTATGCATCGAAGGCAGCACAACTATACCGATATCCCATGTCAGTCCTCTGTTCCCTTACGGGACGTGGGAGATGAAGGAAAAACGGACCTTTTCATAACCCTGCTTCTTCCACTTCGCAATCAGCATTGCGTCCGCATACTTGTTCTTGAGCAGCCAATCATATAACTGTTTTGAAATTGCTTCCTTTTCGTAGTAGAGTTCGTAGATGTATCTCGACCCTAAAGCTGATGATCAGCTCTCTTCTCTCTTCTCGCTGTGTGTGTTTATGGAAGGGAGGACAAACGTTGATGACTAATCTGAAATATAGGCCATAGCACTTCATGTCGTTTCTTCCCGTCGTGAGACGCATTCTCGGCATCTTTCATCTTATTGCTGAACTCTAGGAGAGTGTCTTCGATGTCGTCGAAACCTGCGGGGGGAGGTTTTGCGTTACGGGTTGTGCGAATTGGTGGCATTCTGTTTGCTTATTCGTTTATGCTATTCGTGAGACGAGAGTGAGTGTCGTTTGATCGACAAAGGCAAATGAGCGTATATGAGCTGTTCTCTAGGGCGTTGAACACGAGGGTCAATATAGCGACAAGTGGCGGAGCTCGATATATAAATTCAGGCTGGAACATTTCTGCCGTTCCTTACCGCCCGTAAATACTCCGGAGCTGGACCATTCTGCACGGAAGTGTGCAAGAACATACATCATCATCCACTCTTCGTCTTCAGCACCAGCGACTCCTCTTTCCAAGCACATAAGCCGACAAACATTACGGTTTTGAATTTACCGAAGTTCCAGTATAATACAAAATGGACGGCCAACCACAACTTGATATCAGCAGACTCAGTGTGTCCGATCGCAACGAATTGAACCAATTCTTGCAAAACGAGACTCAAAAGTCGACTATCCAGCAGAGTACGTGTCTCTCAATCTCTACCTGCTTGCTCATTCTACTCGTTCAGTTCGGCTGGAAATGAGATATGAGCAGCTGAATGATCCCAAATATCTCTCTCCAATACACGCAAATCTCCATATCTATATACAAACAGTAAGCTAACATATACGCCCTACAGCCGTCCACCATCTCTCCGAGATCTGCTTCAAGAAATGCATCACCTCCAAAATCTCCTCCAACTCACTGGACCGAAACGAGGAATCATGCACACAAAATTGTGTCAACAGATGGATGGATGCGAACCTGGCTATTGTCAAGCATTTGGAGGCTCTTCGGGGGAACTGAGCAAAGAACACGATTAGCATGACGCTTGTATAGAGAGTAGATGAGGCTCAAGCAGGGAAATGCATTAGGACATAGAGGATACGGTCATGTACTTTTACTACGTTGTTCAATTTCCACTTACTGTAACATTACAACTACGAAATAAACGCAATTCTGCTAACCCTGCAGTTTTTACGAAAAAGAAAAACTAGGGTATAAGATCATGGATCGTAATTGATCGTAATTGACCTTCCGACATCATTCATTTAGGACGTATTAAAGCCCATTTATCCAGGGTAAAAAAGATTTTTTTCGAACCACCATGCAACCAAATGAAATAAAAAGAATTGCCATTTTAGATTTCTTTAAACAATAGCGAGCTTAGTAGCGGCAATATCAAGTGCGTCCACGTCAGGAGTCAAACGAGCGTAGGCCTTCTTGGTTCCGTCGGGTCTGCATCGTATTAGCGTCACATCTTTCAGCCATTCAAATATCGCATACAGGGGGGAACGCACCGGATAAGAGTGTTGATCTTGACAGTGTCAACGTCATAGAGCTTCTTCAGAGCAGCCTTGATCTGACGCTTGTTGGCCTTGACGTCCACGATGAAGACAAGTGTGTTGTTCTCCTCAATCTTCTTCATGGCGCTCTCGGTGTTGAGAGGGTGCACAATGACCTTGTGGTGGTCAAGGCGGGTCTCATGGGGAACGGACTTGCGAGGATATTTGGGGGATCGGGAGAGTTGCAGAGTCTTGGGGAGGTGGAATGTGGTCGAGGTACGAATCTTGCGCAACTTCTTGGCCTATTGTCTTTCGTTTAGTATTGGTATTTCACTTCTTTGATCAGAAAATTCGTACACCCTGTCCCTTGAGGACGGCTTTAGCGGCAGCGCCGGCCTTGGTGCTGGGCTTGCCCTTGGCTCCTGATATAAACAGTTAGCCCATGATCTGAATGTTCAATCCGACCGAATGCGTAGTTATCGGTCAATTCGGGTCCTTCTCGATCTCCTCGAACTATCAAAGCACCGTATCGATCATGTCGCGAGTCGTCAGTTGTCGTTTGAGGTGATCTGAATGCAAAGTTTCACTAGCATCGTCTATTGATTGTCGAATATCCTTCCGTCACGCATGCTTGATGTTCGAGGCGACCAAAAGAAAAAACCACAAAACCGACGATAATCTACCATTCGAATCGATTCTAATTTGATATTGTGGTGAGGTGGTACCTTTCTTTTCCCCGGCCATTTTGTCGAATATGGGCGTCTGCTCGTGAATTAACTTGTCGAATCTCAAATCAAGATCAAGATCAAAGCCAAAGATCAAGCCGAACACTAAGAGTAATTTTCTAAGCGAGGAAAGATTTGTGTGTGGATGGTCACGGGTTGTGGGTGGCTGTCCGGCCAATGATTTGCTGACGTGTGGGGCTGTCCCAAAACAGGATTAGTCTCCTCCCGTCTCGAATTTCTACAGACATCGACTCCTCTACTCACCACATTTCCATGTATTAGATTCAATCATGGCAGTCAAAAAACGTAAACGTCCAGGCCTACTCTCTCACACTCGCCCTCGGCTCTCCACAGTAAAACAACTCACTCCCTCTGCGCCAACAGTCTCACTATCATCCAAAGCAACCAGAAATCTCATCAATGCTCACCACCAACTCCTCAAAGCACGTGAAAGAGCAGTTCTAGCCGGCGATGAAAATCTGGCTAGTCAGATAGATGCTCAGATTAATGCCAATGGCGGTCTGGAGAGTTATCAACTCGCCAGCAAGACAGGCCAATCGCGGGAAAGAGGAGGTGATTCGAGTACTGTCTTGCTAGAATGGATCCGTCCGTTGTTGAAACAGATAAAACAGGCGAGGCAGACCAAGAAAACATCTGCTGGAAAATTGAGATTGTTGGAAGTTGGTGCCCTCAGTACTAAGAATGCCTGCTCTCAACATGACTGTATCGACGTTACCAGAATTGATCTCAATTCTCAGGAAGCAGGCATCTTACAGCAGGATTTTATGGAAAGACCACTCCCAACTGATGACAACGATGATCAGGATCGATTCCATGCAATCAGTCTATCTCTCGTTCTCAACTACGTCCCTTCTGCAGCTCAGAGGGGAGAAATGCTAAAACGTTGTTCCTCGTTCTTCACCACGTCTCCTCCGTCCTCGCTACCTAGTACGAAGGCTACGAAGTTCACCCCTTATCTCTTCGTGGTGCTTCCGGCGGCATGTGTCTTGAACTCACGATACTTCAATTTAGAACGGCTCAAAGATATAGCTACCAGTCTGGGATATAGCAAAGTAAAAGAAAAAGTCACCAATAAACTCATTTATCAACTGTGGGAGTTCCGTCCAATCTCTTCCGACAGCAACAGAGACAAACCAGCAAGGATATTTGCAAAGGACGAACTGAATCCTGGCAAGACGAGAAACAACTTCACTATTACGCTCAATATAAAACCGTGATTCATGAAAGTTGAGAAGAACGCTGCAAAATGCCATACTCGTATAGATGCATGTGCCTGAACAACAAAGCCAGAACATTCAAGACAGAAATTGCGAAACAACAGGAGCGCTTGATTCGGGAAATGGTAAGAAAGCCCACGTGGTTCCGACGATTGCCATGACTGACGACACAACCACCAGGAACCAATCAAAGATTCTCTCGCTAAGTGAAATCTCGTTTCCAAAGATCTTGAGGTAGAATGCAAGTGGCAAAATGATGCAAATCGTGAAACACAACAAGGAACCCATTAGCGCCATGATGCGGTCGAAAGACGGAAAGACGATGGCAATGAAAACGATCAAAACGAGCACAAAGACGCGTATAAGAGCTTTTCCGATTATGGCTCCCTTTCCGGACGCTTCGCTGCCTTGTTGAGGAGAATGGTGGTTCGACGAGTCCAGGCCACACAGGACTTCAGCTGTTGCAATAAGCGGTCGAGCACTGACTGCATCAGTATCTATTCTATGGGGTGGTACGGACATGGATACTCACTTCAAAGGCACTTTTGTGATCGGTATGATTGCAGTAAACAAGATCATGCAGATTGAAAGGGCGCGAGGATAACCGGTGTTCTGCAGTACATTGACTATGACTTCATCGCGGATGCCCTCCCCGAACATCAACCAGCCGATGACAGCCATTGAACAATCAAGGGAAAACTAGATGGACATATTAGCATCTAGATCTGAAGATTGCCACAATATCATTCATGTGACATACCGTAAAGACGTATGTAACAGAAAGACTCCTACTATACTTATGAGGATGTCTCATATCACGGTATATGTTCGGAAAGACGCCGTGGCCGCCCCAGGGAGCTAGAAGAGTCAGAAATCCAAAGCATGAGTATTTCAACAGGGAACTTACACATAATGAGGCCAAAGCTCAGAGGCAATGTCGCCCAATTTTCAGGGAAAAGCGATGTGTTGGCGGGTGAACGAAGAGATCCGGGTGAATCGGGCTTGATAAGACCATCTATAAAGACGATACCCACGACTATGAGATGTTAGACGAGTTCTGTAGGGTAGCAAGATTTGTGGAAAGCGGTGACTTACTTGCAGTGCATGACAGTATACCCAAGATGCTAGTGACACTCAGAAATCGCAAAGGAACGAAGCTAAGCGGCAGCAGAACGACACCACAAATGATCTTCCATTGCAAAAGACTAAGGCCAGGTAGAAGCGTTCCAAGAGAATCTCCAAACAGCACCACAAGTGCAACACAAGCACCTAGAAGTTCCAAGCAGAACAACAGACTAGTCACAACACGAGCCTGATGTCCAAAGCTTATGTATGCAAGGTCTCCGTAAGTCACTAAATGATGATCGACGTCCATACATTTGGCCAGAACCCTCGCAGTGTAGGCCGTAACTGCAGCGGAGAAGCACAAGAAAGAGAGTCCAGGTACCCAGCCAGCGTATTTCATACCAAGAGGTAGACTCAACAGACCGACACCAATCAAGACATTGACCGAATTGAAGATGGTCTGTGGCACCGTACTTTGACCGACAATGATACTCTCCTTTGTTCCGTCTTCATGTTGAATCTGCTTGACCAGTAGTGGTTCTCTGTCTGGCTCCGGCTCCCCTGTGGGTAGCAGTTGGTGTTGATGTTCCTGGTGAAGCTCAAGCGCTCTATGTCGAGCGGTCTCACTTGCTCGAGAGGCAATCGTGCCATAGGACGTTCCGAAACTTCTACTGAGTGAGGAGTGGTCGTAGGCCCGGAGTAGATCAGCTGGTGTTGTCGGTGATTCTCTGCTCAAGAGTGGTCTGAAGTCCTGAGGCGAGCTGTCCCGCCTGCTAGTTATGTCATGCGTGACATCCGAAGGGAACCTGGACCGTCCGGAGCGATAGCTGGCAGACAATAGTGGGTGCGTCGCGGGCTTTTGGTCCCCATCATCCTGTCCAGGTTGGCCTTCATCCGCCTCACCGGGTTCTTCGTACTCAAATACAAAGGATGACCGCCGGGGAATGATTTCTGGGAATGCTGCTGCTCGTTGCCACGATCGTGCAAAGTTGTCCAAGCTATTCACACCACCTGCTTGTCGAAGCCGCAGAGACATTTGCCGGGCCCTGAATCTCTGTAAGCACAGTGCGGAAGCTTGTACATGCCAACAACACTTGAACCATACCTATGGTGAGCCTCGTCATCATCCTCTTCGAGACCCCCTACGACATCATCACCTTCCAAGTAGTTTGCGGACGTCGAGGGAGAGAAACGGCCGGATAACCAGGAGTTCAGATAAGAACCTGCGGACCCCTGACTGAACGACCGTGCCTGTCTCCCTTCGGCAGAGTGTGCGTGATTATGGCTATTCGACATGAGCAATCCGAAGTCTCTGTCGGGTGTACTGTCAGGAGAGGTTGATGGTGGTGTGACCGAAGGAAGGCGCCAGTCGAGAAGGTTCGGTCTGGTCGAGTTTTAAGTGTTGACTTATACGCACAACGTCATGGCGCGATCGAGTCTAGCACCGGGGTTATAAAGGAAAGAAATATAAGTGTTACAAGACCAAGAAGCGGGAATGCTCCTTAGATATGGAAGTTGGCTAGCTCAATGGTTAATCCCAGCTGGTACGTAAAAAAGAGCTCGAGGGTCTGATAAGAAGGATGAGCGCATCCCCACTTAGTCTGATAAGCGCAGTCTCGTGATAATTCCTGGCCATTTAATGACATACGATTTCCATGTCGACAAGTGACGGATCGTGAGCTTCGTATGCTTCTCTTGTGTGCGACGGTGGCTAGATTAGTAGGTACTTAGCATGTATATGTCTAGAAATGCCTAAGCAGTCAACGGCATTGACTGGTAGGCTATGGCAGGTTGCCTACCGAGTCATCTGGGCGAAGCTTGCTGCCTATCTGGTAGAATAAAAACGTACAGGCAGACATTCGTACATGTGTCATCTATAACAAGCTCGTCTGTCACTTCATGCTCGATCATACATGTTCATCTGATCTCTATATAGACCTACCTAGGCTGCGTGTTGACTGGTCTGTGTAGAGGGCAAACCCCACAGCAAACAGAAGCGGCGGCGTGCCTGGCAAAATCCAACCCCGCCCAGAGTTTTTCTCTTTTTCCCTACGTCAGCCACACAGTCTCTGGCAGCACGACAACACCTTCTCTACTCGCTCTCTCGCTCTCTCGCTCTGCCCTTGCATATACTCAGCAGAGATACACACTCGCACTGACGAGTCCCTTTTCTTTCTCATTCAGGGCCTGCTCAAATCGGTCGCGTCTCCTTGCCCATCATGAGCGCACCTCAAGCCAACGAGGCAGAAAAGAACATTGAAATATGGAAGGTTAAGAAGCTCATCAAGCGGCTCGAAGCCGCCAGAGGAAACGGAACCTCCATGATTTCGTTGATCATTCGTACGTTCTATTACAAGTGTTCCGATCGGATGAGCAGAACTTGGCATATTAACAGCACCCAGCTCCCAAAGATCAGGTTTCCCGCGCCGCAAAGATGTTGGCTGAAGAATACGTGAGAAAATCGTTAGTTGAGGATCGAACGATGCGGCATTAACATACGTGCATAGGGTACTGCTTCCAACATTAAATCTCGTGTGAACCGTCTCTCCGTCTTGTCCGCCATTACCTCCACCCAACAGCGTCTCAAGTTGTACAACAAAGTGCCTCCTAACGGTCTCGTCGTCTACTGTGGTGAAATCATCACTTCCGAAGGAAAAGAGCGCAAGATCAACATTGATTTCGAACCTTTCAAGCCCATCAACACGTCTCTCTATCTCTGTGACAACAAGTTCCACACGGAAGCCTTGAGCGAGCTGCTCGAGTCCGACCAGAAGTTCGGTTTCATTGTCATGGACGGTAGCGGGACACTTTTTGGAACATTGAGTGGTAACACCCGAGACGTGATTCAGAAGTTCTCGGTCGATTTGCCCAAGAAGCACGGTCGTGGTGGTCAATCCGCTCTACGTTTCTCCCGTCTTCGAGATGAAAAACGTCACAACTACGTCCGCAAAGTTGCTGAATTGGCTGTGCAGAACTTCATCACCGCTGACAAGGTCAACGTAGCCGGTATCATTCTTGCTGGTTCTGCTGATTTCAAGAACGACCTGAACCAGTCCGATCTTTTCGATCAACGTCTGCAGAGCAAAGTCATCAAAGTCGTCGATGTGTCATACGGCGGTGAAAACGGGTTCAACCAGGCTATTGAGTTGGCTGCAGAGACTCTTGGAAACGTCAAGTTCATTCAAGAGAAGAAGCTTATCGGCAAGTACTTTGAAGAAATTAGTCAGGACAGCGGAAAAGTTTGTTACGGTATCGAGGATACCCTCAAAGCCTTAGAACTGGGTGCCGCTGAGACCTTGATCGTCTACGAAAATCTTGACGTTACTCGCTGGGTCCTTAAAGGGTCTGACGGTGCAGAAATCATCATCCACACTACCAAGGCTCAAGAAGCCAACCGAGAGCAGTTCATGGACAAAGATTCCGGCCAAGAGATGGAAATCGTTGAACAAGGCTCTTTCTTGGAGTGGCTCGCTGAGAAATACAAGGACTTTGGTGCCGCCCTGGAGTTTGTGTCCGACCGTTCCAGCGAGGGTAATCAATTCGTCAAGGGTTTCGGTGGTATCGGTGCCTTGCTCCGGTACAAGGTAAACTTTGAGCAACTTGCAGACTTTGAGGACGATGATGAATTTTACGATGGTATGCCCCTCTTCTGCCTCTCGTGATCTCAAACACTAACAATCCCTAGATTGACGGTTCTGCGACCTCGCAGGGAGCGAGGATGAGCGCCCAGAAATTCCCCCAGCGGATGTTCTGACGGCTCGCCGCGTCAAAAGCAAAGCCGTTGCCAAACAGATTTTCGAGGCCGTTCTTGTGAAAGTCGGTTGTCTTGAAACTGAGATATCCGCCAACTTGGTCCGAGGTATGCCTTTACTCTTTCTCTTATGCCTACAGCCCAACTGACGCTTGACAGGCCCATCCAAGCTCCACACAGTGGATGCATTCACCAGTACGGCATGTGTGACTCGAGTTGTTTGAAAAGAGAATGGCCTTTTCACTCTTTTGATATGTCACGAGAGGAGAAGAGATTCATTTCTCGCGGCGCAGGGAACAAAGAGTAGTCAAATTCCTGTTTGCGATTATACAAAAATAAAATCCTTTACTTGATAGACTGTTTTATACCAATGCTACAACACGAAAAAAAACCGCCGCTCCACGTATCTTCTCTACAGCTATTTGTATACAAAAGGTATCCTTCGTCACACCAGATAGAGCGAGGTGTTAAGTTCAATGTACGGAACAGTTTCGACCCTTGCACTGCCCCGACGAATTCGATGTATTCCCACTCATGAACCCAACCCAAAAAGGCTGCATAACCGACAACGACTCCATCAGCATCATTCTCATAATTCTTCAAGAAACTTGGTTCGACTCACGCGGCAGTAGCACTAACAATCTCAGCCCAAGGCGCATTCGTCATCAGTTCAACACTCAGCGCAAACAGCGCAGTCAATCCAGCGACTACTCCAAGTTTCGCGGCGTTCCTAATGACATGATACAAATTTGGTGTTAGGGCCGATCAAGACTATTGCGGCAAAGAAGATGATTGTGAGACCGACTGCTCTTAAAACGGAGTACGCTGAAGACGCCGATGATGTGAAGAACGTCGCGGGATAGTTATGACCTTTTCAAGGTCTTAGTCAATTTCCTTCTCTACAGGCAATAGAGGCACTGATCTCAATCGGCCAGTGTAGTCTTAGGAAGTGCAGAGCCGTCAAGTCATTGGCATCATCTAAGGATGTCTTTGGCTGTTAGCCAAGCACGAAATAGGGCTTCCGGAACCAATTTCCATGTGCATCAAGGACCTGCTGACGAGGTCGTTTCAAAATTGGGATCTCGCTTTGCAATAGCATAGTCTCATCTATAATCTAATGTCAAGATGATCACATATGCCTCCCGAACGATCACGATCGACATTCTCTCAATTGAGCACTTAGCTTCACAAATTAGCGGCTATGATGTCGTCTCACAGGTCACTATACAGTGATACTCCCGGATATGGCTTCTGACCTCATGCTCGTCTCAAAATACCATGCGGAAGAGATTGGATTAGATGCAGATCATGTCAGAAACTATTTTCAGCTCGGGGTGGTACCATAGCTTGGACGAGCAGAGTTATGCAAGACATGTCGTGGAAAATTGGTTAAATGGCAGTTCAATGCGACTTCCATGCTTTTGACGGCCTATGCGACGCTGTAGTATTGAGCATTAACATCTATTTGAGTTCGACATTTCTTCAGGTTATAGCGAATACTTGGACGCCGGCATTGAGGAAGATACTTTCCAGCTCTGCAATTTTCATCTTATCGGCCATTATGGCCAAAGCTTGAATCTGGTGGAAGTAGAGTATCTGAAAGACGGTGATCATCGCGCATACTCCTTAGTATCCTAAATCTCTCAGGCTGACCGTCCTGCTTTGCAGTAAATGAACCGGATGCCTTTGCACCTGAGAAAGTGCAAAGAGACTTGGCGAGACGTGACTACATACAACCGTAATAACATTGTTGGCAGTGGATAAACAGGTTGCAGCCTCGTCTCAGTGAGATAGAAAGGCAACGCTAATGGATGTCACCAAGAGAGGCAGACCGAGCGTTGATTCCTCGAATATCGACTTTCCGACAACAGCAAAGCTTGTCAACAAGCCCTAGCTGTCTTATGGTCACAAGCTTAAGCAGTTACAAGAGAGATCTCCGGCAAATAATCGCTCTACGAAGCTGGTTGAAGGAGTAAAGAAAAGGGGGTAAAAGAACACATCTCCAAGCTCTACAGAAAGGTATCAGAGCTCAGTAATTAGCCTTACCGGGGAGACTAGGTGTTGCTAATTTGTGATGTACGCTGACATGCAGGGTCTCGCGGTGTGTGCTGCGTATGCACGTCGATCCAGATCAGGTTGATGAAAGGAACTATCAATTGATGTGCTATATGTTAGCAAGCTTTTTTTAGGGGGTCCTCATATGCAAATCTGCATGTCTTGGTTGTACTATCCCAGACATCAACAGCTAGGGGATTTTCAAGATTTTCGTTTCAATTGTTGTTTAAAGCATCAAGAATTTCGTTTCCCAAAGACTTACATTATTTATTACGTCAGAAACTTGCATATATGTTACGTGAAGTGTGTTTTCTGTCTGAATTTCAAAAGTCGTTATCATGTTGCTGTGTATGCTCTCAAGCTACCAAGCCACGTCCATCAATCCAGCTTCCTAGACTCCTACATGCATGGCATATAGTTTCCAATTCTTTTAAAATATCCTCTGTGCACGTTTCGTCGTTTGCAGTGGGCACATGCTCGCATTCGACAAAGAAGATATATTGCCATGGCCGTAGTAAACTAGGTCTTGAGTTGATACTAGTCAGATTCAAGCCATGTTTTTTGAAAATTGACAATGCATCAGCCAGTGCTCCTGGTGCTGAGTGCTCAATCGTAAAGGAAATAAGTGATTTTCTCCTTTTCTTCTGCCCTCCTGTCTCTCCGACGGTGGCGGTAGTCTTCAGGTGACTAGATATGCTGGAAGAGCGCTCCGATGCTCTATTCCTTAAAATCAAGAAGCGTGTAGTATTATCTGCTCGGTCTTCAATATGTTCTTGCAACACATATGCTCCATGAAACTCAGCAGCGAGCTTGCTGGCAATTGCAGCTTCTTGGCCAGAAATCTCCTTTGCGACAATCTCGACCGCTTTCGAAGTCGAAGAGACATCCTGTCTTTCTATACCTCGAAACTGCTGACCCAAAAACCTTTCGCATTGGCCCCATGCTTGAGGGTGTGTGTATAACTTGTTTATCGACTTGAAAGAATCTTCTTTGTTGTCGTTTGATGGTTTCTCTCCAATGATGAGGCAGTGCTGTACTGTGAGGAAATAGTCTGCACAGACTGTTACCGCCTGGTTCAGTCCTTGTCTATCCGCCAGAAGGTCCAATGTCTGGACAACTGAACCGTTCGTGGAGTTCTCAATAGGGATCACGGCATAGTCGGCGTTGTTGTTCTGAACTGCTGAAAATGCTTCGGCAAATGATACAGAGGGGAAAAGAGTAATGGATTCACCCTGGCCAAAGCAATCAATGGCAGCCTGTCACATCATTTGACTGGTTAGCTCTCGTACTTGGAACAAATTGAGAGACATCGCAGACCTGGTGAGAATATGAAGCCGGAGGGCCAAGGAAAGTGACACTTAACGAGTCCTTCATTTGATGTAAATATAGGGTCTGTTTGCCGCAATTAAAGGCAGTATTCCGTGGATGATATATCCAAGAATGAACAAAAGTCGGGTTGCGTTGTGCCCAACTCTCTTCCGCCAAAATGTTTTTGTTACACGGAAGCAAGTCCGACAGCGGAGCGAAGCAACGACCTCCGGATAAGATGATCTCCAGTCTCACCTTCAATAACCACAACAACAACAACAACAACAACGACGACGACGACGACCACCGCCCATGTATCTACCATACAGCTTGCAATGCTCGTTTCGCACACTTGCAGGCTGCTTTCACACAACAATACCTCACTGATTTTCAGGCGCACAGTCTCGTCGTCACCTACTCCCATAAACCCGTCCCTCATTCGATATGAGCTTACAGCACGCGTGCTACCACTGAGCTACGACTACCTCACTCCTCAGCCGTCGCATCTCCTAGACCTCTCTCTTCCGGAGCTTCTTCAATCGAGACACAATGGCGAGCGCTCGGAGAACAATGACAGGAATCGGGGGAGACTGTCTACGATAACGCAACCTATTCGCATGCCAGCCGGACACCATCTAGTGTACTTTCCTCCGCAAGTCACATTATCCGAGCTCCTGCCAGACGGAACTGATATTTTGCATACTCCTGGAGAGCCATTCAATCGCCGACTATGGGCAGGCGGAGAAATTACGTTTCCGCAACATGGTGGCGGTACTACCAACCTATCACTTGATGGCCAGCGCGCGGTCTGCGTGGAGAATATAGACAGCGTTGACGTGCGAGGATCTGCCGGCGACGAGAAAATACTCGTTACGATAGACCGACGATTTACAGGGGTGTACGAACATGAGGATGAAACACGAATCAGAGCACGAGTAGCAGGTAATGGTAGTGAAGTCCTCGTGGAAAAGAGGACATTGTTCTTTATGCGGGGTCTTGATTCCGAGCAGCAGCTTGAAGGAGACAGGAAAAGAAGAAAGCTCGTAAAAGGTATGCCGATTTCGATAATGGTTATTTCGACTTGAAGCCACACTAACACTTCATCGCTTCGCAAACCAAAGCGCCCACAGATGCGGATTTCAGCTACAAGATGACGCCTACCAAGGCTCTACTATTCCGGTTCTCGGCCCTGACATTCAACGCGCACTTGATCCATCTTGATCCTCTTTATGCGCAAAATATGGAAGGTCATAAGGATATTCTGGTTCACGGGCCGCTGACAGTTGTTTTGATGCTACGCTTCCTATCGAACCATCTGTCGAAACTCGGACTCTGTGTCAAACAGTTTGATTACCGGAATCTGGCACCATTACATGTCGATGAAGAATTACAAATCCGTGCGAAAGCAAAACAGCAAGCATCAGGTCAGTGGGCCGTATGGATTGAGGGGCCTCAGGGTGGTCTTGCGGCTAGAGGAACAGCATGGGCTGCTCCTATAGAAAGTTGAGGCTGCCATAAGACAGATCTCAGATATGAGTCACAATACATTTGTTCTGAAACCGAAAACCTCGTATCGAACCCGTAATCATACTTGAGTCCTTGACGATACGTTACCAGCCAATCGTTTCAATTCATTACCGGAACAACTATAGTCCAGAGCTAAGCGGAGCCTCACGCTAAAGCAAATTAAAATCGTGTCTTCTTGGACAGGTTTTCTTCTTTTTCTTTCCTCCACGTCTTCTGCCTCAGCTTGAGCTGTCCTTTTTTTCCATCTCGCTGTCTGTATCGATTTTGTATATGACACGATGGATGTCTTTTGGGCAGCTCCTCCAATATCGAGGTACTTACCCTTACTTCTACCTGCTCCTGCTTCACTGCCAGGCAGACAGAATACAAGAACACGACCTAACAACATTTGTTTGTCGCAGGACACTGACTGCACTAGCTTTCATTGAATCCCTGGCAGTCCACGGGAATTTTCTACCCGCTTGGAGGATTCTTTTCTTTCCCAAGTTGATATTTACATTTCCCCCCGAACCATGGAGACTGATCACTCCGTTCTTCTTGACCAACCCAGGAATCCATTTCTTCTTCGATCTATACTTCCGTATGAGACCCTGAAAATCCTGCAGTCGCCGCGTCAAAGCGGATCATCCTCATTGACGTGTTGTTTCTTCTTTTTTAGTCTACACGTACTCGAGCGGCTTAGAAAGAGGCTCTCCGCGCTTTGCTCTGCCGGGTGACTTTACAGTCTACCTCGTGTTCGTGTGCACTATCATAATGGTAAGTTTCTGGGTCGCTCTTTGCCGAATCGTCCCACAATGTATTCCTATACACAATCAATTGAGAACTCATTTTATCCTTTCAACTTGTCTACTCTGCTGCCTTGCCAAACGCAAAACATTATTCCACCTCACCATATCTGCCCGCCCAGTTTTCCTAGCTGAAGCGGTTCCTGGAAGTGAGGAAGATCAACCCTGCATTTCGTGCAGTCCAATATATATGTCAATTCCAGGGCTGTATGCGGTGCGGGACGGTGGGACGACCAATTGAGATAACCATGCGCGGTATAATCTCTACGTATGGTGGTTATGGTGCCCTACATTCCTTTAATATCTACATCTCTTCATTAATTATATATTATCAACTTTCGTCTTCATTCTTTTACAAGATCCTTTAGTTGAAACTGCTGCTAACTAAGTGTAGATTACAGCATACTCTTACGCTGGAGCAATGGTATTCACAAAAGGTATGAAAAGAATGCAGAGCTTATTGGATTTCTTGGAGTGCCTTTCAACTGATATCGAATCACTGAAGCTTTCATCATGGCTTTGACACATACTTGGGCACAAGCAAATCGTGGAAAACCCGTCAGTTTCTACATATTGCAGATCCAGGCTGAGTACCTCCCCGTGTGTCTCCTGCTTCTCGACATAGTGAGCGGCGGGTGGTCTGCCGCGACGCTCAGCATGATTGGTATCTTCGCATCTCATCTATATGACTTTTTCACTCGATTGTGGCCACTGTTTGGTGGAGGAAGAAACTACCTCAAAACCCCGGCATTCATGCACCGCTTATACGGGACCACAATTAGAGAACAACGATCTCGGGGACTTGGCCCATCTGCTGGCTCCTCTAGTCAGGCGACCTCCAGCCAGTCTTCGTCAAGAAATGACTCTGTTGGATCTTCGTGGAGCATGAGAGGTGCTGGACGGAGACTGGGTGGCAATTGATTCATCCGAATCATATTTGTAGCAATATGCACATCGCAGAGATCTTCACAATCTCACTTGTACTTTTAGAAATCTCCAGATAGGATAGTCGTAAACCTTGGCTCATTGCCGTGCATACATGAATCAATAGAAATCTTACGAAAATTGAAAGATAATCGGCGCTTTTAGTGGTCGAACGGCATACGACAAGCTTATTGGTTCATCGACGCTGAGCCTGCAAGCTAAACCCAATTAGTCGCTCAAGCTCGGGCCGCACTTTTTTTTTCTTCTGCCCTCGATTTTTCAACCTCTTGCTTGAAGGGTCGCCTGTCCACCGCAACAGCAACCACCATTTCCGCATATATCGCCCATTTTTGGCCAATCCGCAAAAATGGCTGCTGCTACCAAGGATATCGCTGATTTCAGCATTAAGCCTGAAGCAGTCACTCCTTCTATCCCAACATCTGAGTGGCCTCTGCTTCTCAAAAACTACGATCAGCGTGAGTTTGCCTTTTCTCTTGTCGCTCCACGAAGACGACAAAGCAAAACAGTCAACGTGTGCTAAACATGTCACAGTTCTCGTCAGAACCGGTCACTTCACCCCAATTCCAGCTGGCTGCACACCACTCAAGAGAGATTTGAAGTCATACATTAGCTCTGGTGTTATCAACCTCGACAAGCCCTCGAACCCGTCCAGTCACGAGGTCGTGGCATGGATGAAGAGAATTCTCCGGTATGTCCTTTATTTCGTGAAGGATTTCATATCTACCAATCCTAATCTGTCCTTAGAGTCGAGAAAACCGGTCACAGTGGTACCCTCGACCCCAAAGTCACTGGTTGTTTGATTGTCTGTATTGATCGTGCAACCCGCCTCGTCAAATCCCAGCAAGGTGCCGGTAAGGAGTACGTGTGCGTGATCCGTCTCCACGACAAGATTCCCGGGGGTGAGGCTCAGTTCGCTCGCGCTCTCGAGACCTTGACTGGAGCCCTCTTCCAGCGCCCCCCTCTAATTTCCGCCGTTAAGCGTCAACTCCGTATTCGAACCATCCATGAAAGCAAATTGTACGAATTCGACAATGACAGGCATCTTGGTGTTTTCTGGGTCAGCTGTGAAGCCGGTACCTACATTCGAACTCTTTGTGTCCACCTTGGATTATTGCTCGGTGTCGGCGCACACATGCAGGAACTTCGTCGTGTTCGCAGTGGAGCTATGGACGAGCAGGATGGTATGGTTACTTTGCACGATGTTCTCGACGCCCAGTGGTTGCACGACAATCAGCGCGACGAGTCTTATTTGAGGAGGGTCATCCGCCCTCTTGAGAGCTTGCTCACTACCTATAAGCGTATTGTCGTCAAGGACAGCGCAGTCAATGCTGTTTGCTACGGTGCCAAGTTGATGATTCCCGGTCTTCTCCGATTTGGTAGGTTTCGGTCCTTGGAATGTAATGGACTATACTAATAGTGCACAGAGGCCGGTATCGAAGTCAACGAAGAAGTCGTCCTCATGACTACGAAGGGTGAAGCCATTGCTCTTGGTATTGCACAGATGTCTACTGTTGAGCTCTCGACTTGCGATCACGGTGTGGTCGCCAAGGTTAAGCGATGTATTATGGAGCGCGATCTCTACCCTCGCCGATGGGGATTGGGTCCCGTTGCTTTGGAGAAGAAAAAATTGAAGTCTGACGGCAAGCTTGATGTGAGTGAAGGGTGTTCTTGCCTCATCTTCAGAATTCAGTTTACTGACTTGACCAGAAATATGGTCGTCCTAATGAAGCCACACCCGCCAAGTGGCAAAGCTCGTACAAGGATTACAACGCTCCTTTAGATGAGCAGGCTGCCGCCGCACCCCCCCAGAAGCCCGAGGACGCTCCTGCTCCTTCATCCCCACCTTCAAAGATGGACATCGAAGAGGACAAGGCGGAGGAGAAGCCCGATGATGACAAGAAGAAACGCAAACACGACGGCGAGACGCCCGAGGAGCGCGCCGAGCGTAAGCGCAAGAAGAAGGAAAAGAAGGAAAAGAAGGAGCGACGGAAGTCCAAGCAAGAGAAAGAGGATAGCGACAGCGACTAGGCAATACTAATGAAATTGCTTGATGAGAAAAGTGGCATGACTTTGGAGGTGATGGCTTGATGCCTACATTGTCAACTCATACATGTCCTGATCAAATTCGTTTGTATCATATACAACTTTCTGTCCGGAGTTTAGGGTTTTTGCGGTTTTATGTTTTGGTCGTCGAGATTCTACATGTCCCGTCTATCTTGTCTTTCTGGTCTTCTTCGGGGAAAAGTTGGAGCCATGATGTTTCTGGATCGTTTCTGCATTTCTAGTCAGATGGAACAGTGACTTTTACTTAGTTCAAGCCAGGCTCAGTATTCCAACTTCCAAGTTCTCAGCGTGTCCGGGTAGTCTTACCCGTCTGTGAGTGAACGGGATAGTCCTCTGGTGTTGGCAGCACAGGGGTCCCCTCATAAACATCGAGATGTCACAGTCCATTTGCTTTATTCAAGGGCAAGGAGGCGCAATTAGTGACCTGACGCCATCCAAGAATGCCACACCTTGCTGAAGCCCCCCCTGCAACGAAAATTGCCGTACATGCAGAAGCCAACCCATATCTTGGAATGAATAGATCCAGCCTTGACTTAACTCCTTTCTCCCCTTCATCATCCTTCCAACCACGATTCCTTCATATGCTACAAGCCTTGGTTCCGAGCGAGACCTTGACCACGTCATCTGAGCCTGTCGACATTCACGACATATATCAAATACGAAGCTGGCATATTACAACCAATCTCCTGCATCGGACTAAGAGACCTGGTCGTAGGCTTCCAATCACAATGTACAGATACGTCGTGGTTGGACAGACTATCATCCCAAGTATGGGGAGAGGGCGTGTCAGAAGACATAGCTCGCGCCTTGTTCCGAAATCAGGGATTGTCACGATGTTGGCGAATTTGCTTCCTGATGAAGACCAGGACGCCATGGCAAAAGCTTGGACTACACGCTGCTCAACTGAGCGTGGTTTCTGGGCAAACGTGGAACAATACCTTAATCTGACTCATCACGTGATTGAAACTGATGTACATCCATACTGCGTCGTTTTACAAGTGAAGAATTGACCAGGAGATAGATCTTCCCCCCCCCTCGCTAATGTTCTTTTCGCTGAACATGTAGTATATATTTTCGAGTGACATCGGATCCTTCTCGGAACCGAGAGATAAGCTGGCTGAGCGAATGGAGGATCTTGTACACCCCAGGTAGTCTCAAATTCTTCTCATGATCCCGGCATAGATTCAATATATCAAATAGCATATTGACATATTAGATCAACGTAAACAATGTGTGGTACACATAGAAAGAAGAGATCATGTGAGGCCATCCACTCCTCCGCACTCCGCAGGCCAATCACCGCATCAGTCCCGAGACTCTCACCTCTTCCTCCTCCTCCTCCTCCTCCTCCTCCTCACCCAAAGAACTAAGAGTATCGGTGTCGCTTGCTTTACTTATTTTTTTTACTTGCCTGCAATGACCAATATTTTCCCAACATGGCTGCCGAACTCACTTCCACCAAGCTCAACCCCGAGAGCCATCTCCTCTTGGTATGTGTTTCCTACGTCACCACGTCACGATACCCCAACATGATCTGACCTTACCCAAACTAACAGGACCAACCTCTCCTCCGTCTCCCCCATGAACTCGCAAGACGAAATTTCAAATCCGTACAGAGAATCGTCGAACGAGAAAGAGATTACATCATCCCCGCACTCAAAGAAACCGCAAATGGCTCGTTGGCCGGTACTCAAACCCCCGATCAGACGCTCGCCTCCTTAGACGCCATGATAGCTAGAATGCAGGGCTTGAAACGAAAGATGGAGTCTTTGCAAGAAGAGGAGAAGAAGATTCAGACACAGTCTAAGAAACGTATTCAGCACCTTCAGGACCTCTATAAGATCCAGACGCTAGCAGATGTCAAATATGAAGAATGGTCACGGACACGGCTTGATAGATTGATTGTGGATCATATGCTACGCTCGGGCTTTCCGGACAGTGCAAAGCAGCTAGCAAAGGCAAAGAATATTGACGATCTGGTTGATACGGGCACTTTTGTCCAGTGTCAGCGGATTGCGGAGAGCCTGCGGTCCGGAGATACGAAGGAGGCATTGCAGTGGTGTGGTGAAAACAAGGTTGCTCTCAAGAAGAGCCAGGTTTGTACAATCCAAATCCAGCTGTTTCTAGCGCCGATCCCTAATGATGATGCCGCTGCAGAATATACTTGAATTCGAATTACGCCTTCAACAGTATATAGAGATGGTTCGCACGGGACAACCTACTAAAATGATTGAAGCCATGCAACATGCCAAAAAGTATTTATCGCAACATCTCGAAACGCAATCTGTGGAGATTCACCGTGCTGCTGGTCTACTTGCATTCGCGAAAGACACGGACGCAGAGCCCTATAAGGTACATCTAACATTCGTAATGAAGAGTGGGAATAATTGCTAACAAACAGTCTCGTACAGTCCATGTACTCTCGAAGTCGCTGGAAATACCTTTCCGACCTCTTCCTCCGCACGCATCACGAGCTACTCTCACTTCCCCCACGACCACTACTCCACATAGCTCTATCTGCCGGATTGTCAGCTCTGAAAACACCAGCATGCCACTCACAATATACCTCCTCAAGCACCAACAATTCGTCAATCACGACATCGCTATGCCCCATCTGTTCCACAGAGCTAAATGAGCTGGCTAGACATGTCCCATATGCGCATCATACGAAGAGCTCAGTAGAGAATGACTCCATCATCCTGCCTAATGGGCGAATCTATGGCCGGGAACGAATACTGGACATGAGCCGCAAGGTAGGATCTGTTGGGGAAGGAAAGGTGATGGATCCAACGACTGGTGACATTTATGATGAAAAGGAGATGAAGAAGGTTTATATCATGTAGTACATATCAAAGTGAATGAAGCTGTGCATATTACTTTATTAATAATTAATGTAGTATACGCCGCTCTTCACTCCGTGTAGTGTTCACTTTTCTACGGAAGTGCTCGTTGATTCTGGTCAAGGCGGCTAAAAGCGGCGAGCGGCAGTCGGATCTGAATGCATAAAAATCACCTCCAAAAAAGTTATCAAACTCAAATCGGATCTAACAAGAGAACAAAACACTACCATACAAACGATTCGCTCGACTTCAGAGGAGAGAATATACAGAAGTCCACGTGAGATACTGTGCAAGAGCAAGGAAAAATCTTTTCCGGCCAAGGGTAATGGCAAAATCCAAAAACAAACATGCCAGAGGGCAACAACAAGGGCCAGGAGACTCTAAGAAACGCAAAATGCAACAATTTCAAAGAGTCTCAATGTCTGGTCACTCCGGCCCTTCATCGAAGGCAATAGACCCATCACAAAAGAAGAGAAAGTTGGCCGATACAACGGCTTCGCTCAGCTGCCAACAACAGGCATGGAAGAACAAAAAAAGCGCAAAGAGTACGCATCAACAGGAACTCCATCAGCGACCTACAATGCCGTATCATAAACACGACCGGATACTGCTGATCGGAGAAGGTGAGTCTGCTCCTCAAGTTCTGATCAACATGGTCTGACTCGATGATGTAGGCGACTTTTCATTTGCGCGCTCTTTATATGAGCACCATCGCTGCAAGAATGTGTTTGCTACCTGCTATGACTCCGAGGAAACATTACATAGCAAATACCACGGCCAAGCAGAAGACAATATCCAGCATTTTCTCGACAAACCTGAGGACGGCCAGGACAGCGCAGGAAATGCCGAAGAAAACGAAGACGAGGTAGATACTCAAACCAAAAAGTCTCAAACGAAGTCACCCACCCGAAGAGTGCTGTATTCTGTCGACGCCAAGAAATTAGGTAGTATCACTGGCGGTGGGAAGGATATACGAAAAGGTATTCCTGCAAAAAAGAATAGAAGGAGTCAACCATATCACCGAAACAGTGGTCAGCAGTCGGAACGAAACCACGACGATGACGGCGGACCATGGGATGTTATATCCTTCAATTTCCCGCATGTAGGCGGTCTATCGACGGATGTCAACAGACAAGTACGCGCAAACCAGGAACTGCTTGTGGCTTTTTTCAAGGCTTGTGTTCCGCTACTATCCAAATCGCCCAGAAGAGATAACAGTCAGGATGCAGATGATGAGTACGATGATGACTATTCGAGTGATGGGACGTCTGAGTCTGAAGCCGAGGAAGAGGGCAATCAAGACACAATCAGGACAATTGAAAGACATTCAGGCCAGATCATCGTTACGATCTTCGAAGGCGAGCCATACACACTCTGGAACATCAAAGATCTAGCACGTCACGCCGGTTTGGTGGTCGTGACTAGTTTCAAGTTTCCTTGGAAATCGTATCCGGAGTACTCGCATGCGAGAACGTTGGGAATTGTGGAGAGTCGAAGCAATAGAGATGGTAACGAAGATATGGAAACAAGGAGAGGAGGATGGAAAGGAGAAGATAGGGAAGCTAGGAGTTTCGTCTTTGAGGTTAAGGGTGAGACTGGTCAGCACAGGAGACAGGGACAGCAGAAGAAAAATAATCAGGATGACGGAAAAGGGAATCAGAAGAGAGGGAGAAGAGATGATTCGAGTGATGAAGATTAAAATAATCACATGCAGTACGCAGAGCATGAGGAGATTCAGAGTATATATGATGGATGGTCAGGTCAAATGAATCATTCATTCGACCAAGAAATCAAAATAAATAATATAAATAGATTGTCTATCAATATATACATATCATTGATAAAGACAGAACGAACAGTTCAAGTCTACCAACACAGAACCCCATGCAAAAAAACCAAAAAGATGAAAGTTAAACAAATAGTCGTACCGCGTATGTTAACTGTATCAAAGTTGAAAAGTTTTGAGATGAAGGGGAAAGTGGATTGGGTCATTATAGTTAAAGGGTTGTAGCTGATCTTGTAACGCAAGATCAATAAATGCTGGAATTGTCATGATTCACAGGATACCACCAGCATGAAACATCACATGGTGTGTCGAAGATAGTCAATGGTCGATGCTCGAGCATCATATCGAATCCCTTTGAAACAGATTTCGAAGGCCTGCCCTACTGGTAAGGCTCTCTCATGGAAGAAGTCAAAATTCTATTCGTATCAATGCTTTTAAACAGCTGTCAGTCTTTGTCTGCTGCTCTCGACCTCTCCTCTTAATGTCTGAAGTCAAGCTAAGACCTCAACGAGTCGCGCATGCTTTGGCTGCTGGCGCTAAGAGGAACGTTCGTCGTGGGGAGAATACCAGTCTTGGGTTTCGCGTTTTGCTTGAATTTGGCAACGGAGTACACAATACCGCTAACGAATCCGATGGCAATAGCAGAGACACTACCGAGAGTGACCGGGGCATCAAAGAAGATGAGACCAGATACCGCAATGGGGAGTTTGTTCAAGGCTCCGACCATGGAGTAGGTTGTCGATGAGGTGACGCGCATGCACCAAGCAGATGTATAAGATATGAAAACGGAAGACAGACCAGAAAGGACCATGGCAACGAGAATATTTGTCCGACTAGCAATGGGAAAGTTGCGCGCGATATTCTCAGCTGACCAGTCCTCAATGAGCAATGTAGCAACGATGAGGACAGGGATAGATAATAGGTTGTTGTAGAACATGGCTGAATAAAAGTTAGTTATATGCTTGGAATTATCGCATGGACAAAGCTTACTATCAAAGTCCTTGAAGTTGGTCAACTTTATGCGCTTGCGCATGTACAAGCTGTAGAACGCGGTGCAAAGACAATTGGCCATCATCCAGACATAACCGGCGTTCAAAGTCGAAATTTGCGTGCTAGCGTTTGTAGTAGATGTAAGCGCATGCTGAACATCAGCCCAAGCAGCAATAATAGAACTGGCGACCATCAACCCGAAAGAGAACAGAGTGAGACCAGTGACAGCAGAGCCACCAAACCAGAGGACTTCTCCGTAAGCGATCAAAATGATGGTCAGGTTCTTGAAGATAGTGTAGACGGGAATTGAGAGGAATTGCAGAGCCTTGGAGCCGGTAAAGATCATTCCGATAAGGAGAAGAGTAATGGGGAACCCTAAAGAACAGGTCGTCAGCCCAATTTTCAAAAGCTTCCATGCCAGTGCCACTTACACTTCTTAGCTTCATCCGTATTGAAATTGCGGAATGTTATGAGTCCACCAGCCTTGCAAGCCTGAATGGCGATGATACACACGACGGACTGCAACAGAGTCAGTCAAGAACCACACTCATAACCACTGAACGAAAAGCCGACGCACCTGAACGAGCAGCAACAGGAAATTAAGGTTGAAATCCAATCCCGACAAAACATATTTATTCATCACAGTCATCATAATGGAAGAACCGCAATAAGCCAACACAGGCAGAATAGGGTTGTTCGACAGAGCGGGCGATGGGCCAGCAGAAGGAGTGTGTCGAAGGGGGGGAGCCTCAAAGGCTCTGCCTTGCTCCATCTTCTCGTCTGTTTTTTTGTCGTCTGCCATCGTGATGATTGAGGTGTTTGATGATTGAGGTGTTGCTCGCGTGCGTGAGAAGGTTCGCTCGTTGCGCTGAAACTTGGAAGTGGATGACGCGGCTCAAGATTTTGACAGGCGCGCGTGGAAAGGTTTGATGCTCGATCGCGAAACGATGTAGAGACTCGACGAGTACTGAGCGAAATGGCTTGGTCAACGGTGAGCAGGAAAATTGTCCCTAGAAGAAAGAAAAAAAAAAGGATGAAGGAAATATTAAACAATCGTTCAAGACAAGTTGGACTATAGGCAGGGGGAAAAAGGAAGGTAAGACAAGGACAAGCAAATTGGGCGTTACGGCTGTGGCTCAGCAATAAGCATTCCCATTGGCTGAGAGCTGGAAATGGCTTGTAATTAATCCAGAATGGCTGGTATTGTTGGTACGTGATACGTAGCCTGGCGTACGTACTGCGAGAAGGTCCAGCCTCTAGTCGGTCTGGTTTGGTATAATACGGTGAGTATCGATATATTGTAATTTTTGAGTTGTATTTGTCTGTATTGCAACGGACATTTAGAATTGTACCCCCGCCAAAAAGTTGCAGTATACAAGGCTTACAAGCCCTTCGACGATACGATCACATCTTCTCTGAGTCTTATATCTAACTGACCAATCGAACTCGCCTAATTCCTACCGTCACAATGTCAAATCCTGCCCCCCTCGATGCCAAAGTTTCCACGATCCTCGGCCAAAAATTCGAATCTTCAAGAACCGACCCCGAAGACCTCGACGAAGACGCCCTTTTCGACGAACTCGAAAAAGATGATGACACTGCCTACCGCGCTCATCGTCTCGAGCAACTCCACAAAGAAATCACTTCTGCAAAGGAAGCACTCAAAAATAACTCCCACAACAATAGCAGCAACACTACAACCATAGACGCATTTTATCCCACATTAGTCGACGATCGAGCCGTTCTAGACCTCACAACGAATAACGAGCGCTGTATCGTCCATTTCTCGCACACAGATTTTGCGCGCTGCGCTGTCATGGATGAGCACTTACGACTTCTCGCGCCGCGGCATCACGAAGTCCGATTTGCGCGCGTGGATGTGCGGAATTGTCCTTTCGTTGTTGAGAAGCTCAATATCCGTGTCTTGCCCTGCGTGATAGGATTCGTGGATGGGAACGGCAAAGAGCGGATTATAGGATTTGAAGGGTTAGTGTCAATTGGGAAGAGTGCGCTTAGGGGCAAAGGGGCGGATAATTTTAGGACGACAGATCTGGAGAAGAGGTTATTATCGGCCGGGATTCTTGTGAGAGGGAAATATGTGGAGGAGATGAGAGGAATGGGGCATGATGACGACGACGACGATGATGAAAGTGGAAGTGAAGAGGACGAGAGGAGAGGGAAGTCGTTGCGGAGAGGGATTCGAGATGGGACGAGTAAACAACGATATGCTGAAGATGATAGTGAAGACGACTGGGATTGAGCTCTTAGACTCCAACGTTGGACGCATAGTCAGAGGAATCTGCTCGTGTGATGCACACAAAGCCGTGCCTCTCAGAGCCTTGCGGAGAACCGTTTCGTGCTTGATAGATAGGTCAGGCCAGGCTCCTGACCAAGGTCCCTAAGCTCAGTATTGAGGGGATCGACAGCCTAGGAGCACTTAGACAGAAACAGATCAAGAGTACAGATAATTCATACGAGCTTATCACGCTATGTGATAAGATATACAATATACCCTATTTATTCAAGTCACCACCGATCTTGTTCATCATCTGAGGTATACAATTCCAATGCTTGCCACAGTGCTATTTCTGCATGATCGTACAGTTACAATGAGATATGAAAAGAAAGACGGACACCAACCGAGTCAAGCAAATACATAATCAGGGGCACCATGTTAATACAAGCAGTAAGAATGCGGAGACAGAAAAGCAACGAAAACGAAGACGGCACAACCTAGATCTAAGAAACACACAGAACAATCCTATAAGACGCAAAGACAATGTCCTCATTCAGAGGATGATTGAATACAACACAATCATAACGTAAAGGATATCGCAGTTGGAAAGAAGAAGACATTATAAAAGAGACCGATCAAGTTAGATCGCCACCGTTTTCATTTCACCCAGATTCTCTGACTCCAGATCTAGAGGAGTTGCGTCTGAAGATGAAGTATGTCTCGAGGTCTTTTCATTGAGGGAGATATCCTTCAAGGGACCAGAAACCTCCTTGATTGGGTCATTCTGTACCACTGGGGTGGCCATCTCTAAAAGATCTTCTGCAGGAGATTCTTTGATCGGTGCTTCTCTGGAAGCAAAATCTTGGGCACGTTCGCCGGCAGAAGTAACTGGACTGGACGCCTCTTCAGTCACCCGCGCAAGAGGACTCGAGACACCAAATTGTGTTTTGGGGCTCTGTGTCTGCACACGATTGCTAAACCGGTTAGGAGATCGTCCACGTTCTTCACTTGGTGCTGGGCTGCCGTAAGGAGAATTTCGTGACTTGTCGACATTCGTATTCAGCCCCAAGCCATTTGTCGATCTCCGGCGCGGTTTTCGTCCATATCTCTGATCCACTCTCCAGCGCAAGATCTCCAGATAGGGCGGCTCCACATTCTGTTTCCTGAAGGGCTTCAATTTGAGTTCACCAGTTTCTTCATCCACAGAGACGAATGGGCTGGCGAAATCATCCGCAACTTGGGCAAGAAATGCCGCCCATGAACGAGCAACCACATACTTACAATCATAGTCACGCCCAAAGATGATCACTTGACCCCATTTGCCCGCTGGACCAGGAGCAAGATCAACCGCAATGCAGTTACCGCCCCAGTCACGCGCAAGAGGGATCCAGCCGGGATGCGCATAAGTCTTTTGAATAGCACGAGGGGGTTGCGAATCTTGGCGATCTATAAGTTCTTGCCTCCACAGCGGGTTGGAGGCTTGATGTTGCTGGGAGGGACCGGCTGAAGACGAAGAAGCACCAAAAGCCTTGGACGGAACTTGAGGTGGAACGATGGTCGAGCTTGAGAAGAATTCCTCTGCAACGGTTCGCCAATTTCTCCACTCATGAACGATTTCCTCACAATCCAACAACATACAGCCAAACACAATTCCTGTCGGGGTGCCGCCACGCTCTTGGCCATCATGAACCATGAGCGACTCACGAACCTCGAGAGGCAAGCTGATATCTAACTCGTGCTCCAGCTCGTTGACATCATTCTGCGTACAACCTTCACCCAACTGATCGAATAGCTCCGGGTAATTGTCCTCGGTCCAGCGATCAATCTTCTTCCATGAATGAGTGACCGGCGGTGGAGGGGGAGCGCCGTCGTGGAAACTTTGCATTTGTATTTCGCCCAAGCCAGAGCCATCGGCACCACCGGCCTGGTCGCTCGATCTCCTAGATTGCGATACAATTGATCGCATGCCCGGTGAATACGGACGGTTAGGTGAGCCTATACCTCTGGGGGAACCGGTCCAGCCATTGGAATTTGTCTTAGTGATTTCATCTTCCTCGAAAGGCGAAGAGAGATCGGGACGAGAGTCTGCAGCGGTAGCCACGGAAGTGAGTGTATCATGACGGCTGGAATTGAGGGGAACGTGTTGGCCTGTCCGATAAGGAGAATCGTGGGACGCATGGCGATCATTGGAGGTCATGGTATGCCAGAAAGAGCGCCATGCAGAGCCAATGCTATGTATGTTAGTAGGGAAGTAGAGAAACCAAGATTTGGGTCAGAACGACGAATAACTTACGAGCCAGAGACGGTTTGCGGAGGCATGACGAGGGATGGATTATTTCAAAGATTGGTAGCTTAAAATGGAGAGAACGGCGGAAGTTCGAGAAGAAAATTATGATAGTCGACCGATCAACAGTTCATTTGGTAAGACCGCTCAGGCCAGCGGACACGCGCAGCCTGCAGTCCACGCTGATAGAAGTTGATGCCGATGTATTGAAAGGGTGACACCACATGCAGGGGGGTACTCGAGAGCGTGATAATTGATGTACCTTTGTCGAAGCGCTTGTTACAATTCCTCAAATTTCTTGAAAGAACAGTCAAAACCCAATGAATGGAAGTCAAACAAAACAACGAGACGCCGCGGGTTGTACGCGAGAATCACGAGTAGAACAGCGCCGGTAGTTGACTTTGGGCCCCGGATTGGTGAATCTTAATCACTGGCGTTTTTGTCAAGAAAATCAGAAATGTCAATTGATTCGATGGTCGGGAAGTGGAAAGCGAGGGACAAGGGAAAAGAGAACTCGATGAAGGGCGAGTCCACTTTGTTTATGAATTGAGAGGCAGATATACAGACGTGAGAGAAGGGAAAAGAGGAAAGGATGAGGTCAGGATGGATGAAAGCAGTCACGTCAGGGAGGTAAGCAGGCGTTCAGACAGGTCAGTGATTTCCCTTCTTCCTGCTTTTGCTTTGCGCTGGGGGAGGAGTTGGCTGTTCCTGCCTGAGAAATGAGGGTGTGCATTATGTGGAGTCAGGTTGTTCAGGGGTGCGCTATGATTGGGAGTCGGAGACCCTCTAATGGGCCAATCAAAGGGTGCTACTACGGGGACAATGTGGTCCTGCTGGACGGTACTATCACTTCTAAAAAGACATTGATTGTCACCGGTCTTGTCATTCACTTGGGCACATATCCCTAGTATGTACGTCCTGCTGTGCTCCTCCTGTCTGTTGGCATGTACATTTGATAGGGAGCAGTGGCATCAAGGTTGAACCGCCAAGACATAACCGTCAAAATAACCCGTGGATGATGGACATTTAAGGAGGCCCGTTCGTCCCTGACGGTACGAAATTGCGGTATTTCCATTACAATCAGCCACTCATCAGCCACATTTGTTCATCCGAGATCCAATCAACGGATCTCTTGCGGTACGGATGGAACCGTTGGTCACTATTCACCGTTCATTAAGTAATTAAGAATCAAACACCATATACCTTTATAGATGCACAAGTCTTGTATTCACATGCTTATATTCATTCCCAGTCACCTTCTGATCACTTATGAAAACTATGTTAAGATCCACCAACCCCAGTAAGATGACAGGTCATGATCAACAAACATAAGGCGAGCCACGTATCCGTCTGTTTGCGGTATTCGCCACCTCGTCAGCCTCTGTACGGAAAACATGTCGCCTCCAGCTACGTATTGTACATACCTGTTGACGTACCACTCCATACACGTCAGGAACGTCGATCAATTGTGGCTTGCCGCTAACGGAGCGAAAATAGAATTTAGCTATGTCTGCGGTCAGTTTTTTGATATAGGGGGGGGTGTTTCAGTTGTGCTCATTTACTTGAAGAAAAAAGGGATTTGGTGATAAGTCAAAGGAGATATATGTTTGCTATGTAGATGAGAAATGGAGGCTGCATGGTAAAGAGTGAATGAAGTTGGTAGGTTATCGACAGGAGGTACTGTCGTGAACTGACATGAAATCAATTCGAGAACAGTTGCAAAGGACAACAGAAAATGTGAAACGAAGAGAAGACTGCACAGAAAGGTGTAGTAAACAGAGATAGAAAGAGGAAACAAAAAAGAAACATGAGCATCTACTGTCAAGATATGGTCTCAAAATCGAACCCGCGATCGAACACCGAAAAGAGTGGTAGAGCAACAACACCCCGAGCTTCCAAGTCATAAATCCATGTCGTCCAGAGATTGAAAAATTGAAAACACGCTGTAGTCCCCGGACTCCCTGTAATGAATGTGGAAAACAAGACACTGACATCCCAGAGTCCAAGTAATATGGGTCCGCTTAGATGGAAAATGAGATCCCAAATACCCATTGCACAAAGACACGTGAAACTGTTATTCATTGAAGCCCACCAAAAAAATGCGTAACAAAAATCCCTCGTCCCAAACCGATTCACGGCAATGCAGGTGTGGTATCTGTAAAACGAAAATAGTAAGGTATATCAGCGAGTCGCTCAGAACCGGAATCATAAACACAGCCCTGGAAATTTGAAGACGATAGAAAGGATCCCATTCCCAGAACATATCAACTCATGACCTGATCGAATGACGCGCAATGTTCCTTCGAAACCTCATGACAACATAGATGCCGAAAAAATCATCAGAGGATGCATATAAAAGAACGTGTAAAACAGTCGAAAAGAAATACCGCGAAGGGTAAAAGATTTAATGGATTGGTGTAGTCAGGCCAGAGAACTCTGCACTCCATTGGGTTGCATGCTCGGCCCCATGTCTAGTTTCAAAATTCGTCGGAGGTCGTCTTCCATTTTCTTGGTGTCAGGCTCAGCCTGACGTGGTGGTGGTATAGACTGTAGTCTGGTCGTGAACGGAGATGGTGAATGATATCTCTGTGAAGGTTGGACATTTCGTTGAGCCAAAGGAAGAGAAGGCCCATACTGGATTGGTCTGGCGGCATTTGCTGGGCTTGCGTAAGGCGATGCATCTCGGTGGAACGGAAATAGATTAACATTATCAACATAGGCCTGTGGTGGAGACTTGAAAGAGTTGCCTGGTCGACTTGTAGATTGCTGAACGTGGCCATTGAAAGAAACGGGAGTCGGAGGTCCAGAATTAGCGTGGTGCTGCGCATTGGTAGTGAAACCCGCACCCCCGTTGGAAAAATAACCATGCGCCGGACCCTTGGGTTGAGGAGATGCTGACGCAGGACGTTGGGGACGAGGATTTAGTAGCAGATGCTTTAGCTCCTCCGTCTTAATCTTCCGTTGAGCATCATCCAAGTCCGCTGCAAATTGCTGTGGAGTACCGTTGCCTGTCAACGCATTCATCTTCTGCTTATATGAAGAGATTGGGGTCGAATATGTTGGAGTGCTCCTGTCTGAGCCATCAAGCTCAAGTGAGAATATGCCGTTTGAAGGAGGATCTTGTCGCTGATTGGCCGCCGAGACGTCGGTAGAGCTTGATACTGCGCTTTTCGAAACGGACTCAGGGCTTTGCTGAGATTTGACTCTCGCATCAATGGCAGCCTTGAAAAGAAAGTCTAAAGGAGTAGGTTCGTGGTTGATCCGGGTAGCGCTGGCCTTAGGCTTCGACGGAGTCAGCTCCGCCGCTGACTCCTCATCCAACTCGTCTTCAAGCTCTAGGGAAGTAGACAGACCGGGGTCGGGAACAGACTTAGAAAAGAACGATGGCATCGGGAGCGCAGACGGTGCAGGTGACGCATGGAACGTAGGACCGGCATAATGTGGGCTATCTTTGAACTGAGGCGGAGAAGCTATACTAGGCTGCGAGGAAGTATGACGGTGGCTCACGCCGTGAGGGTAGGTAAAATCAGCTGGACGAGTGTTTTCCCGAGACTTCTTGCCAGAGCGATTGTCATTCTTCTTGCGTGAGACGTTGTGTTCTGCATTATAGGCACCAGGGGTGCCAGTCGCGTAATGATCATTGGGGCTAGCGACGCGAGGAGGTGATGAGGGAGGTGTAGAGAGCATGACGGTCTTGGCCTGAGAGGCAGGTGTATGGTTCCTCTTCTGTTGTCGTTTAGAATTGCGCGATCCTTTCATAGGAGTCGTTGTCACTTGTTGGGTCGACATGGTGACAAATTTGGTGGCTTAAAAAATAGGCAGCCTGTGGGAGAGAGATAGGAAAGAAAATTGAGAAAAGGCAGCAGCGGAAGCAACAGATAGACACAGTCGTAGTAAAATAAATAGCTATGATATGTGCACAAAGAGGCCGCCCAGCGGTCTTCTTAGAAGAAATGCTAAGAGGATCGAAAGACGTATTGACTCAAAAGATTAATGTTATGAGAGCGTGCAAGAAGATCTAGCACAATAGATGGATCGTTGGGAAGTGCCGATGAATGGATGATGGCACAGTATGTTTCGAGGCGCAGATCGAGGGAAACAAATAAGAGATGGTAGAAACCGGCTAACTGATCATAACTGCATTGTTTTGAAATTCTGTTCAGTCAAGAGTGTGTGAACGGAGATTATAGTTGCGAGAGAGCATGCATCTTGATCAGTAAGAGCGTCGAGGGGGAGGGGGGGAGTGTGTGATGGGAAGAAGAAAGAAGAAGAAGTGAAAGATGAAGTTGAGTTGAGGTTGAGTCCAAGGCTCAGCGGAATCGACCGGTCGGCGAGTCAGATGTTGCGCCTGCCAGTTGGGTTGCTGCGAAGTGGGGGGAGGGAACTGGCTGCCCGCAAGGTTGCCACAGCCAACTGAACAGGCAGACAAGGCGGGCTTTATCAACAAAGCCCTCCGAGAACGACCTTCAAACATAATTGTCTTGGAAGCACTCTTCCGACTCGTATCGCTGCGCTTCTGAGGCAGTTCCCAGTTGATCGAGACTCCTGTTGCGTGTATGTGCAGCGATTTGACTGAAAGTCATCATCGACACTTATCGGCTCTGACTGATAAATAGTGGCTGTAGCTACCCACTATCACTCACTAATCGGCCGCCTACTCCAACACTGCCTCTGTCGAACCCAGTTCTTTCATACACCACCTGACATCCATTCAATAAATCCAACATGGCCGACGTGGAAATGCAAGATGCAAGCTCGGCCAAAGACAAGGCTGTAAAGACCGCGAAGAACGCAGCGGGCGAAGGCGCCGAGGGAAAGAAGCGCTTTGAAGTCAAGAAGGTAAACACCACATTTTCTGCTTGTCACCTTTCTCTTAAACAGATATGAGCATCAAAAGCTGACTGTATGTCCACAGTGGAACGCCGTTGCCCTTTGGGCCTGGGATATCGTCGTCGATAACTGCGCTATCTGCCGTAATCACATCATGGACTTGTGTACGTTAGGCTTGATTTTCTACGAGCCGAAGGCTGCTGACACCGCTTAGGCATTGAATGTCAAGCAAACCAAGGTTCATCCACCACAGAGGAGTGCACAGTGGCATGGGGTATTTGCAATGTGAGTTGCTGATCTGAGCTTCCGACGTCATTGCGATACTGTGCGAACACTTGCTAATTACTCGTTTTGGATTATCAGCACGCCTTCCACTTCCACTGCATCTCCCGATGGCTAAAGACTCGACAAGTCTGCCCGCTGGACAACAGAGACTGGGAGTTCCAAAAATACGGCCGATGAAAGCGTTCCATTCTCGATTGCGATATTCTGCGTTCTGGGTCCTGACCTTTTATATTTCGCTGCACGTTCCTGGTCAGAAAAGAAAGGACACTTGCTACATCGGGTGGAAACAGAAACCACACTTGGACTTCTGCAGGCATGCGACGATTTACGTCATTTAGCTACTGGGAGTAGTCGTTTTATCATAATGACTCATGACGAAAATGCAATGACCTATCCTGCAAGTTTCGAGACAGCGAACACGTAGCAAACAACGCCGTCCCATTCAGTCCGCTAAAACAGATGTAATTGCATCAAGTATAATGCCACTTCCCTCTAAAATCCTCGGCTGTCCTATAGCCTATCCAACCTTGACTCCATCAACAACAATCCCAGGCACATTGATCTCCAGTGAACTTGTACCTTGGCTACTGCCAGCAGAGTTGAGCCACTTCTCCGGATTGCGATTGTAGAATGGCCACGGTGGGATAACGACGAGACCTGTGAAGACGGTGCCCGCAAGTCCGATCCAGAGCATGAGGTAGATGTCTTGTTGGATGTAACCGACGATGAAAGCGGTGATCTATCGTAA
This sequence comes from Talaromyces sp. PB3603, assembly GCA_023625915.1. Lineage (NCBI taxonomy): Eukaryota > Fungi > Ascomycota > Eurotiomycetes > Eurotiales > Trichocomaceae > Talaromyces > Talaromyces sp. PB3603. The sequence goes on from JAMAFY010000010.1 coordinate 90,911, forward strand.
AGACATTAGCACCTTCTCGACAGGGATGTCTTGCATCTTGTATTATATGATTCGTACGCCGGAGATGATCAAGAGAATTGTTGAAAGAGTCTCGGCGAGTTGTTGGCCGTGAAAATCCTGTACATAACAGTTAGCGACCAACGCATGGAAGCTCATAGCCTCTAGTTGTACTCACGATTTGGCCTTCGAAAGCATCCTGGATCGTAGCAAGGATATTATCCATTTTGCTCAAGGTTTATATTGCGGTGATCTAATGGGCTGAATCTCGTTTACGACCGAATCAGATCAAGTCGACACGACGAAGTTGAGAAATGTGCATTTGGTGAACAAGATAGAGTACGGCATAGTTGGCGTCTCTGATTTGAGGGGAGCTTGATAGTGGGTCGATGATGCCACTCCGCCAATCAGCATGGATAAACTGTCTCTTCTATGTATGTGTCGATATCTTCTACGAGGTAGTAGACAACTAGGATGTTCTCGTGGGATCTATTTTGCGCAACATATAGCTAATTCCTTTCTAATCGTCTGCATGTCTACTAGACGATTAGAGAGGACATAAATAGCTGAGGTTAATGGCTTAGTGCTTGTAGATCGAAGCTACCCAAGGGAACAGCAATCACACACCGTAAAACAACAAAGTGGCATGGGTATCAAGATAATCATCTATTCTATACTCGTCATCAATCGTAACGAGCAGTCTACTTCCCCCTCGGCGTCGGAGCCCACATATTCCTCATCCCAGACGATGCATGTCTCGGAGTACTCCCCACTTTGGCCAAAAGTTTCTGGGCCGCCGGCGTTAAAGGCTTCCCTCGAGGTGTCTTGCTCCCCATGGGGGTACGCAAACGAGACGACGACGTATACATCGGATTAGGACTGCTAGGAAATTGAGGCGCATCGTTACTGCCGATGACGATGCCTGCTTTCTCAGCTCTCTTTTTCCGTGCCACGCGGTCGACCATACGGTGATGAAGATCCTCGCGTTTGCGGTTCTCTTTGATATTGAATGGATTTGGTGTTGTGTCATTGGACGAGCGCTCACTTGCTAGGAGTCGTAGACGCTCGTAGACAGCTCCGTCGTCTTCCTCCGGCTCGTCCTCGTCGACAAATGCGTAGCCGTTTACTCGGGGCGTTTCGCTGCCTGTGTATTCTCCTCCCATGGATGATTCGTCCGTGTGACGTACTCTACCAGCGATTGCGTCTCTGATAGCGGTGAGAGAAGGAGATGCTGGCACTGGTGACTCTTCGGACCCGGCTGTCGTGTTACTATCGATTCTTGTATTTCCATAGACAACTTGCTTCGGTGCAGCTCTCGAAGACGCCTCCGCTTTCTGCTGGCGAGTCTCGTGCTCTTCTTCCACGGAAGCAGGCGTAAACATGAAAGAATTCTCCACAGCAGATTTCCACGAATCTGGCACCGCAGGCCGCGCATCTAAATCCGTGGAAATGACCAATTCCTTGCTAGCACTGACTGCGCCTTGCCCCTCAATCCGTTTTGCTTCCCTCTGGCGATGGGCAATCTGTCGCGCAGACAGGATCTTGTTCCCACTCCACTTCCATGCATGTTTCTCTCTGCGTTTGGCATTTTGTTTATCTAGCAGACTGTTGAATGACTCGTTATCTTCGCTAGTGTATTTTGTTTGAAACGAATTCAAACTCAGGCTCGAGACATCAAGGCGATCCTTTGAAGAGACAGCCGATACCGTCGAGCGTGGAGTCGATGAGACTGAGACCGGTGTGTCGTTACCCCATTTAGTTGTCGTCGGTGTATCCATCACATTCCGATACGGTGTACTTGTCCATTTCCTAAGCGAACTACCTCCAGGCGTCATCACTTCCGAGAGCCTCTTGCCCGCCCGCGCAATCCATTCCTTATCTTTTGAATCGTATGCATCAAGAAATTCCTGTTTCGTTTGCATTTCCAACAGACCAGGAAAAAAGTCGCGCGCTATAATATGTGATAACGCATCTGTATAAGTGTCTTCGTCTAGGACAGTAGAGGGTCGTTTGATCTTCTTGGCTGGTGGCGGTGGAGGCATCAAGGCCATATCGAGGTCCGCCTGTCGCTTGACGACGGCCTGTTGGGAAGGTGATGCCATTTTCGACTATTTGCTCCCGTAAGATTTTCTGCGAACCGCACGACGTCCTTGGTATCATCTAGATAGACTCTGGCATATTTGTTATGTTTGTAGACAGACAAAGGTTGAAGTAAGGAACTAGGTAGGTCAAAAGGGAACGCTCTGATGCCAAGGTCGCCTTCTTGTAGGCAGATCTGCGCTATTCCCATCTGGGCAAGCGATGGACAGAACCGTCAGTCATCTGATCGCAGAATGAGCTGTTCAGCCTTCACCACATCATCAGCTACGTAAATGTTCTTACATATTTAGAAGAAGACCACTCGCTCTGAAGATCCTTGGAAAAATTCAGATAATCAACATTTGTTCCTAAACCTTTCCCCATGCAAAATATGCAAATGCAGTCATGATAAACCTCAGTACTCCATCCGTACAGGCACCTGTCTATATGAACTTTTTTGTGCACGCAAGAGCTCAAACAAAGCAGAAACATCCAAGGGGCTGACCGAAAAAGGAGCAGAACAAAAATAACAGGCCTCCAGGACATAATTTCCCTTCCTCAGTCATCCCGGACTGATCAAAGACCATGAAACATAACAGGCTCAAGAAATCAAGAGGTAACGACCGTGGCAACCCAATGGCTAGATGACAAAAAGAAAAAAAAAAAAAAAAGATCGTCACGTCATGTACAGAATATGTATAATGATGGCTATTGCCAAGGTATTGTTGGGACATAATTTCTATTGCACCGTGGGAAAGAGGGAGTACCCAGCTCGGCTTTTCCGCTTTTGCGCCGCCAGCGATTGTCGAACGGCGAATGGAAGGCCCTGAGTCGACTGTTGTAACGCCTGCTCGTCAAGTTGATCGATAGCAGAGGTTGATTTTGTTCGATCATGCGTCGGGGATGGCGTTGGATAGGGAAGATCCACCACATGGATGCTTCCGTTGCTGCCGGCCGATCGAAGCTTCGCTAGCGCACTCAGCTCGGAGCCTAAGCTCTTGACTGGGCGATGGATAGAGAAGCCTGGTCGAGTCGTCTCAAATAGCGGAGGATGCTCAATCGATTCGATGCTCTCCCGGATGGTGTTTTCGCGGCTGCTGTTGGCGCTGTTGGTCAATTCTGGTACGCTGGTTGTTGAAGTAGATGAGCGGTGTTTGCGCACAATCGATGCTGCACGCGACAGAATGACGCTCTCCTGGGAATTGTACTTGCTGATTTGCGAGTAACTGCTCCTGGGTGATGCCGGGACGTCACTTGGAAGAGACGTCTGGGTATAGTAATGGAATTGGCCATCAGAATCGTCTCCAACAGCGAGGAAGCTTTCATAGGCAGTTTCGTTGTTGACATCGTCTGCCTCAAGCCTTTTCGGATATTCGTGGTCAGCAGCACCGGCGTTGAAAAATCCAGCATGGGCAGCGCCATCGCTTGATGGGGTTAATGCCTCGTGTGACCTCGTCAGAAATGATAACGCCGAACCCGGAACCAAGCCTGGAGTCGCTGGTATCGAGCTGGCATTCACTTGGAGATGATGCGAGGCTACATTCTTAGCCGGGGTGATTTTTGTCGACGCCATCCCAGTGCCTGGTGCATCCCACGAAAGTCTACTCCAGTCAAACTCACAGTCCGCCACAGCCTCATGTTCATAACAGAAGTCGATATCGTCCTCCCATGTCATGGGAAATTGGCCTAGCCCGGCAACCGAAGTGCGCCTCGTTGTATTACTGGCTTGTGAGACGGGTGAATCCTGGATTATTGGCTGGAAGCTGGGCAGGGTGGGAGACATAACCTCCTCCGTGAAAGATAGTTGCGGATCCTGGACGATGATTAAGGATTCGTGAGCAGGTGCAGCGGACACCTTGGCCTCGTTTGCGACAATTCCATCAATGCTGTTTGAGATTGACCTGAAACGGGATGAACGTGCGACAGGCTCATCCGTTTCTTTCGTCTCATCTTCTTCTGGCACATCCTCTAAATCGGACAAATAGCTATTGATGAAAGCTGCGGTGGCTTTGCTGTCATCCTCAATGCTAGCATCATCGGTGGTCTCGAACTGGCCACTCATCGTCGCAGGGCTGGAATCAGGTTGGAAGATTCCGGCCAGATCGATGCGGTCCAGCGAGGACACCTTATGGAATGATGCGCTGTCCAGTGAAGGATATTCATACTCTCGGATGCCAGGCTGTATGTTTACTCCAAGCAATTCATCGATGGCGAGGCTCGTCGGCTCGGGTATATCCGATTGAGCTTGTCGGGAAGACACTCTGGGTGGAGCAGTTATAGATGGTGACGGGGGCAAGGGCTTGTTCAAGCGAGAAACAGGGCGCGAGAAGTTCTCGATTCTCCCGGGTGACTTTGGTTCGCGCGGTGATACTGGAGGACTTCTTCTCAAAGGTGATGTAGGTGATGTAGATTGCCGTCCCTCCCAATCTTCTGCATCCTCTTCGAATGAATCGTCTGTACGAAGAGCTTGGGCACGGATCCCTTTCAATCCGGGTTCGGGCGTTTGAGAAGCCTGAATGACGGAGAACTCTTCAACGAGCTCGACATTACTGGTGTTGTCTAGAGCATGGAATTGGGTTGAACTAGTGTGAGTCAAGTGATGAAAGTTATAAGGCTCCGAAATGATGCGTTTTAGTTGATCATCTATATTGATCAGCTTCAGACACTCGATGGAATAGAGCTAGCAATCTTACTTGACTCGTTCTTCTTGAGTTTGGGGACTCTCTGAAAGACCTTGGTGACCTCAAACCGAGCCGCACTCTTGCCAAACTCGTCCTCCTCTTCCAAGGTCGTAGCAACGACATTCAATTTGCTGCCCTGGCGGCGCAGAATACGACTGCCCCGAACCAGTAAGGATCGAGCAACATTCTCGGAAGCCTTTTCCTCATGCGGGACCGGTGACACGGAATGCTCGCCGTAACTAAGAGACTCGGCGGGCAATTGCCTTGTGGGGACGGACGAGACGTTGGTGTTGCTTCTCGAGCGGGATGAGAACATCGATAATCTTTTAGGACTGTTGATATTTGCACTGGACTTGGAGCGACTGTGGAACGAGTGTTCGGAGAAATCGCTGGTGGATGATGTCGGTGGCCGCTGAGAAAAGTCCACGTCGTCTTGCCAGGAATCCGGTGATATTGTTCGGGAAGCCATGTTGGTGACGAATGAGCTTATATCGATGATATCGAGTCAATTGCTGCGACAAGCCCACACTCATGGAATTACTGTTGGTGATGCAGAGGGTGTATCATCATATCGCTGTAGCGACGGCGACAACGACACGCAATTGACCGTACCTCAATGGAATCAGATTAGCAATCTCGAAATCCCAAATGTGCATTCCCTGGAAGATACAAGCTCGTCTGTTGTGAGTTGCGACACGAAACCAAAGGACGAACGGAGGTGTATCAGAAGGAGCGTGGGGAGAGAGAGGCAGCCCAAGCGGATGTACTACTGAAAGAGAGAAGGGGAGGGAGCAAGTCCGGAGACGACCTTAAAGAGAGGTGAATGAGTGAGACGAGGGAGAAGAATGAAAGACAGGAGAGTAGCAGAGGACGAGAGAGAGTGTGTATGGGAGGGAGTGAGTGAGTGAGTGAGTGAGTGAGTGTGTCACAGAAGGAGAGACAAGCCGGGGAAAGAACGAGTGAGGTACGGTAGTAGGTTAATGTTATGTTGCTAGCGCGGGAAGGAGAGCGACACAGCGAGAGAACGAGAGCTTTTCGTTCTTGCCCTTTTCGAGCAGGCCGACCCCACAAGCCAGGACGGGGGGGGGAGGGGGCTGATCTTCCCTTTGGACCGCACCAGATCCGACCTAGACTGGACACCAACGGGATCGAGGATATTCTTTAGTTCAATTTGACTTTGACTTTGACCTGGGATCTGATCTGGCTTGGTGGGAGGCAGACCAAGGAAGAAAGCAGAAGTGAAGACGAAAGGAAAGAGCTTAGTGGCTTAGGCCTTACCAGGTGGATTTGGATGGCCACTGACTCGTTGGTCCGTTGACGTCTCGCGTCTAGCGCAAGTCGTCCCAAATCCCATATGCAAGCCGCACGCAGCCAGGATGGGGGGGAGATAAGCCAAGGATTCGCGATAATTGTATGTGTGTTCTAGTGCAAGCGCGCAGTCGTAGGACAAACAATTGATCCAACGCGTCGGATTGAGCTCCGTGTACTATGTGGATGTATTCCAGCTACCAGGCCAGGAACGGAGTCAAGAAAGCAGGGTGCACGCCGACCAGGACCACGGATCCTTGCAACTACGTATGTATCTGTAATGGTAGGGAGAACGACGAGTGTGCATGTAGTCAGCCAGAATATGGAAGGCGCCGATGGCGGGGGGATCCTTTGTTTATTTTTACAAACCATACGAGGTCAAATCGGGAGGTTAAGCCATGCCACCGTTCGGTCTAACGTTGGGTGGTTTCAGCTGTTCTTCCATTCCCCCTACTCCGCAACGTATTGAAATAGATTACGTCGTGGGAATGCTCAATTGATAAGTACGTAGCACTACACATGTACAGCGAGCTCGCACAGACTCTGGGACGCTTAGGTCGTGAGCAAACGCGGCAATTCTGGTTACATGTCCCACGTACTACGTAAGTAATAGATGAGCCTCTAACCGCATGTGATTTAATTACCTCGTCACTCGGTCCACGCCAACACAGAGCACATTGTGCGCACAATCGATGTAGCTTGCTATGTACGGAACACTGCATGACTGCAGGTACGAGTCCGTACTCCATACATAAGACGATTTGCTAAGGTCATCCATACGATACGAACCAACACTTCGAGGAATGGAAAGGAAGAGACGAAAAACAAAAACAACATTGGGTGGAGAGCAGAAGTGGAGCACGCGAACGTGTGATTCCAACACGTTGGGTTTTGTCTCTTTCGAGAAGGAATCGGCACTGCGCCAAGTGGGGACTAAATTAGCCAGGGGCGGGAAAAGTCAAAAAAAAAGAAAAAGAAAACAAGGTGCATGCAGCCAATCAGAATTTAGCTTCATGATACGGAGGCTGTATTTACTGTATTACGCTTACACTCGCTGCCACCACTTGCACCCACGCACATATATATGCACACACACATACTACATACTACATACTACAGAGTAGGTACTGTCGGCTCGGTCTCTGAATCTGTCATGTAATTGATATTCTATACTGTCGAGTGTTGACACACAGACACTTTGGCAACCAGGGCAAATGGAGTCAACCAGATTGCTGCGGCGATTTGACCCTTTGAAAGAAACGATCTTAATTTTATGCTTCTATTATTGTCCGGGTTCCAGGGAAGCCCAAAAGGACAGTGCATGCTATGGAGTACAAAGTTGCCGACTAAGAACCGTTCTCAGTCTAGAACGGGGAACCTTACTCGTGCCGAGTCGTGCGTCTCTCGAAAGTCAAAGTCGCTCGTTCTTCAGACTCAAGTATGCTTCGGATGGAGACTGTACTACGCATTGTCCTCCACAGAGCGATGATGCTTCACTTTGTCCAAAACGGGTTTCAGCCTTGAAGCATGAAAAGGCAATCCACAACCTCATGTGCCGACCAATCTGGTAACAATCGAGTTAACCTTTTTTTATAAATACAAGAATTCCGGGTCTCGTGCGATCCGAATTGAGCAATAGACCAATCACTTAGCCGGGCCAGGTTTAAACAACTTGAATTTCACAACGTTTCTTTTTCTTTTATCTGCACACTCTGCAGCGGGCACACCGACTAAGCTCATTACGAACAATGTAGTCGGTTACGAGTCTGAAGAACAATGCAGACGACTGAAACTTACACGTGAAACAAGCGAGCAACAAGCGAGCAGCAAAAAATAAAAAAAATAAAAAAGCAAAGGGCACAATTCTTCATATGCGGTCCGGAGCACAGCCGGAGATGATCATGTGTCTGTCATATGAGGAGACGATTTGACTCGATACGTGTTTGACCCTCAATACACATCGACATGACGATATTTGCGCAAGCTGCAGACAGACGCAATTCGATCAATCGCCGCTCGACACGTCCGGAGAGTAGACGGCAACAGGGGCTTGTATCTGCATAATGCGAGTTCGAATACGAATTGTCTTGCAATCACAAAGACATGGATCTACTATGTAACGACTGACCTGGTAAGCAAGCATGTACCTCGGCCGCCGAGAGACATCAAGTGAGGGTGAACCCCTGGCTAGGCCTCATTAGGCCGCGTTAGCCTCGAAACACCATGTACGGATTTACGCAGCTTGCACGATTCTGTTTAACACTTGACCCAATCACATGGCCATAATTCTAGTAAATGAGAGTACTGCTGCGTAAGAGTCAACTACGTCCTAAACCCTTCGAGACAAAGCGGGGACTGACTGCTTGCCTTGCCTTCAAGAATGCAAGATGAAACTCGCCTCACTCGAAGATTCGATGTTTATGAAAGAGAGTTCGTCAAAGACACCTCAATCACTCGTTTCACTTTTCAAAGTAGGGCATTGTTTGGTCTGTCTCGGCCCATATCGTCACTCTTTGACAGAGCTCGCAGAAAGGAAGTCATAACAAAAATCAGAAACAAACTCGAGATAGGAGGGGCCTCCAGAAATCGCGCATCACTGTATCGGCCAATAGAGCGATTCCACGCTAGGAGAGATTCTAGTCTAGTCTAATCTATGTGTTTTGTTTTGTTTTGTTTTTTTTTTTTTACACGCCTGACGCCTTTGACGCAATTTACTTTGTTTAGCTGTGATTGGAAGAGCGTGCGATTTATGGAGACGGCGACAGGGATTACCGTTGGTTGCTGCCCTATATGGATATTAATATCGTCATGGATTTCTGAGACCTGCGCGCAGAGCAGAGGACGGAGTGCTTTGTAACCAGAAGGCAATCACATTTCTCTTGGCTTTGGGCAAGGAACTCAAGCGAGAAGAAAAATGAATCCCTGACGACTGCTTGCAGTGCTTGGGAAGTCTCTTCTTGATGTTGGCCGACTGAGCGAGCCCTATTTCCGTTTTGGGTATCATGTCCAGTCGCGTTGCCGACGTCTATAGCCAAGCACTATCGCTTCACTTTCCCTAAATCATGGTTTTCGTCGCTAAAGATATGCCTCTAGCCTTAATGCAAGTAATATATATATCTATTCGTTTCAAGTAGCAACCATAGGCAAGATGCATATAATCCCAAAATCTCAAGACTAACAGATCACGTTCGACCATCCTACGCTAGCCGTTGTGATGCGGAGAAGCTTGCATATATTACTCTATCGAGTAAGAGTAAGCGTGCTGGTTGGGCCAGTATTAAGAGGACGAATGTCATATTTCAGCATGCACCAAATCCAGTCGTCAGCCGTAGCTTGAACAATTAATCTACTTAAGTTAACGTACGAGTCGACTCGCATTTGGCCTCGGTTACATTTTGGTGGCTTGGGACATCGTTTTCTGTCATTGCAGTGCCACGATAGACATTTCCGCAGGTCAGTCTCGAGTTCTTGAACTTGCTCACATCAGTGAATACAATCACATTCATCGTTCAAAGTCCAACAGTGAACCGCGTATGCCATCCTTCTCGTATCCATGACGATACAACAATCTGGCTCCTTACGAAGACTATCCACTGTGGATGACGGCGGAAGACGTTGAAGGATCAGTAGTGCTGTCCCGTCGCCGTCTAAGGATTCGAGATATGCAATTCATATTGCACTTGCTTAGCGACAGACACCAGGTCAAAGTAATTCTTTTTGCCGGGTCAGAACCACCATCTGCGTGGTTGATTACGTTGGATGTGCTTAGTAGGGCTAGCCTCAGCTAGGTGCAACGGTGCAGGTCAGCGTTGACTTGTGGATCAGACCACCGACGATGGATACGTTGAAGTTTACAACAGTCAGTTTGGTCCCTCAAAATTCAAACCTTGACGGTCTGGAAGTTCCGTATTGACCGAGCCGTGCCGTTCATCGACGGTTCATACAGTACATACCCGGTCGCACGCCAAAGGGCCATACAATTATCGCATATGTCGATCGTATTTGTTGATCGATTCTGGTAGCCATAACCAAGCTGAAATATCGACCGAGCACGTATGCTCTTCGTACCTGTGCCGTCTTAGTACGCGACGTTATTACGGAGCCTGGACACCGACTCATCAAGTGAGGGCTGTGGATACATCTAGCACCGACAAACGCATAACATTCACCGTTATTCAATAAATGAAGGGCCTCCACTTTTAATATAAAACCAATATATCTTAATCTATTATGCTCGTACGGATTGTGTACAGCATAGCACGGACATAAAGTGCCATACTCGGGCAAGCACTGAGCAGTAGTTTAACGGGTTATATTGCATACACCTTGGAGGATCCATTCAGCTATGCCGGTCAATTTATGTATTTACCAGAGTTCCGGGTGCACTGCGTGGCCGTAGTACGACATGCCCGTACTCAGATGAGTCAGATCTGGATATGATAGTGACTAAATCAAAAGTGTATGGACTCGATCTGCCGTTGCAGTGGCGGTTAACTTATGTCTTTACTGTCGTATTCTGCGTCTGTCGCCTTGAGCCGAATCCTTTGGTGCACCCAGCGCACAGATTAGTTCTTAAATCGATTCATATAACTTGACTGTTGTACGTATTTTTCCAAATACCGCCTCGCCCTATGCATAAGCAGGTACATGCTGTAAATTGTGACATGCAGCGTAGGCTCGTGCGTATATACGCATGTAAGACATCAGAAGCATTGATTAGATTGCACAAAACCTCGGTACACGACCAGAAAGTCTTCCTCATTCATCCTTTTAGCATTTGTGGCAATGTGCACATGCATGGCGACTATACTGTCTTTTCCGGGTTGACCCTTAGCATAAGCTTGTGTACTCCGTCGTCCGGGGTCCGAGGATGTACAGAGCCGACCTAATCCGCAAAATACCAATTTTGATGAGTCAAAGAAAAATTTTGGATCTGACCATCTAGATGAAATTCTTTTGGCACATTGAAATTGAAACAGATGGTAGAAATACACGGGACAGATGAGGTACGCTAATCGCGTATCGGCCCCCGGCGATACCCTGTCGGGGTTTGCAGATGCAGATAGATACACGCTTGTGGTGGCCGGCTCTGTTCGACCGCAGTATCGTGCAATCTCGTGATTTGGGATATTATGATCTGACTATGGTTACATGGCTTGATGAGACACTTTAGGAACGAGTTGTTAGAGGATGGTCGGCTGTAGCGAGATCGACAAAGCGACATCCTCCGTCTCCGTAGTATTATCATGACTGCCATGATGACCTTGAAATGTCATGGATGATGAACGGACCCCAAGTCATCATTGTCAATTACCTAACGCGCTTTCCCACGTGTTGCTGAGCAGAGGAGTCAATGGTAGAGAGTGGGATGTATTTGATGGCCAATGCTCGTCCATTTTGTTCACACCTATTGTATACAACCCTCCCCGTACGAGATTGCGGACGGTACTTGGACGAGAAGGAGGGCACTGTGGTCAATCAGGAAAATGACAGAGATAAAAAGAAACGAGACGGCAGGGCCAGAATTTCCTAATCAGGCAGGTAGCCAGCCCGTGTCTGTTAGCCCTAATCGTCCCACACTACATGATATGTTCAGAAGTAGAACGTCTTACCTATTCGACTAGGCAATCTTTATCCAGAGAAGCAAGCAGAATCGATTTCATCTCAACTCCAGCACCATCCTCCAAACACGGGCAGATTTCTCGTTAGTCTCTCACAAGCGACAAAATGAGCCTTCAAGTCGGAAGCGTCCCGCCCTTCACTGCGGAGTCCTCATGTCGATCATCTCTCAATCAAGTCTTCCAAAAAGAGCCGGTTTAACTCGATTGAGTACCCGCAGGATTCTATAACTAGCTTTTGGGCTTTGAAATGCAATCGAATTGTGACTCCAACTGCATATTCTGCCCTTTCGCATGGGATAGACGGGACATAGGACCGTCCCCGAGCATCGATTCATGATTGAGTTCATCCACAGGCATACATGGCCGTGTTTCTTTGCATCTCAAATTCGGGTGAGTGCGATGGTTGGACGGCCTTGCAGTGTCTACATCATTACTTCATTTCTGGGATTGACTAATTCCCGAGCATAGATTAGTCGCTAATGTACGAAGTCTTGAATGTCGACATACGGGTGCAAGAATGAAGAGAATGAAACATTAAAGCCACAATCGCATATTTCACACATGAAACACTCCCCCTCTCCCTTCATGGTTCGTATCGGCCCACTCCGTCCCCGGTAGATTGGATCGCTTGGTTCATTTGGAAGTCATTTCCATGAACCGAATCTACTGAAAACATCTGAGCGTGAACTATACTTGGAACTGCTGTTTACAGGAGATTTCCCAGTGAGTACTCCGAAAAATTGCCGTGATGGGGACTGAACGAAGCTCGTTTCGCGATCTGTCATGACGCTGATAGGTACTCAGTACAGTGCCCGGAGACTAGGAAGTGAGAGACGGCACGAGAGCATGGTAAGGGGCACGAGCCCTTGACATCGAAATGTTCTTGATGCCGATCAGGTCTGGACACACTCTTCGAGAATGGACTCCAATTCACTTCAACCAGATTGTGTGAACATTAGTGTGTAATCACTGGATGTGATGGAACTACGGATGTTGTTGATCAGCGATCATTAGGGCTTTGCGAGATCCTGAAACAGTCCGCTCAAAGTCTAAAACTTTTTAGTATCTGCATTGCCTTGTTCCCACTTCGCTCATCGGATACTTTCCGGAGAGTCCTCAAAGTTCACAAGTTTCGGAAAGTGATGCGAATTTAGCCTCGGCCATGAGTAGACATTTGCACGTACCTACGTAAGGGCGTGCAGTTTCAAAATAAGTTCGAGTGTTTCACCTGACTCGTTGCTTCGATAGAAGAAAAACACATACGACAATCAGACACCAGCTCAGCCTCGTCGTGATGGTGAGGCTTACCTTGAATGTCAATGAGACTGTACGGAGTAGGAGCGAAACGTGGCTTGACGAGGTGCCTGGGCATGTTTCATATGCTCTCTCCGTGTTAGGACAGTCAAGGCAAAAAGAAGACACAACTTATTGTACCCCTACGGTATCTAAGAACTGAGGAACAATACTGTACAATGATATCATCGCGATTGTGCTAACTAAACAACCCAAAACAACATCCACAACCCAGTAAGAAATAGTCCAAAACCCATACCTGGCGCGGAATATCCAAAAGCGCCATTCAGATAATACGCTGCGCCTAAATAGCTACACGTAATATCGCCATCCGAAGCTCTATAACCATATGAATCATTCAAATATCTCCCGGTCGGACAATTGAATCCCAGTGCCGCGGGACATGTGCGCACCAAGTCGTTGCAGAGATCAGTGCAAGGGAGAATCTCCTTGTACGGACCGGGACGAATCTCGGTGTCGATCAACGGATTGCGCGACGCATTCGTTACGGGGGACGTAACCAGAGGATTTTCAGACGGCAATGTGGTGCCGTTCAGGAATGCCTGGCCTGCGTTTCGTGGTTGGAGATAGGAGTAAGTTGCTGACCAGTCGTAGCATCGTGGGATGGTGACGGCGCATAGCCATTGTTTGTAGGCCGAGGCGCAGTCGTCGCAGCTTACGGCGAGGGAGTACATCGATGTCGAGGAGGTGTTGCATTGCACGAGAGACAAAGAGTAGTCAAAGTTTTTGTAGTAGGATTGCGCGGCTTGGTCGTAAATTTGTGCGAGTTGTGAGATGGTGAGGTTAGGGTTGGAAGGGACTGCGTAGGCGACTTCGGAGCAAAAGTCCAGATTATACAGAAGAGCGCAGTTGTCATCTTTTGTTTCAGCAATTAGCATTTTGATCAGCGAGCAGACGAAGAATGAATGAATGCTTACCGGTCTTCGTCGTGAAATTCATCGCCCTCCAAACTTTTCCACCACCGCCTATCACTCCATTTCCAGAATCAGTCGAGTTACCATTCATACCGAGAATACCATAGTACGTAGAACTACTGTTCAGATACGTCACGTAAAATTGCTCTTTGGGCTTATTACCCAATCCTCGACTCGTCATGGACGTGTTGATGGCTTGATTGCCCTGCCGCAATTGCGCCAACTGATTCAGAGCGCAGTAGGACTTCTCCAACCCAGAAATCGAGCTATCATTAATATTGTTCGCAAAAATGGTGTATGGTGGTGTCATGTTCATCCACTGTTGATAGTTCGTGGATCCCTCAGACGCTTGTGTCAAGTTGTTCGTAATAAGAAGTGCCGAGCTGATATCAGAATCAATAAAATACAAATTTGTGTCGCTTTCGACAGAGTGGAAATAAGCATCTATCGACGCTGCAATTTCGTAGTTGTATATGCCCGTCCACAGAGTCGAGTTGGGCGCTGACACTCCGATGTAGATGGCATCATCGGCATTGTCTATCGTCATGCCCATGTATCCCTGATCCGCCGTATAAGCAGTCTGCAGGGAAGAATCGCCTGCAGGTCCGGGGTTCTTATTATTCGCTGATGTCGATATGTAAACTGTCAACGGAGGCAGTTGAGTGCTCGATGTGGCTTGCGGGTTGCTCGTGTTCAAACTCGGTTTGAGACAAGTGTTCAGCGAAATGTACACTGTATTCGATCGTTTCTTCAGTTCGCGTCGCTTTTCATCACTGGTGGTCTGAGCCGTCGTATTATCCGATGTCACATTGGCTGGAAGACCTTCTGGAGTGGCCGATGGCGTTCCCTGCACCGACTCCTTGGTGAAAACCCAGTATTGAGTTTGACCCAGCTCGATGTTGAGCATTTGGAACTCATTATTACTGACAGCCATCGGGTCTGTAATAGTTCGCCTGATAAATCGGTCATCATCGTCGTCTCTCTTATCGTCTTCATCCTCAAAAATTATTGTTGAACCCTCGCCAGCACTACCGGCCCGCAACGTCGTCAACTGATTGACCTCTTCAAGCGCATAGGCGAAACTCCCAGAGTTTGTTGAAATCACGTAAAAAAGAGCGAAGACGAAGATGGTCGCGGCGAAAGTGGCAGCGAAACGCGACTGCAAAGGGGTGAGCTTGGGGAACTGCATCGTTTTCTCGGGGGTGCGCTCGTTGCGACGGAGGATCCTGATCCTTATCCCTCTGCTCGATAACGGGTTGTTCTCATAAGGGCGATTGCGATGAGAAAACTGATGCGTAGTCTTTCAAGGCATGATGTTCTGGGATTGAGTATTTCTCCCTGTTCGTTGTACAACCAGGCATGTAGTTCAGAAATCTGTTGGAGATTAAAAGTAATTGGTTGGTCCCGAACGTGAGTCTCGGGGTGGGACGAACGCCGTCTCAGACAGGAACCTCCCACTGCGCCACACCGATAGTCAGCCAGTACGTATGATCAGTTACAGTATCATTTAATTTTTAGAAAAAAAAAGTAGCCAATAATTAACCGATGTATAATCACGTATATTGTATATACCATATATAGCTAAATTCACAAAAAGCAAATCAAACCAAATATCCAAAATAGACATGTAAGCAATCAAACAAGTTTGTAGTATCGTGCAATAACAGTAGTCGAAACAAGCATGAATCCAATGAATCCAACAATGCCAAAAAACCATTCAAGACCTTCGCTGTTTCGTCCAGGTACCGGAACGTTCATACCCCACAGACCACAGATCAGGTTCATAGGGACGAGGAGACTGGCGATCAGAGTCACCTTGCTGAGAATGTTGTTGACGTGGTTTCCCAGCATGATGTTGCTCACGTTCAGCTGCGCAAGATAATTACTATGAGAGCGGCTGAGCATCTTCTCAAAGTGAGTCAAATTAGACACCATAGTCACGATGTGATCTTGAATATCGCCGAGATAGAGTCCGATATCGCCACGCGGAGTGACAGAATACTGCTCATTGCAGCGTTTGGAGAAGCCCCTAATAACGTCGGCCTTGCCGCCAAGAAGTCGCATCAGGGTCATGACCTTCTTGCGAAGGTCACCAATGCGCGGCAAGAAAGTACCAAAATCTTCTACGCGGGCAACAAACACATGATCTTCAATCGCTTCGGACTCCATCTCAACGTCGCGCATAATTGGACCAAAACTATCAACGATGTCGTCACTGTTTTCATTAGCATCAAACTGTAAGAGAGCAGACGGGTAGCAATGGACTTACATCATGGCGTAACAAATCCAATCACTACTCAAAGACACGTAGTCACGAAGCTTGCCGATACGCTTGCGAACATTAGCAGCATGACGGTTCTCAGAAAAGGAAAATGAGAGAACGCCATCACGATACACGACCATGTAAACATTGACCGGATCCAAGTACCGATCATGGTCCTTATCGGCGTGGTAGAATGTCCGAAAACAAACGAAATAGTATTGCTTGAATAACTCGACTTTCTCGCGTGCTTCTTGGGTCATGATATCCTCCGCCGTCAAAGGGTGGATGGAGAATGCTCGTGAAATAGCGCCGAGTTCGGCTTCAGTAGGGTCGACGACATCCAACCACCATACACCACCCTCAGGGCCCAGCTGGAAGAGATCACGGAAGCTATCACCTGGAAGTACGAGGTCACCCAGGTATGCAGCATGAATCGTGCTTTGGCTTTCGGAAGAAAAGAAGGTGAATCGGTTCTGCACGGCCATGGGCTGGAAGTTGTCGATGTCCTCTTTCTCGTTCATGGTACCTCCAGATAACT
Organism: Talaromyces sp. PB3603; assembly: GCA_023625915.1. NCBI lineage: Eukaryota > Fungi > Ascomycota > Eurotiomycetes > Eurotiales > Trichocomaceae > Talaromyces > Talaromyces sp. PB3603. Next base: position 107,626 of record JAMAFY010000010.1, read on the forward strand.
CAGTCTTCAGTCCTGCTTTTGGATCATCCTCGGAACTCCGTGCCGGACTCTCAGACGGAACAACCACCTCAGGCATCTCGAGGATTGCGTCGCTGCTTTGTACCTTTTGACGGAGATCGTTGAAGATGCGAGGCGTAGGGCCTTGAGAGCTCATACTATGTTTGCGGCTGAGAGCAGCGTACTTGTCCCTCTTATTCAGAGCGACAAACTCTTCCAGTTCCTCATAATCGATGACGGGTATGCGACCTGGTTCCTTAAAAGAGCGCCCGCATTCGCTCTTGACGTCGTCGACTACAACAATCTCTCCTCCTTGATCAGGTCGAATGACACTGGCTTGACTGAATGTCGGACGACGGGGCATGGTCCCATTCGAAACAGTTCGCTGAAGGATAGTATCGAGATCGGTCTCTACATGACTTCCAATTGTATTGGCACGCTCGCGGCGTCGTGGATCGGCAAAAGCGTCCACAGAATTAGGTGGGGAAGAGGAACTGTCCGATGATACGGACGAGTTTCGAGATCGAGGAGCCATGTCTTGCTGGCAACGGCTTCGAGTACGATGTTGGCGTTGGTTTGGGTCCATCGAAAGACGCCTCGCAAAGGAATCGATGTCCCGTTCGTCATCGACAATGGCTTGTTCGAAATCCCGAGAAATCGGACCGTTGTCGACGTAGTTGTCAGGAACTTGCAGGAGGGAAGGGCGACGGCCCATCTCGGCCTGTTGAGGAGCGGATGGCAAGCCCGACATAGTATCAGTGTATTGTTGTCTAAATTGTTCGTCGAAGCGGTTCTCCTCGATAAGGCGAGGCTCGGCGGTATCGAACCCTGTCAGGGACGTCTCGGAGCGAGGACTTCCCAACATGGCCCAGGATCTGGCTCAGTGGAGGACTGAACGATTAACCCATTCAGAAAGGTGCCTAGAGCGGCGATATGCGTAGATAACGTATGTGTAGTCTCGCACGATATCGAGCGAGAAGAAAATAGCTATAAAAGTATCGAGTGAATCTCGGTAAAGCTCAGCCAGACCCCTGCAGAGGGCCTGGCAAGACGATCGTGAGTAAGACCGAGATTACCAAGATTTGAGTGACACGGGAGTCAAGTTAAGGAGGCCGAGTGTCGCCCCCGCAGAAGACCCTGAACTTTGGGCCCAAAAGGGAGTGAATGAAGGAAACCTGAATTGAGCGAAGTCCCGCCAACTTGACTGTCTGATAGTGATATGAGCGTCGACGCTCCAGGGTGCTCCAGAGGAGTGGGTAGTTGAGCGAGTTTAGCGTAGGAAAGGAGAACCCGGTCGGTCAACTTGAATTGACGGAAGGCCTCCTGAAAGCTACCGAGTAGTTTCGGTTCTTTTTCGTTTTGATTGCCTCTCTTCGGACGAAGCTGAGATCAGGGAGATTGATGATCAAGAGCGGTCGAGCTTGTGGTCGAGATATTGTGGTCGGGAGGCTAGACGTGCGACTTGTCTGCGTTGGGATTGGATGAACAGTGGCGAATGCGCAATCACCCCCGTATGGTCTTTCTCGAAAGACGAGGTAAAGGGACGTACCAAGATACTGTCAGGAAGAGTCTCACAATCATAAATTTCAATAGAGAATTATTGACACAAGAAGGTAATAAACACCGTGAAGGTGCGATGGGTGATGGTAGGAAAAAAAGAAAGGAAGGAAGGAAGGAAGAAAAGATTTACGATGACGAGAGCCGGAGTTCTTGTACATTCTTGAGGCACTAAGGCACGCCAAGTCTAGACTAGCCGTTGCCTGCCTTAGCGCCTTATATGGTTAAGTCACGACTAAGTAACTAAGTAAGTAAGTAACTAACCAGCCGACTAATCAACTACGATCAAACTGCGTTCGGAAAGCCGAAGCGTGTATGCCGCCTCCAATCACTCTTCGTGGATTTACGAAACAAATCGCTCAACGAGCTGTCTGACTACTCCAAATTTTCATATCAAGTGAGTTGGTGCATCCTTGCCCCTTTGTAAAGTAGTACTTTGTCGCAAAAAAAGGGAGAAAAAAGTCTCGCGTAGTATTATTGCCAGACGGCTCCGGCCGTGTGCCTGAGAAGAAAATTCCCCTCTCTCTCTATGCTACCCAATATGGGCCAATGCGACTCCATACTTAATTACTCCCACTCTATTCCTGCTCGAGACATTCTCCATCTTTGATCTGACATTCTTGACCTGGTACTGTCGGCGCTGAGTGTGTCTAGTCTCGGAAGGCTGGATTAGAATATGCAGGGATCACCTTGGTAATATGCCACGGCTTGCAAGCCATGTACGTCGTGCCTGTTGATCAATGACTGTAGCTGAAGAAAAGCAAGTTGTAAGTCGCAGCGCAAGTCCGGTAAAACCACTAGGGACAAGATGGCAAAATTCGACTTGCGCAAATGGATAGTCTGCATGTCACTGTTACGGCGTCAATGGTGGCCACCAAAATGAAATGTCTCATGAGGGGAAACTTCAAACCATGCGCCACAAAGAAAAATAGCCCTAAAAAGTTAGTCATGATTCTCAGACCCCCGCATAGGCCTATGTATCGTGTAGGGGACTTGGATTACTCAGAAGGTGATCGTGCCAATTGAAAGTAGTCTGCTCAAGATGCTCAGAGTCATACTGAAGAATAAACCATGTACACAAGTCTTCCTAAGCATGTCATGAGGCACAAAGGTAATCGGAGTTGAGCGTGGATTGGCGATGGAGTTCGGTTCAATGCCGAAGTCGGCCTCTCTGGCAAAACTCCTGCAGAAATCATTGGACAATGCTCCCGCGCTAACACAAACATTATCATCGATAGACCATATCAAAAAAAAAAAATAACAGAACAACAGCACTCACCACCAAGCCGGACGTGATTAGAAGAAGGGAAGGAAGGATTGAAACGAAACAGTCAATTCTTTCGCGTGGTAGAGACCGAGAGAAAATCAAAGTGTTGCTTCATCTGGCGTTATCGTATGTTGTCTCCGATAAAAAAGAAAAAACCATCAACCCCTCCATTCGAGGATACCTGACTCATAACTCAGCATAGCTACTCTCACACCTCTTGAACAACGGGCGATCTCGAGATATAGACACCGTCACGATGACCTCCTCATTCAGCATCCGCATCCCCTGCTCCTCCGCCAACATCGGCCCAGGCTTCGACGTCATTGGCCTTGCGCTAACCCTCTACCTCGAAGCCCACGTCACAATCGATTCGACCCCTGCCTCGCTCGAGAACAACAAGTATCCCCTCAACTGCAAGATCACATATGAGAATCTGAGCGGTAGCAAAGAGCAGATCAGTCTTGACCCCGAAGTCAATCTGATCACCCGCGTGGCTCTGTATGTGCTGAGATGTCACGACCAGCGCGCGTTTCCGGCCAATACACATGTACACATCAAGAACCCGATTCCATTGGGTAGAGGCTTGGGAACGTCTGGAACTGCGGTGGTGGCTGGTGTAGTCCTAGGCAATGAATTGGGCAAGTTGGGCCTGACCAAAGCCCGTCTCCTCGACTACTGTTTAATGATCGGTAAGCTCCCTCCTGCCTCCAGACAGAAGATATTGGCGCATGTCTAACTGGGGATAGAACGACACCCCGATAACGTCGCCGCGTCCCTCTTCGGCGGCTTCGTAGGCACATATCTCAGCGACCTCAAACCTGAAGATATGGCGCGCATCGAAATCCCACTCAGTGAAGTCCTCCCCGAACCCGCCGGCGGCATCGACACGGGCAAACAACCTCCCAAACCACCCGTGGGGATAGGCCACTGCACAAAGTTTCCCTGGGCAAAAGAAATCAAGGCTCTAGCCATCATCCCAGATTTTGTCGTGCCTACAGCGAATGCGCGTGATGTGTTGCCGAAACAGTATACGCGCGCGGATGTGGTTTTTAACTTGCAGCGTGTTGCACTTCTACCCATCGCGCTGGGTGCTTCGCCCCCGGATCCGGATATGATCTATCTCGCTATGCAGGATAGAGTGCATCAGCCATACCGCCAGACTCTGATTCCGGGGTTGATGGAGATTTTACAGTCCATGACGCCCGCCACACAACCCGGATTGTTGGGTATTTGTCTTTCGGGTGCGGGCCCGACGATTTTGGCGCTTGCCACCGACAATTTCGAAGAGATTGCGACCAAGATTACGGGGCGGTTTGCGGAGAGGGGGATTGAGTGTCAGTGGAAATTGTTGGAGTTGGCGCAGGAGGGGACTCTTGTTGAGCATCATTAATTATATCCCCTAGTTTACTAGCATCGAATACACAGTCGAAAAGGAATCAATATCATATTGACTTTTATACTAGATGGTAGATGGCAATGAAATGGTAAAACCCCAACGCTAGGCTTGTAGACTGTTTTGTACAGATTCTTTGATATTTCCAATGATGACAGCAAAACCCCCCTTGAATGAGCAAGAGCATAGTAAAACAATTAGTCAGAAGGAAGAGAGAAAGAAATTTAAAAGTCAGGCATCAAAACACTGGAGACAGAATTTTATTCGTCGTCAGCATCCTGCATCTCCTCATCTTCTGCCTCCTTCGAGGTAGTAGCTGGCTCGTCATCTTCATCGCTGTCGTCGAGAACCCGCTTGCCGCGTCGAGCGCGTCCACCTCTCCCCTCTGCTGCTGGAGTTGCCGCTTCTTCGTCGGCAACTTCATTATCATCATCGCCGAACAGATCGTCCTCAGCCGCAGCCGCAGCAGCAGCCGCAATCTCTTCATCCAATTCGTCATCCGAGTCAACCACCAATTCACTGCTCTTGTATTTACCGGGCTTCTCCTTGGCGCCTCCCCGACGCTCCAGTCGTCGTCGTCTCTTGGGTGCTGGGGTGGCTCCGTCATCATCAGATCGAGCAACGCTGATGCTTCGGCCATCGGAAACAACCCCATCGTCCTCGTCGCGACGCTTCCGTCTCCTTCCGCCGGACGGAGCTTTCTTTTTTCGTTTCTGTCGCTCACCCGTCTCAGTATCTGTACTAAAGTCAACTGCCTCGCGAGCCCGCTGTTCTTCCGCCCTCTTTGCGGCTAGTCGTTGCGTTTCTTCAATGATTCGTTGCCGTTGTTCTGCTATTTGACGCTTCTTCTCCAACTCAAGTTCTTTCGCCTTTTGAACTTCTTCTTCGCGACGTTTCAGTTCGGCCTCACGAGCGGCGCGAGCTTGTTGCAACTTGAGAGCATTCTTCTCTTCATACTCCTTCTGGTTTTGAATTGATCGCTCGAGCTGCTTGCTAATCGTATTTTTGCCCATGTTTGCTCGCTGCTCCAGAGACTCGCGAGGATATGGCGGGGCCTTGATTTGAGCAATACGTGTGAACGTCTGTATGGCCTTTTCTAAACCCTCGGCAGCCTCTTGCAGATCTTGTAGCGTCCGCTGGGCTTCTGGTAAGCTATTCACGAGAAGTGCAATCTGATTCTGGACAAATGCAACGTTGAACTCAAGATGTGCTTGTTCCGGAGCGACTGCTAACGCACGACTTGCATAATCCAGAGCAGTTTTCATGGCTGGCAGGTTCTTTTCATGTTTTCCTCTCAACCACCACACTCGTCCAAGACATGCCAAGATTTGTGCATCGCGGGCCCGGTCTTTCGACAAAGCCATTTCATAGCACTCAATTGATCGCGAAAATTGTTTCAACTCTGCATACGCATGACCCAGGTTGAGGTACACGCTGGCATCTTTGATGGTATCACGTATCTTTGAAAAGATCTGAACCGCGCCCGTAAAGTCTTTACGATCATCCACAAGAGCAATTGCGATTCCTTGAGCTGCGTAAGCATTCTTGGGATCCAGCTGCAAAGCCTTGTCAAAAAACTCTACAGCACGCTCGTACATCTTTCGTCTCTTCTCCTTGTCGGCATCGGTCTCTCGTCGCATATCACGCGCCGTCAGGAGATGCACGTTACCCATTCCGGTCAGCGCATACCTGTCATGCTTGTCAAAATGTTGCAATGTATGCTTGTAGTGCCGCTGTTCATGATCCTCAGCCAGGTTGGCCACTCGCTTCTTGGACTTGCTGAGGTACCATCCAAACAGCGCGCGAACTTCAAGATTCGTCGAGTCGGTTTCGTACAATTTGGCCATCTTCTTTGGTCCTTCATCTGTTGGGCTCTGACGAAGTGCGATATATGTCATTCTGGCACTAGCTTCGGTGTAATCACTATGTTGTTCAAGAAGACTCTCATACACCTTCTTTGCTTCATCAGGCAGATCGAGAGCCTCGAGTGAACGGGCAAAATTGTATCTGACTGTTGTAAGAAGTGCATCTGTGGCCTTTTCACCCTCCAGCTCCTCGGATTTATCACAAGCGGTCAAGGCAGCCTGGAAAAGCTCTCTTGCTTGCGCTATTTTGCCTGACTGGTAAAGGAAGCAGCCAATATTGTTCAGTAGCTGCGGCGGCAAATATTCCCGAAGTGCAGCCTTCAATTCTCCATTTTGAAGCGTCGCGTCAGGCCTATCTTGATCAGGAATCTGATCCATCTGAAATTCTTCAAGTTGAGTGAGACACTGCATGCTTTTGTCTGGCGAAATGCTTTCGTATAAGCGGGAAAGATAGATTAGCACAGATTCATCAGCCGGAATGTTCTTCGTCGGATCCTTCCAAAGACTGCGGACATTCTCGAGAAGAGAGATGGCTTTTGCAGCATCGGCGGTTTTGTCATCCTTGCTACCGCTAGCCTGAGCTGAGAAGACATCTTCTGCAAGCAGAGCACCCAGTAATGCCATACATTCGGGATTCTTCGTCTGTTGTATTATCTTCTCCAATCGAAATTTTGCTCCATCCAGATCCTTGTTCACTTGCATTTGGACAACACCAAATTTGGCTGGTAAAAACCCACTATCGCCACCGCCACGAGCTTGGTCCGATCGACTGAAGTACTCGGAGGCTTTCGCCGTGTCGCCTTCGTAATGTGCCTTGCGGCCTAGGAGATACCAGCCTTCACTAGCGACAGACACAACGTCGGTCTGTTCGATAGCTTTGCGAGCCAAAACTTCCACCGCTTTGTAATCTTTGCGGATCAATTTGTACCCTGCAAACCTGGCACATGCCATTGGATAGTCCTTGTCGAGCTTGAGAGAACTTTGTGTATGTGTCATGGAGGTTCTGTATAATTCTCCGAACTGCGGATCGCTCGTGGGCCGTTGGGAACTGCTGTGCAGGTAGTACGTTCCGACTAGAACGCTCGCAACCTTTGATTTGGGGTTCTGGATGACACACTATCAGTAACGAACGGAAGTAGAAAGACCATTATTTGAAAACGAACCAAAGACAGTGCCCGTTCCCATGCGTCTTTTGCTCGTTCTTTAAAGCCTAGTTGCCAGAGACAGCAGCCAATACCAATTCGTGGATCGGGATCAATAAGACTCGGCATCCTGGTGAGAACAGTCTGATAAATCAACAGCGCTTCGGCGTAATTTCCCAAAGAATACTGCGCTCTAGCCAAACCCAAATGAGCCATCACATTCCTACCGCCGGAAGCTTTAGAAGCCTCCTCGAAACATTTCAGAGCCTGTCGTAAGCTCTCAACCCTTTCGGATGTATCAGGCATTCCGGTTCTGACGGGTCGCGGGGGATATAGGGATGCTCGAAGGAGAGAGAGGACACCTCGCGCGAGGAAGAGTGGCGTGTAAGCAGGATTGAGTCGAGACGCCTCATTGAGAGTCGATGTCGCCTGTTGAAGATAAAAGTCCTTGGTCCTCACGTCGGAGTTATCGTCGTCGGGAGCAACGCGGGGTGCTTGACGACTCTTGATCATCAACAGCCAGCACAACCAGTTCAAGAGCCCCAGTTTCTCTTTCGTTGCTCCGTGAGCGACAGACGCCAAGCCCTTTTGCAGAATTTCGATCGCATGGTCAAGCTGGTTCTGTTTCGCATATGCCAAGGAGATGATCACCCAGAAGTTTTTCGCGGCCTTCTCATTTTCTAGCAGAGTGCACAACTCCGTTGGATCGTCCGGGAGCTCTTCGAGACTGACTTCAACTTCACTGTCAAAGGTCGATGCAGGGATATCGATGGCGGAAGGGATGTCGGAGAAACGATTAGCAGAAGGTACAGTCTCTGCGCTGAATGCTGAGTCTCCGAAGCCATTCGTATGGCCGTTCTCGAGTTGCGACATGATGGATGCTTGTTTTGAGGAATGAGATGACCGCAAGACCGATTTCGCAGATGGGGAGCGCTGTTAACGATGCATAGCCATCTGGTTCTATTTGATGATACCAAAGTGACTCGACAAGCCCAAATCACCAAATGATAGAGATGTGCATGTGCTTTGATGCGCACAACGGGGACTGGTGGTTTGGAGAAAGACAGCACTTGTCAAACGCGGAAGGAAGGTCGAAATAATAGAACGCCTCAGCCTGAGGCGCGCACTTGGCAGCTTTCAACGCCGACCAATCGTAAGCGCGGTAAGCCGGACCGCCGCCCTTCATTAGATTTTAGACATAACAATGTCACCGGGTAAGGATTATTGATTATTGACTTTATTGACTATTTGTATATTCATGCTGGTTTAAAAAGAGGTAGGGCTGTACCTAATCACCGATCTAATACCACCCCATACCGCGAGCCAATTGACCAGAAACGCCTTGGTTTTCGCGTGCACCAAATCAATTTGCAATGAGCTCAAAATATCCTGCACACCAATCCAACTAGTAGCAGAACAGCAAAGATCTCTGCAATCTCGATCCAATGCGAGAGTTGTATCTCCGTCTCCACGTATCCACGAGACGCTTCATGTTTCTGTTTAGCAGGAATGTTTTGTGTCTCGATCGACGAGTTTAGAGAAGTCGGAAATCGCCCAGTCTCAAAGAATTCATCGAGCAAGGCATCCTTTTCTCTCCAACGCTCCAACAGCCATTGCTCAAAAGCTTTGGGGTCATTCAAAGGAATATCTGCCATGGCCCAGCGGCGCCAGTACATGTTGACGGATTTTGGGGGACGGCCTTGACCATAGGTAGATCGTAGAGTGAAGTATTTGTCAGGATATACTCCTCTCCTGCAGTATTTGTTAGTGTTAGTCGAGCAAACATCACAATTCAGACAGAGTGGTACGTACGGTGGCCCTTCATAGCCTACAGTGCAGTCATATACATAATCTACGGTACCTCGTAATTGTTGCAAGCAGAAAAGTAGACCTGTTGACCGCGGAAGAATCATATGATTAAGAGGAGCAATGCCCGTCTTTTCTCCGTACTTGTTGCTGATAGTTTTCGTATTAATGGAAAGGTTGGTTCCCTCTGGGAAAATCAACAACCACATGGGGTCCAAACTCTGTGAGCCTGACATGGGCCCAGCGTGTCTCGTCTTCAATTTCTGGAGCCGATGCTCCAAGCGAGGTTTATCCGATTCCCACTTCCGAGCCATGAAGATGAAGCCATAAAACATCATTCCTTGACCAATGATGGGTATCTTTTTGAGCGATTCTTTCAAGATAATGTAGATATGACCGTGCATACGGGATGTGTAGCTCACCCACCACAGATACAGCCAATCTGTATATACTTGGTGGTTCGCAACGAATACAAGGCGGTCCGGAAAGTTCGTCTTAAGCAACCCATTGGAAGTGAGTTGTATCTGCCCTTTGACCGACTCATCGCCGCTGACACGGACTACTGTCGGGGCACCCCACTGAGTAATGGTAATGATGAGAACCCCAAAACATTGCTTCGTCATAGCCATATAAGCGTAGTAATAGTCCTTATTGACAAAATACAGCGGCGCTCCGATGAGCTGCGTCATGACTATACAAACACAGCAGCCGTTGAACCAAGTTGCAAGCAGCAGAGATCGCAGTATTTGCATAGCAACACCATGTTTCAAGCCAGCATTTTTGTCCTTCTCGCTGACTAGGGGTTTCTCGCTCACAACGGTGGACTCAGATGGGTCTGCAGGCAGGCGACGTCGTATATCGGACATGGTGGGAGGAGTGCTATTCGGTTTGTTCGATATGTGCAGCGTCGACAGATGATGTAAGGTGCTCCTTCGGCAGGAGGCTGAAAAGTTATCGGCGTTGACCTGCCACCAAAGTCAATAGCGAATGGGCGTGGTGGGGTGATGATATCGAGGCTGCCTAATAGCTAGGTAAGCTATTTGTATGAAAGATCGGATCCAGCCGGCTTCAAATTGAGGGGGTTTGCATCGTGAAAGAGTCGGAGGAGATGACTTGAGTCACTGTTCTATTTGGGAAAAAGAGCATGTGAGGCAGCAAGAAGCGAGCACGCAGATAGGTTAGGCTTCATCTCGTCTGTCCTTTCCAAGCTTGACTGCGAAAGTAAGTTTGTTGAGTCAGCGTGACTGACGTCTTTTGGCAGCATGATTGGCGATAACGGGCAGGCGGTGAACAGGTCAGCTGGAGGATGGAGCGGGCAGCTCCCCACTTAGCATTATCGAATGCCTGAGGCCTGGAGCCGGAGCTAGGGTCTCAACTCCGCTTTCTGGAAAGTTGGATTAGACATTGCATTTTGCATTTCTGCTTCCCATCTGCAAGCATGTTTCTGTGGATAATCTGGTGTCAACCTTGTTCAAGCTTATTCTTAGCCGAGCTTGACTGAAGAGATATGTCCGTGGAGGGATTTCTGTCTCGTTACGTTCTGTGGCAGCGATCTCATTCGAGCTGCAGCATATTTCAAGATCCGTCATCATGAGAGCTACCTCTCCGTGGGTTCAACGACAGTCTTCGCCGTCACATAACGTTCGAGCTCGAGTCGCTCGTCGTTTCTTCTCCGCTTCGTCACCGCGACGAGAGATAAGAGATATTCGAAGCCTTCCTGCGCGGATTCTGCCAAAATATGAAGGTGTGCATCCAGATCGAGCGTGTACATTACGCTCAAGTATTAGACTCCCGAGTCTGAGCTAACGTGCCCGAATATATAGAGTCCCGAGGTAGCGACTTATTATCCCTTCGATGGCCGGCCCCTCCTCGCAATATTCTCATTGTGAAGAAGCAAAGTGCACCTGCGGTTACACAGTCTGTGATAGAATTTATCAAGTATGGTCTCGATCTAATTGGCAAAGGGTACCTTTCTAAATCGTTGGCAGTCACTTAGCATCCACATATTCATCCTTATCAATCGTTCTAGAGCCGAAAACTAGTCAGGAGGTTCACTCTTCTCTTCCAATTCCCGTCTACACTTCGACACCGGAAAAGCCACTGTCCGCATCAACGCATGACAAGGTAGATTTGGTGGTGACTCTAGGTGGAGATGGAACTATACTTCGCGCATCGTCTCTTTTTGCGACTTCCCACGATGTACCGCCTATGCTGTCATTCAGTATGGGTACTCTAGGGTTTCTAGGAGAATGGAAATTCGACGAATACAAGCGAGCCTTTCGGGAAGTCTACATGTCTGGCTCGGGCGCAGGAGATCGTGCTCCTGTTCTCGATGACCTGGAGCCTAGAACGACCGTTGAAGATGTTGAGTCTACAATGGGACCTACAGGTTGGTCATCTGTTCGTGGCAAATCAATGGGTTCCACGAGGGGTGCCCGGGTATTGATGCGCAACCGCTTGCGCGTTGGTCTCTTTTCACCAGAGGGCGAAGCAATCATCCCTTCATCACATGCCGCCGTGGCGACCGGCGTGTCGGATCCACGGGTGTATGCACTGAATGAAGTGCTTATCCACCGAGGGAAAGAACCTCACCTTGCTGTTCTGGACGTCTACGTCGGTGGGCGTTTCCTCACGGAGGCGGTCGCGGATGGCATGATCATTTCCACGCCCACTGGAAGCACCGCCTATAGCCTAAGTAGCGGAGGCAGCATTGTCCATCCATTGGTTCCGTCGCTTCTTCTGACACCGGTGTGCGCTCGTAGCTTAAGCTTTCGACCGCTCGTTCTCCCGTCGAGTACACCAGTTACTCTTAGACTGAGCCCGAAGAATCGCGGCCGAGAAGTTGAATTGAGCATTGACGGCAAGAACATGGGCCAAGGTATGTCTGCTGGAATGGAAGTGCGAGTCTGGGATGAGGAGATTCGGCATGGGAAGAACGATTGGAGAGGCGGGGTGCCGTGTGTGATGCGACGAACGATAGGCGTGACTGACGACGGCTGGGTTGGTGGGTTGAACTCGCTGCTGAAGTTCAATCATCCGTTTGGAGCAGACCCATGATAGTCAACGCCAATCCGATCTTGTAACTATACACTGGTACATCTATAATCATGGTTGACATCCGGAACTGGGGTACGTAGCTTACCGCGCGAACTGGTAAATATTCGTCGGCGAGGGTGCCGAAAGAAACTTTTTCAGAGCATTTCGCCTACCATGGCCGATTCGCCCCCTCTCCTCCTGTAGCTACAATCACGGCCTCAGGGCTACTTATTTTTATATCTAGATATAGCGATTTGAGGTACTGGCGCGCTATTTGGAATAGACCACTTCAGGGTGGCACCGCTACATCCGAATATTCATGTGCCCCTCCTTCGATACAGAATGTCTTGGATTTGGGGTCTGGAATTTGTTTGAGGTTCCCGCTACTGAGTCGCGAGGTGGACTCAGGCAAAGGGACGATCGGAGATAGGCTGGAGCGTGGCTGATCTACACGATGGCTTTGTTCGATCTTTCTAGAGTCTTGCTCCGGAACCGCCTGAATAATACATCTCCAATGACACCTGAGCAGAGTCCCTGTGGGTTGCAGCATACGGAAGGAAACAACATCTCCACAGCTTGATATACAGCTATACATTGCAGCTTTGCCGCAACGACACCGTGTATACAGAGGTTGTAACTTACAAACAAAGGCGAGCGAGCGACCAGCAGTCAGACACGAGCATGACTCGGCGCCATTGGAATTTTAATCTGATTTTCCAAGATGAAAAGAGCACGACAGGCCCAAGTGGGTAGTTTAATTAACTACTCGTAGTACGTACTATGTAAATGTATGGGCTTGGCTGGCCAATTCGATTGATTCTTTCTGGTGTCCCACTCTCTGCGGCAACTTTCCCCTTTCTCCCTCCTTCCTCCACTCTCTATCCTCCTTCACATACTACAACCACACTACGTACTCCGTACCACGACAGTATTTCCTTCATTTCTTCCACTCCCGACACACACTTGAGCGTTCGCTGTTAGTTGTTGAGCTGCTGTCTGTGTCTGTGTGCGTGTGTGTTTTTTGACTTCCGTTTCTTTCCTCGATAACCCCTTTCGCTTGCAAATTAAGCGCCCTGGATATACCTTCAACCTTCTCACGAGCACGGGCAGTGCCCTGTGGAACTCCCGTTTCAACCAACCCCTAGGCAAGGTAAGCAAAGCGGAGGCCCAACTCGCTCATATCGCGTCACTCGAATCGCCGGCTCCTGTTCTCTCAGTCCATCCCTACATCTACAATCGCGCTCTTATTTAGAGCAGCCGGTTGGTAGTCTTCCATTCATCCTGCCAAAACAATACGTACATCCATTACAACGTCTCCCCCGCCCGCTTATCCGTATCCGCGCTTCGCTTGTCCCGCTCTAACATTCCAGTGCCATCAGACCTGCGGACATCCCTTTTGCTGTGTAAGATCACTGCTGTTCGATCTCTCCGATCCCGGGCGCCCAGGATGGCGTCCTCTCACGGAAAGTAAGTCTTTTGTGCTCCATATTCTCCTGCTTCTTGTTAGGCCTTGAGACATCTCGATAAGGCCCGCGTTGCTATACATAATTATTCCGATGTTTGGCGACGCATACAAGATTGATTCAAGAACTCATTCGGTCCTTCATAGTGTATATTCCGCCGACCAATTTATGAATCCCGGACCAGCCCCGCGGCCACCTACGGATCGTCCTCGGCTCACCACGGTACCGTCGAGCCCAAGTGTGGCTACATCGTTCAATCAAATGACCTTGAATTCGCCGAGCACGCCGACTTTGTCTATATTTCCCAACACCAGTAACTTATCGCTTGCCCAGTCCAAAGGATCGCAAGGAAATCAAGGTGTAACCGTCATCAAGGAAGGCTACGTCCGATGCAAAGAAGACAAGTTTCTAGCCCAATGGAACCAGCGATACCTTATTCTTCGGGAGTTCCGTCTCGACTTTCTCAAAAACGAGACCGGAAAACTGATCATGTCGATTAATCTCTCCAACATCACCGGCGTGACTCGGTCCGAAGACACAAAAATGGCTTTTGAAATCACCCGTTTGGCCAATTCCAAGGACGCAAATTCCAAGGCAGCAATAATCAGTCGCGATGTGCCTACCAAAACGATCACTTGCGAAGTCAAAAATGATGACGAGATTTATGACTGGATTGACAAGATCTACGAACGATGCCCAGGAATGGGAGGGGTCAGTAACCCTACCAATTTCAGTCATCGTGTGCATGTCGGTTTTGATCCGAAGACTGGTGCTTTCGTGGGCCTGCCGACAGAATGGGAGAAGCTTTTGACTGCATCGGCGATCACCAAGGAAGATTATAAAAAAAACCCCCAAGCTGTCATTGAAGTGCTCGAGTTCTACTCCGACATTAAAATGCGGGAGCAGAACCCTCAATATTATAGTAGCCTTGCACCTACTCCACCAGCATCCAACTCGTCATCTCTGCAGTTCGGAAATGGAAATGGAATTGCACCACCTAGACCGGCTCCTCCGGCTCCCCTCCAGAGGGTGGATACCGGACAGTCTCAGCGTTTCGTGAACGACCCAAATGCAGCGGCGCGAAAGAATTCAGATGCAGATCGCGGCTTTGAAGTTGATCGTATGCGAGAGGTTGCCGAGCAAGAGCAGCGCCGTCGCATGGAGGAAGAAGCACGGCGTATCCGGGAAGAACAGGAGAGACGAGAGCAGGAAGCCTATAATGCGTCACTACCCAAAACCCGAGTCCCTCTCGCAAAACAGGAGCTGGGAGGCTATGGCTCTTCTGATTCTGAATCCCCAAACCCTAATCGATATAATCCGAGCCGTCCTGCACCCCCGGCGCCAGGCTCTGCCACTCGTCAACAGCCTCCGGCTATGAGACAGATGACCGCCCAGCGACCAGCACCATCACCGCCGACCGCAGATGCTCAAAGGACGGGTAAGTATCCCAGATATACACATAGTGCCGTTGACTAACACCTGCAAGACCCTAAGCTTCAACAATCCATGCCCCGTCCTGCCATCAACAATGCACCAAAAGCGCCCTCGCAGAATTCGGGCCCCCCACCATCACGTCTTCCTGCACCTGTCCAGCAAGTCAAGCCATTGAACATCGCCAACAAGCAAGGACCTCCTAAAGCTGGTGTGCCGGATGGCGTTCGCCAAGCAGAAGCTGCTCTCTCGAAGAAGGCCGAGCCTCGCCAGAAGGAGGTGCGCATGTCGAGTATGACCGAGAACGAAGTGATGGAGAAGCTCAAATCGGTCGTCTCCAAAGAAAACCCACAGGAGTCCTATAGCAAGCAACGCAAAATCGGTCAAGGTGCTTCCGGTTCCGTGTATGTAGCCCGCGTCAAAGAGAATGCAACGTCACCAGTCGCACGAGAAATATACCGCACACATGGACCTCGCGGACAGGTTGCTATTAAGCAAATGGATCTTCGCAGCCAGCCTCGTAAGGAATTGATTGTCAACGAGATCATCGTCATGAAGGACAGCCAGCACGCCAATATTGTTAATTTTCTCGATTCTTTCTTGCAAGATCAAAACAACGAGCTCTGGGTTGTCATGGAGTTTATGGAGGGTGGTGCGTTGACTGACGTGATTGACAACAATCCTGTTATTCAAGAGGATCAAATCTCCACTATATGTTTCGAGGTATGTCCCTAACGATTTGCGCGAACAGAATTCGGCTGACGTACTTCGGTAGACTTGCAAGGGTTTGGCCCACCTACACAGCCAGAACATCATCCACCGTGATATCAAGAGTGACAACGTCCTGTTGGATCGGGTCGGCAATGTCAAGATTAGTACGTTCCTACACACTTCTCGTGCTGCGCAACAACATCACTAACAAGGTTATTTGTCTAGCCGATTTTGGTTTCTGCGCTAAACTTACAGAATCAAAGAGCAAGCGAGCTACTATGGTTGGTACGCCCTATTGGATGGCACCTGAAGTTGTCAAGCAGAAGGAGTACGGACCAAAGGTTGATTGCTGGTCTTTGGGTATCATGGCTATTGAAATGATTGAATCTGAGCCCCCCTATCTGAATGAAGAGCCTCTCAAAGCGTTGTACCTCATTGCAACCAACGGTACGCCTCGACTCAAGAAGCCAGAGAAACTTAGCAAGGAGTTGAAATCGTTTTTGAGCGTTTGTCTTTGCGTCGATGTTCGCAGTCGAGCCACTGCTGAGGAGCTGTTGGCACATGAATTCTTGAAGATGGGCTGCAGTCGAGCTAGTCTCGCCGAGCTTTTGCGCTGGAAGAAGAATGGAGGACAGTGAAAGATTAGCAGCTGCTAAGCTCATTATGTTTTGTCACTACATGATGGCAATATCACCACCTCCTGTTCTGCTTTGGAGGCAGTATATGGACTCGACTCGGCACGTCATGTCAAGCAAGTGCTGAACGAAAAGTGTCATCCACGGAGGATCTTTATCGAATTGATCTTCCGTTATTAATATCTTTTTCTCAAAGCTTACGACCCGACATTTTAAACTCTTGTTTCCAGGTCGTTTTGTTTCTCTTATCATTTGCATGGTGTCTGTTGCAATATAGGAGCTCGGTTGGCATTATATCCCAGATGCTGAATATTCTTTTCTTTCTTCCATGCCTTATGTCTCTGCACACAGAAATTGATGTGTTTACAGAGAAGAATCTTAGACGGGGAAGACGTAAAATTTTTTTATTCTTTTCCTTTTCTTTTCTTTTTCCTCCTTTCTCTTCTACCCCATTTGAACTACGGATAACGAATGAATGAATGATTTTTCGTACTCAAGCCCCCTACCTTTGTCGACATTCCAGGTTGTAATTTCTATGCGACTCAAAAATTAGCGTACGTTACTAGTAGTACGTGCAAAACCGATTTCACTACGAATCAAGTTCACATTTTGAAAAAAAAAAACCACCTCTCATGATCAATCATTGCTCCTCGTCGTCATCCAAGATATGACGCCTATTCATGATGAGATCTTCGAATACCAGAAACAGGACATAAGATACATGAACCAACAAACAGAAATCAAATCGACATTGGAGCGAAAGAAGTATATCAACCACCAGCGGCAGCAGCAATGATGCCCCCAATTTCCCCAAAGAATATACCCCGAAGGACTTGCTCTCCCTCGCCGATGGCCCAGTGACCTGCCTCGGAGAGATGGTGACGCCAGCGCTCGCGTTGCTCGGGCTGCAGATCTTCCCATTTGCGGGCTTGATGTTTTTCTTCTATCGATGACGACGAAGACGACTCCTCGACGGAGGAGTCTTGATCGCGCTCATGCTCGTGGTGCTGAGCGTATATTGAATCTTCGTCCCGGTTGTGTTTTATGATGAGTGGCCGTGATAATGGCATAGGCGTTTCAAGGGTATCGATGATCGAGTCGATTACAGAGCTTGCGTCTTCAAGTTGAGTCTCATGGCTGCTCGTCTTCCGGGCATGAAGAAGGTCGCGTAGATGATGACCCGTAATAATGGATGGTGCGGAAGTGGAAATCGCAGCCGCGATAGATGACGCCGTTGTCGCGACCTGAGGCGCCATACCTTCTGCCGCGATGATGTCGCCAAGATATGGTCTCGCAATCGACTCGCGTACCCGGTCGGGAAGCCAGGACGTAGCACCCAGATACGACGGCGTAAGACCCCTGATTTCAGTAAAGGCCTGGAGGAACAAACAGCTGATCGCAACCACAAGGAGGGCAATGAATGTAGTGAATATGGTATCGAGGGTTTCCGAGTGTCCCGGTGCCTTGAGCGCGTATCGCGGTGATGAGGTTTCCCTTCCGGCGAGAGTCCTTTGTGGCGATAGAGGAAATGTATGCACGACAACAGTGTTGCCCAAGCTAATCGACGCTAGCTTCACATACTGCGGAGGTGTTTTGGCCGTCACCGGATATGATGGAGGTCGATACTGGGAGAAACAGACTTTTGTCATTGAAAAGGGATGAACATCGTAGAACGTCGAGTATGACTGTAGTGATCCATACCCTTTATTGGGAAAGTAGTCAAGTACCAACGTTTCAATGGACTGATCGCTACCCGCCAAAGCGATGAAATATTGCCGTTCGTGGTTCTGCCCTTCTCCGAAATTGACGACGTCCATACCCAGGCCGATTTTGATGGACTTTCGAAGCCTTTTTTTACGCACTATCGTGCCGCTTCCTTCAGCCGTTAGGGACAGTATAGAGAGTTCACTACCTGTGCGATCTACAGTGTTTTGGAGGAGTAATATGGCAGTCGGTGAAAGAAACCGTAGCGCTCTATATTTGGATCGCTTGGGCAGAGTCTTGGGTGTCGTGAAAACGGTCTTGACTTCGGGTGCCGTATTCGATCTTCGTGATGCGGAGACTTCGAATGTGCAGACATCCGTTCCATCGGTGTACGCCACCAGGAACTTGCCGCCATGCAATTCGATGATGTCGATATCTTCAGCTTCCTCGCCATTGCCTAGTCGAATGCGTCCGATGACGTCTGACGTCTTAGGATGTGAAGTCACATCGAACAGAACAATTTCTCCCGCAGGCGCCAATCCAGTCGCAATGGCGCCTATTCGAGATAGTTCAGGAGCTTTATAGGGAGACAGCCTTAGCAGTCTTTGGTATGTGTCGACTTTCCCGGCTGGTTTCTTGCCCTCCTTGTCGCTGACATTTGAGCTGAATAGCGAGACTTGTGTCAAGGGCGTAGTCTCTCTTCCGTCAATTTTCTCTGTATCTGACGTTCTTTCCTCTTGGGCGTTTTTTTTCTGCGGATATTCTAGTCGGAACGATCGTAGATGTTGATTGTTACCTTTCAACTGCTCGTCTTGCGAACTGTTGATTCCTGCAAGAGCTACCAAAGATGCATCTTCTGATTCGGCGATTGCTAGTGATGTGACTGAGTCCTCGTCGCGAGAGAGTTGGATATCTACCAGCTCGGATATTTCTTGACGTTTCGAAGTGTTCAGCAAGGCCTAGAATGCCGTCTAGTTAGCTATTTTTGCGCAACATGGTGTGAGTGTTTTACACGGAGCAAGCGTACGATTTTGTTTCCCACACCACTGCGACCTTCTCCTCCGCCACCCCCAACGAGCAGCAGGCCATGATTTCGAGGATCAAAGTCTGCGGCGAACAGTGGACAAGAGAGCGTAATCTTCGCCGATGCGATTGCTGGCGCCATTCTGGTGGGCGCAATCTTCGAAACTCTGTTCAGTACGGAGTGAAACTTCAAGACAAAACAATCACTTCAGTAGCAATCTAGCTGTGATTGTAGATATACGCTTTGTCAAATATGATGCGTCTTGACAGGCTGTCGCAAATGTTGTTGAGCTCGGGCCGCTGGACGATGATGACATGTTTGTATTGTTTTGCCGCGATCACTTCCTTGCCTGAGGCTTAAGGCACCCGACACCATACGGTTAGACAGACTACATGAATACGGGTATCATCTGCTGAGAGGATATAATATGTTTCTTCCATCATTGTTCCTCTACTAATACAAGTCTTCCCATTCTCTTGACCTTGAATCTACTCTGTCTCTTGAGAGGTGAATTCGGGAAGTCGCTTGAACACATCTGCCCAAGTCTCCTCACCATCTACCATAGACTTGACTGCCTGCAATATCTCGTCTTCGGTACCACGAACCTGCTTTGTCGAGTCGCGGTCACGCAATGTGAAAGTGTTGTCTTTGACAGACTGAAAGTCAATTGTGATGCCGAATGGTGTACCCAACTCGTCGTTACGAGCGTACCGTTTACCGATACTGCTAGAAGAGTCGTCCACCTTGCTAGAGATTCCAGCACGACGGAACTTGAGACCAAGTCGCTTAACGAATGGTCCAAAGAATTCGTGAGTGGAGAGAGGAACCAAGAGCACCTTGGTTGGGGAAACAACTGGAGGGAATGAGAGGACCTGTAATTGAAACGAATCAGTATTATTCGCATAAATCTGGATATTGTGAAAAACTTACACCACGAGCCTCATCGCCAGCGCGATGCCAGTATGAATGTTCAAGCAAACTGTAGAGAATTCTTCCAATACCGAAAGAGGGTTCGACAACGTTGGGAGTATATTCCCGAATGTGCTGTGTCACAGTCCTCTTTTCGATAGTAACTAGATCCTTATCGAGCTCAGCCTTTCCAGATTCGATGTCCTCCACAGCGATCTCAATCTTGCCATTCTGCGCAAGATCCAGAGAAAGCTTTTCTCTGAGTTCTTCGGAAAGCGAGTTGATGGCCGCCTCAACTTTCTTGGCATCCTTCTTGAATCGAGGGCCGAACTTCGACTTCGCGATGTCGACTTGCCATTCCTCAAAGACCTTCGGTTCGGGGAGAGCTTCACGGACAAAGAGTGGTGCCCCAGTCTTGTTCTTGTGCACTGTCAAGTCGTATGCGCTTCGGTCAGCACAGCCAACACATTCAATCCAGCCATAGCTAGTGTGAAGCTCAGCATCCCAGCAGTCAGCAGCGTAGTGGGCCATTTCGTTGGCCATGTGCTGACGGAATCGAAGCTTGGAGTAGTCGACACCAATCTTCAAGAGGAATTGCTGGATTCTTGCAAGGAAGTAACCGAGTGTCTCGTTGTCAACCACGCCATCGGCAACTGCTTTTCCGATGGTCATGGTTTCCGTCTTAGTGCTCCCGGAAAGCTGCACGTCTCTATTTAGCAATGACAGCTCCACCTCCTTGACTTCATCGAACCGCGGGTGCTTCTTGCCACCTTCAGGGTCAACGAAATGTTCAATCTCAGCCATCAGGAATTCTCTAACACGCAACAGACCTGCGCGAGGCGAGATTTCGTTTCGGAAAGATTTGCCTATGGCTGCCGATGCGAACGGCATTTGATTTTGGTTGAACTCGAGCAGTTTCTGGAAGGCGAGGAATTGACCCTGTGCAGTTTCTGGTCTCAAGTAGCC
This sequence comes from Talaromyces sp. PB3603, assembly GCA_023625915.1. NCBI lineage: Eukaryota > Fungi > Ascomycota > Eurotiomycetes > Eurotiales > Trichocomaceae > Talaromyces > Talaromyces sp. PB3603. The sequence goes on from JAMAFY010000010.1 coordinate 128,532, forward strand.
AGCCAGGTTGCTGCTAGGACCAATTGATGTCTGGAACATCAAGTTGAAGGCAACCGGGGGTAGAAGGTTGCCGCCGGTTGTGGGATTGCGAATGTCGTACTTCGTGATCAAGAGAGCAAGACCATCGCCGTCATAGTTGTCAATCTTTGCTAGGATCTCCTCGTACTCTTTGACCACAGCATCATCCAACTTGACTAGTTTGACATCCTTGACTTTCTTCTTTTTCTTCTTTGCATCTGCTTCCTCGTCGACCACCACTTTTTCTCCGCGGGCCTCCTTGTCGGCCTTCAGACGGGCTTCGAGGACAGCCTCAACCAAGTGATCTGCGCGGAAGATCTCTCCAGTCTTGGGATCTTTGCACATCCAGTCGGCGAACTTATCGACGTGTCCACTAGTCTTCAACACCTCATGCGGGGTAAGCATTGTTGTATCAACTTCCAGCATGTCCTCCTCCAGGACGAAATGTTTCCTCCAAAGATCGATAATATTGGCTTGCAGGGCGCAGCCTGGTGGCCCGTAGTCGTACAATCCAGCAACACCGCCATAGGGGTCGAACGAAGGGAAGTAGAAAGTTCTGCGACGGAGCAACGACTCGAGGATAGATCGATCGACATCCTGGCCGGCCCTGGTTGACAGGGTCGCCATTTTCGAATTGGCTGTTTTCTTTATAGACTGGGGATTGAGAGTTGAGTATGTGCGCACGTAGGATACTGGGGCATTACTGCTGAGCAGCCGCGATAGTAATCGACGAGGAAAGGGTTGAGTCATTCACCGCGATAGATAATTGGACAAGGGCGGGGCGAATGGAGGGGAGCTGCGCAAAAAGAAGCAGTTTGGAGTGTGTGCTTGGAAACGGAGGTACGAAAATTACCGCTGTCGGTGCCTAAAACGAGTGAAATGCACACCAGAGCCTGTAAAATAACAGTAACAGGCCGTACTCTGGTTCATTCTTTGCACGAAATTTCGAGTTGCCGGGGAAAAGATGATCCGGGAGAACATTTTTTATACCCATTTGTGGTAACTAACTATCTGCAACAAAGTGTAGCAACCACTGATTCGTATTGGAGGCATGAGCACTCGTTATATCTGATCCTCACCAAGTAAACGTCGAGGCTATGCTCGTCGCAAGCGCATCAAATCATCGTGTCATTGTGTGAGGATGTATACACATTCTTAATAGTTGCATGTAGTTACCCTCAGGAACGCAACAGAACCTACCAAGTCGTATCAAGGCAGCCACCGACTCTTGCCTGGTCTGTACAGAGTGAAAAGTCTCAGGCTTTTCCTGAGCCAGGCTCGGCAGAAGACCAACCAACAGAAGGTCCTTGTTTCAACTGAAACGTGAGAAATACCTACATAGTTGGTCATTTACCCTGTTGTCTCTGTAAATGAATGATGATAGCCGCCAGTAGTGGGTCCTCCGCTTTGTCTAATCAGTTCGGCGGATCCGTAGCTCAACTTTTTTTTTGCCCAGATCGCAAACAAGAAAATCACAACGCGGCAGATTCTTAGAATGGCGATCAAAAACAAGCAGGTTCGCAAGTTGCAGAACATTAAGCGCAAGCGAACAGAAAGCGCTGCCAAACACAAATTACGCCATGAGCGCAGGAAAGAAGAGACCAAAAATCCTAGTCTCAGAGCCGAGCGTCTTGCTCGCTCGGTGCCATTGACACTCGACGTAAGTTCCTAACACTGGAGACTTTATTACAAATGGAGAGACAGACTAATTCGAGTTGGCTCATATAGAGAAAGCGAACATGGGACGACGTAGGAAGTGACGACGAGAATTTACTCGGCTTGAGCGTTGACATCGAAAGACTCAAGAGACAGAAACAAGTGGAAGATGAGGCGGAGAAGGGAGGCGGAGAGAAAATTCAAGATGATGAGGATGATGAGGATGACGATGCGGACGAGGTTGACAGCATGATAATGACCGACTCGGAGGAGGAGAATGAGAACGAGGACGAAGAGGACGAAGAAGGCATATCAAAAACAAGGCAAAGCCGGAAGAAAACATTGCCTACCGCCACGGAAAGAGCGACGTCGCCAACACACTCAACGAGATCTACGAAACTTGATCTCGCTCCCGAAGCGCTTGCGGCCAAGTTCCCGTCATTATTCGCAGAACAGACAATACCGCCAAAAATCCTGATTACAACCGGCATTAATTCTACCTTACATCATGAAGCAAAACTCCTCACCTCCCTATTTCCAAACAGTGTTTATATTCGAAGAACCGCGCACCATCACGCCCATAAGTTTTCCGTCAAAGAGATATCCAAGTTTGCCAGCAACCGCAAGTTCACCGCGTTGGTCATTGTCAACGAAGATCAGAAGAAGGTTTCCGGTTTGGATATTGTTCATCTGCCGCAAGGACCCATGTTCCATTTCTCAGTCTCGAATTTTATCGAAGGCAAAAAGCTACCCGGCCACGGTACAGCGTCGGAGGCATTCCCAGAACTCATTCTGAACAATTTCCGCAGCCCTCTAGGTATCTTAACCGCACATCTTTTCAAGTCACTTTGGCCACCGCAGCCCGATCTTGCGTATAGACAAGTGGTCACTATCCACAACCAAAGAGATTACTGCTTCGTGCGTCGCCATCGATATGTTTTCCGTGAGAAACGAGAAACCGAGAAACCAGTTGTTGGTACCGATGGGAAGGAAATAAAAGGCGTCGAAGGCATCAAGACTGGTCTTCAAGAATTAGGACCTAGAATGACTCTGAAGTTGAGAAGGGTTGACAAGGGAATTCAGCGAAGCAGTGGCCAGGAATGGGAATGGAAGGGGAAAATGGAGAAAACGAGAACGAAATTTCAGCTCTGATATCCGAGTCGTGGATGTTGTGGTTGTTTATTATCCAATAGTATACAATAGAATTCATCATTTGTGTGCCCAAGTGTTGAACACGCTGACGATATCCGGGGACTTTTAGAGCCCGTCAAAGGAATAACCAGTAATAGAGCCACTTCAACAATCTGCTCAGGGCTCTTCAGGTCGCTTCAAAGGCCCGTTCAGTCGCTCCTCCTCCACCCGTGCCGGCTCAAGCTCAGATTACTTTTCCCCACGGAGCACCCTTACAGTGAATTGACCCAGACGGAATCACAGTGATTCGAATGTATTCCGGTCCCAGAGAATGAGACACTTTCTGCAGTTGTTGTAGTTGAGCTGCCTGGCAAGATGGAATCAACTCTTATGTTACAGGCATAGCAACATTGCAAGATATCTTAGGAGTTAGAGTTGTTGGTATTGCTTCGGGGGCAAGCACACACATTCTTCTCTGCGGACCCTTATCTTACGGAGCCCTCTGAGATCTCTATGTTGCTTTGCTTGTACAGAGCACACGACAATAGAGACTCTACTTTTCAGTGGGGATCAGTCAGCTTCAGGATTCCTCATCTTGGAAAAAGACTTTCTGCTGCCTGCAGAAGAGGTTGCTCGGGCTGTGTTGGCACATATTACACCAACAGAAAAGTATAAGTCAGGCACGATATTAGAGGTTTGTGATGTTGGAGGAGAGGGCCACTGGCGTCAGGCTGGATTACTGAATGGCCCTGGCCCACGCGGCAAAGCGAGTAAGATGTCGAACAAAGGAAAGGCTGCTAAAAGATATCATCCAAATCATGGGAGTCGAAGAAGGCGCAACGGGTAATGTTCAGGGGCTAAGTAATGAGTGAGGTCCAGATTAGCAAGTCTTCCGTATCGATATCATCAATGTAGAGTTGAATGATTCCCTTAGATGAGTATAGGGCCTCTTTCTTAATGGGTCTACTTTGATGTTCACAAACAGTCTAGCTTCGTTGGGGTTTCTGAATTTCAGCATGCTCAAAAGTTTACGATGGCCCATCGAATCGACAGATAACAGCATGGATGAAAGTATCATCGATGGTCTGGCATTTTTCAGCTGAGTCAATTGACCCAATGTAATCGATCCAGACGTACGTTCGTACAGCATTGAGGTGTTTCTATACAAAGCTTGTGGTGAGCCTCTGGATGCTGACGGCGCTTTTCTTTGGAGAGAGATTATCTGCTGTGAAGATAGTTCCGGATTAGAAAATTCTGTCATGGTTACCCGATAAATAAATCGTGCATACTGACTTCAAAAGCTCTTTGGGTAGAATATTACCATTTTCAAAAAATCTGAGTCTGTTATGAGTCACGGCAATTACTAAGTCGGTATATGTTTTGGAGACCATCAGATCCAGCATGAGTTTGATTTGACTTTGAGATCCTGTCAGTGGTTCTCTTTGGTCGGTGTCATGCCGTGCTCCTTCTAACTGCCATGGAGTCTTGTTTTGAGTTGTCCTGGGATGGGAGGTCATGATGCAGCCCGATGACTGTGACGAAAAGTTGAACCTGGATTTGGTCGATGCCCAGTCGCCTGATGAGTGCTCTGCGAAAGTGAGAACGAAATCCGACCGGGGCTGAGAATAACAAAAGATGATCAGGGGTTTCCTTGAAAGGGGGAAAATAGCTTTGAGAACGAAATAGTGTAGTCTTTGAAATCATCTCTTTCAGAAGTGTCGTTTGGCATGGGCAGCAGACTTCGACATATTTCGACATAACACTAATCACAGGCATCTTTCATGCTAGATACGAGGTGGTCCTGGTAGTCAATGGATATGTTTCCCTGCAATTCTTTAAAGGGCATCTTGTCACCCAAAGCAGCAACTCTGTTCATACAATTTGCTGCTCGAAATTGAGTTATCAACCTTTTGTCCGCCGAATGGAACATCATGTGGTCAATATACAGCTGATTTCTTACGAACAAGGACAGGAAAAGAGGAACACAAAGAGTAACTCCGACTATCGATACTGCAAACACCAAGATGGGCGGTCGTAATCAGCGGCATCGATCTGAAGAACGGATGGGACAGGATTGACTGCCTAGTCGTATGGTATCAACAATGCGGATATGACTTCATCAATGGCTACTCTAACATCGGCAAACAATGGAGTTTATGATTGCAATGAGCTATTTGAGAACTAGACACTTAGCCAGAGGTTCTGAATTGAATAGATGATGTACTAAACACGGGACACGATGAGCACTACCAATGTTCCCATGTATGCTAAATGGGGATTGTGATATATCCATAACATTCAGGGTTCTCTTGCTCAACGAAGATTGATCTAGGTAGATCGATAGCGATGTATGTAGATTGCCTGGATTCAGAGGCAACATTGAAGACTCTTGAGCATCCTCTTTGGTAATCTCAAAAAGCTTGTGCTTAAGATCATGCGCCTGATCAGGGTCACAGAGGACTTTTGGAGGGAGCCGTCAGCAGCGTCAAGACGACATTGAGTTACTGAAAGATTCTACGATGGCCTCCGTAAGTTGGACCTTCGAACATCGTGTAAAATGCATGCGGCCTTGCTATCTTGACGACCAAGTGGAAGGTCTCCCAACATGGCTGGTCCTTCACTGGCAAACTGCAACAAAAGATAGGCATGTACCCAGGCTGACTAGGTAAAATAAAGCGCCGAGATTGTGGCAATTCGCGCGGCGTCCACAAACTCCTATCTTGCCACAATTGATAATATCACACAACAGGCACGCAACCAACCATCTACACAAAAGCAAGCCACCGCCAATCACATCTCGATTGAATCAAGTTTTGAATGCCACCCACATAGACATTCTCTAGGATCCTCATCCCTTATCAGTATGCATAGAGATGAAAGAGTACAAGGGGGCAGATCCGTGATCCATTTCATGCAAAGAACGCCTCTCCGTGCCCACAATCACGAACGGAGTCTGCCGAATGCAGAAAGTTGGACAGCCGAGCAATGGAGATTCTCGGTTCCCTGTGAGGGTAGGCGTATGGATGGCACTCGTTTATCCGGGTCTCGGATCGATCAACCCATGCACGAGGTCTTTCCATGATACTCATTTGGGTATTCTACGAATGCATGCGTGTGTGTGTGTGTGTGATGGCGCTGGCTGGCAGGGATTTGAAGATATGAGGTTCATACGAGCCGTTGATAGCCGGTGGCCTTTGCAGGTGCATATCAGTCGTTACGACTGTTGCAGCTGTTACAGTATTGTAGTCTGTACTCTGTCTATGCGTGTATCCTAGTACCGCATACTACCTGGTATCCAGTAAAAGCTGCCTATCAAGTACGTATTTCAATCATCGGAGGTTTAAACGACAGATCGACAAGAACCTCCCACAAATTACCCACTCGAGCCACTCACTGGATGTCCATCTGATAAGATCCTTGGCAAAATGGGAGGAAGAGTCGTAGCCAGTGCCTCGTTCGTAGCAACCACAGTGCGTAGCAGTCAAGCTCAGAGAACAAAAACCTGTCAAGCAAACCTGGTAGTATTCGTCTGTAGCAAAAGGATGTAGTAGCGTGACTAGATACTGACAACCCCTCATCTTCCTTGGAACTTCCTCGTCTTTTTCCCCAGGATTTTATCATGCGCGACAAATTACAGCCAAGAAAGGAAGATAGTCAAAGATCATAGATGGCTTGAAGATCTACGTACTACGATGGGATAGCGGTCAGCCACCGAGGGCAGCTGCAGAGGACTGAGTGCCGTGAAAGGAATAGTACGGAAGACCTCTGTTCAGCTAGAATGGCTTTTGTCCGGTGGCTTGTATGCAAGTCGGCTCGAATCAACGAGCCATGGCCCAAAGAGGAGCGAAAGAACAGAAATGGGGCATGATGACTAGATAGTCAACGCTAAGAAGGCATCAGACGGCGGGAACAAGAGAGGAGGTATTCTAGGTTCCAACCAACAGAACCGTTGCACCAGGATATTCAGGCATTGGTCGAGTCTAGCATTGTAGCTCTACAAGGTAGAATCCAAAATCGCTTAGAAGACTCCGTGACGGTGTTCCCGCGCTCTGACCCCAGCTGTTGGTCGTCAGCTGTCGGTTCCCCCAAGAAAGAGTTGGTCACTCAAAAAGCAACGAGAAAAAGACTGGGAGCAGAATCACGTTGACGATTATGCACTTTTGTCTCCGAGCGAATGCTACGTCGCCATTGTCGATATCGATAAGCTCAGGACTTAAGATTTAGGGCGAGGGACGTAGCAGTGCTAGTATCTGCCCCTCGTACAAGCATCAAGTCAAGTAACGTCTCTCGAGTACGACACTAAACGGGCATTAAAAAAATACGTTCAAACATTGCTTTCAGCCACGGAAACGACGGGTCCATGGTCGGTAATGACTGATCCTCTCTAAACGTACATCAGCAGTTACTAAAGTATGTGGACTGGCCCCAAACGAAGATGAATTTGGTACGACTGTCCACAGTCTCCACAGTCAACTGGAATTATACTTGGGCAGACTAAAGTTCAGTCTCTTGATTGAGTCGAGTGCCAATGCGTTACCTACAGGAACAGGCTACGCCTTTTGTCGATCGTTTTGGAGCGAGTACTTGCCCTAGCTTGCAGCCAAGTGCTTATCCTAGGGTCCCTACCACTACCACGCCACTAAGTCTGGCCGACGGCTTACTCTTGATGTACTCCATACTTTAGCATCTACAGTGAACCACCTTTGGAATAGTGTTTACATTTACCTAATTCTGCTCGGCCTTTTGTCTGTACTTGGAAGGTCGTTGATAAGTGCAAGTCGATCGCTCTTCTAAACCTGCAACATGTCGGGTTCGATTTGTTTTTGAGAAGGCATGACTAGCCGAGATGTCCGTTTAGTCAAAAGCTTCGTTTCAAAGGCTGACCGGTGACCGGCAACTCAAGTTAGCTCGATGCCTTTTTTTTTTTTTTTTACGTATCGTCGTGATTCATTAGTCGAAGAATCTAAAGCCTACGAACAAAGAGCCCCCGAGCTAAAGTCAGCGGTATGGTATTTTACTTGGCGAGGCTTGTTCAGTAATAAGTAGTAATACGAGACAAGTTGTAGTTACGGCGTATTCTTTGGTCTCTGAAACCGTGTCAAGTTTGTGACGACCTCCATGAACCGTATGTGACCTAATGAAGAGATGTGCATGACTCGTACTTGGAACGGCTGCGGATGGTTCAACTTATGATGAAGAAGATAAAGGGTGCTCGGCGTGCAAAATAACTGCTGTAGACGAAGTCGCGAGCTATATGCCAGTGGACAGCGTCGCTTACGGGTTTTGTTCGTTCAAAGGTACTGAGAACGTATGGTAATTCGAGCAGGATGATGACTCCCGGCTAACAGTTCTGCAGTAGTACGCATGAACCGACATGCCAAAATAAGGTGAAGGATTAGTCGGTAAATTATGTCAAATTTGAAGCATTGGCTGTTTCTATCTATTTTTACAACTTGGTACGATTGTTCGATCCGCATATCACCTAGATTGTGACTTCGAATTGCAACGACCGATGTCAACTGAGAATTTCCTCGATAAGAGAGTTGGTTCATAAAAACCCATGCTATTTATTAACTCTCCACAAGGCTACCTCCACTGACCTACATACAACCCAGGTAATCTTTTCCGTAGCGACGGTTCAATGCGTTTCAGCGTGCTTCTTTTTATAAACATTCAGACAACTAGACGCACTAGCTTGGAACTAGATCGAGGGGTTAGACGCAGGGTGGATATACCCCTGATTTTAGGTCATCAACCCATGTCAGAACCTAGAAACTACTGCCGAAACCATCTCACTAACCAGTAACCACTATGTTTGTCGTTAATTAAGTAGTGGTGAAGTGTGATGCTCTGTGGAAGTCTAAAGTTTGCTAGGATAGCCCTGTCACGGCGTCTCCGGTTCATGGACAGCTGTGAATACGCTCATCTCGGTAAAACGTTGCCAAGTACGCACGTACCAAGAGAGGATAAAGGTAACTATCAAAGGCGTCAGTAATGAGATGGCTCTTCCCTCTGCAGTCTCGATATTGGTTCGGAAATTTAAATTGCCACAGATGCGTGACAACGTTAATAAGCCGTCAGACAAGGGTATTGATGATGATCTCCAATTGTGCTACTATTATTATCCAATCTTACGCATCAAGAGCACTTACAAAACATAGCTGAGTTGCTCAGGGCACCTGTCAGGTTTGATTAAGCTCGTGAATGTGATGGCGTAGCCTAGACGATGATTGGACAGATATGAAGCTCGCGCGTCGAGCTGAACATTTAGCCCTAATCCGAGAGGTTCGACCTGCACATTGGCAGAGATTATTATTATTACCAATCAACAAGCTCTGGATCGGCAACGGCGAAATTTGTACGTACATTACGTTGATGACTATATGACAGGTATTAAGCAGCTGCTAAGTGTTCATCCGGCTTATCGATTCATGCTCTCTGCGTACTCCATACTCATAGTAGTATCGATATGAAAACTTCGGAGAGCTCCGTGACTTGTCGGGCTATTTCAGCGCCTCTTTCTAGCGCCTCGAGATGTAGGTGCGTAGTAATCAGGTACATACAAAGCAAAGTGTGGCTGAAGGAAGTCCAGCTCATGTTTGACTACTTCGTACTCGGGATGCCAGAAAACGAGTACGCTTTGGCACAGGTTCCCGGCGAACATTTGAGGCATGTCGCATGTCAAGCATGTGATCAGATCCCGCATTTGTAGATCTTAGGCACAGCAGCACTGGAGTAGTATGAGGCAAATTCTTTTTTACTATGTAGCACGGATGATTTCTCGGTGCTATTGTTGCAGGGCATATGTCAAAGGACTCCAGTGTCCAGGGCCGTTTGAGCCGCTTCGTGGCTCGAGTGCCTGGCAGATACATACTGATATAGTTAGACAATTATCATACTGAGAGTATGTTATATAGTAAGGCACAAATTCGGTGTCAAATCGCGATAGTGCTGCCAGTTCTGGCAGTACGGTCTGTCTGACTTGCGCAGCCTTTCCTCCGTAGCTCGTACTTAGTCTCAACGTCTTTTACTAGTCCAAAGTATGGGGTCACGGTGGCCAAATCCTCGCTTCATTGACGCAAATATATACATATATATACATATATAATTTTCGGATCCCGATGATGAGATTGATTGCGCTTGCGCTGTTGACGGACAGACTTCACTCCGTCAAACCCGAGCTTAGCCCTAAAGGGTAGAAGCACCAGGTTAAACTTTCAGATACAGAGATCGAAATTACATACACAGGTACATACAAATTTACGTACATACTAGCTTGATTTACATACATGCATACATCCTCCGTACTCGAACAGCGAAAAGAATGAATGTATTGATCATGTGAAAGATGGGATTTTATTGAAAGTGTCAAAGCTTCGCTATCATACCCCATGAGCAGATAGAATTTAGTGTGTGTTGTACAAATTACCTCAACAGTCGCACAACGAGCCATGAACGGCCCCAAAACGGGATATATGGCCGAAGAAGTTGTTGCACAAGGGAAGAAAAACGCAAGAATGAGAGGAGTGATGATCGATAAGTCAATGCGTTTTGGATCAAGTGGGCAACCATCTTCACATACGAGCCATGAAGTCAGTCATCGAGCCTTGTCAGCAGAATGGGAAATCCAAGTGCGGACGCTTGCAGGCAAGAGTCAAATCTGCATTACTCGAAACCTTACAGGGAAACTTTACACATTGAGATGTTCTGGCATTTCACACACGTACCAGCAGGTATCAAACTCGATTTCGTTGTTGAGGGGCATGCTCATCCCAACCTATCCACCAAGAAACCAACCAGAATTCGAGGACTTTCACAAAGTTCGGTTTCAACACTGGTTCATTTGGGGCCAGGGCCGCAAAAAGGTCATCAGTATCACCGAATTGGCTAGGTAATCCTGCGAACCGTCCCTAATTGTATTAATGACTGGCCACGTATGTAGGTCCCTAACTTTAAGTCGATACAGAGTTTGGCTAGTCGGGCTCGATCAGAAAGGGGGCCAACTTTGATTGTTAGAGGAACCCCTTTGGTGAACTCAAAGACATAACTACATGCACCGTAAGATACAAGCGATTCAGAAGCGTGAGACTTCTGGAGGCAAAGCTAGGGATCTTGTGAGTCCAGCGGGAGCCTAACTTTGAGGTAGGTCGATATGCCGTCTATAAATAACTTCGTCCCTGACTCTGGAAACATTCATAGACCCATAAAACATATGTTAATCTTCTATAGCGATCAACAACGGTAGTCAGATGTTAAACAACAGTTTGGTCTGATTACGGTTCCTTCGCATGAAATTACGGATGTCTGTATGCGGTATATCAAACATGCGATGTTTGTCGAGGCGATGCTAGTACCGGATTATGAGACCTAGCAATATCTGACGCTGCTAAAGCCATAGCGCAAGGCTCCATATCCAGATGGGGGTTTCGCTCAGCGCTGACAAGACTCAAACTTCCTGATGCGCTCAGCACCCAGACAAAGAGGTTCACGAAACTCAAAACGATTCACTTGCAGAGTCGGGTTTACAGTTATACTTTAATTCTCGTACGTATCGTCTATTATTATCCCGAACTGATGTTCCAGTCAGAACTTAGAACCAAGCAGAACTTTGTACTCGTAGTGACCAGGAAACTTACGATACGTTGGAATGGATCTTAGGAGGAGCACATAAGTCGGACTCCGCGACTCCGACTTCATAAAGTGGCTGCAATGGGAATGCATAAAACCCCGGGACACGGCACGATAAGATAAGATGGGACATACGATACGTATGGTTGTGTATTTTACGTACAGACCTTGGTATCGATCCCCCACAATCTGATCGATGTCCACGTAAAATACCACCAAACAAGACAGACCCCTTCGGAGCTGCCCGACTCGGTCAAATTCGATACAGAGCTAAGCCCGATCAGGAACAGACAGGATGACATACAGAAGAGCTTGGCCGGGTAATGATCTGCAATTAGAACGAGGACATTTCAAGCCACGCATAGAAGCGATTCGTTGATGGTTGTGCTTGGTGCAGTACCCATCGACCTCAAGCCTACACACGGAAAAAAAAAAAAAAGATAAAATGGATTCGATCTGTGCCTAGTCCCGACGTACGGACTTACTTTTGTATTTATTTGGTTCGAGTGAAGAGTTTGGGATGTTGGTTGGTGGTATAATGCACGGTGGTAATGTCCACATTTGGGTAGCTTAGTTACTTAGTAGTTTTTTTTTTGGCTGTCATCAATCACTTGTCCATCTTCCTATTCAAAGCTTTTGAGGTATACGGATAGATCTTATAGTTTTGTAATACATACTTTACATTTGTACGGGATGTGTACGTCCTTTCCAGTGCCTCCCCGCCACTGCAGTATGGGGAATGTGTAGATTTCCCGGTATCAGTTGATACAGTGTACCAATGCATACCTGCCGTACATACAATCTGCACGTAGTCCCGCATCCAGAAGGCGTTCGTAACGTACCGCTACAGAGTAGTTACATAGTAGTTACATAGTACATGGTATGTATTCTCGAACAGAACAGATCATACCTATGCCTCCTGATTGGCTGCATGAGCTGACCGCTAGACCCGCAACTAACCGTCTGCCGCAATCGTCCTTCCTTGTTGAGACTAACCTAATCTGTTGAATGCGAATATTGATTACGGATAGATTACGGACAGATTACGGGTAGAAAAAATTATCCGCGAACAAGCGACTCTCACGCAACGCTTATCGGCCATTGCTGGTCGGGTCCCTGGAGCGAGAAGGAAGAGGTTACTGCTACGTAAATCAAACATATGCTTATCATCTTATCAACGGCGCAATATGCAATTCAATATAAACGATGGGGAACAATATGATCTTCAGAGATAAGGGGGAAGCAAAAGCCTCAATCATGACGATCGTGTCGATTATGCATGTAATGTTGGAAGCACGCACAGAAATCTCTATGGAACAGGCACCTCGTCGGTTTCTGGTCTAGCCTGGTTGACAGCTAACACGCTCTTCCTTCGACAGTACAACCTGTACTCGGTACAATGTGTACTTGGATATGCTTATATCATCTGGCCGACCAACTAGTTATACGTAGTAGTTAATTCGCGCCCGCGTGCTGAGTCTTTGAGTTTGTACTACGGAGTACTCCGACGTATATGGCTTGACCTAGTACTACATGTACATACATACATACTTACATCATACAGACCTAGTCGAATGCCATGCAGAGTCTTCGATTTGCTCATAGACACAATCTCGAGAACTTTTTTTTTTTCTTCTCTTTCTTTTTCAATGTCTCGATTTCAATACTGAATCCATGGATTCGGTTGATCGGAGTGTCTCGCCCTCATGTCCTCATTTCGTGAACTCCGCAATTCTTGACCACCCACAGAGCCCATGACAGACCCATCGGTATCCCCGAGATTAACCAGGAGCTCGCTTTCTGCCCATTTCGGCCCTGTCAGCGAATGAGTCGCAGTCTGATCCAGTGGTTCGAGGGCGGTGGATCTTCCCGCTCTTTGTGAGGTCTTTTGATTTGCTTGGATGTATGACGCTTGAGATCGCTGGCACAAAGACGAGTGGAAGAGAAGAAACCCGGGGGTGGATCCAAGAGCTAGACCTACCTCGAAAGGGTAATACGTGAAAAGTGATGCAGTGGATTTGTGCAGCCAATCAGTAGGCATCGGAAACATTCTAGACGTGGTGCTAAGCTGCTCAAAGTAATTACCTCCTAAAGCTTAGTCTACTTTGGCTGGGATGACTGATGTGATTGGCTCGCAAAGAACTATATCAGACTTCATCCAGTCGGGTCATTGTGTACTAGACCAAGTTCGGCTCTACCTCCGAGTTGTGCGACTTGCGCACAGGGAGTTTTGCAGTTTTGCCCTTTCACTCGTTAACTCCGCCGATGCGCTCTCTCTGTGCGGAGTGCAAGATGTACCTTTTGATATGACACTTGTGCTGCAGGTATATCGAACAGCCGGACAACTGCGTCGATGTTCGGTACTGAACGGCCATCTGCCGTTATCCTCAATCAGCTCATGGCTCGTCCTTTTTTCTTCGTCAATTTCGTGGGGGAATGGGCTGTACAGCCATCTTAGTGTTCCGTGCGATATCACAGAATTAGTTTTCACTGGCCGTGATTCTGACTAAAAAACCCTCCGATCGCCGAGGTCAGTGCATTAAACATTTCGGCCCTTCTTTTTTTTTTTTAATCTATTTGACGTGTTTCTTGTCTTTTTTCTTCTCCTCCCGCAGACAGACCCCTGTTGCTTATTTACAGAGATTGTTTCGTATTCGGGACAGCAGAAGCCCTGAGGGTTGTCGTACACGATGGATACGAGAGAGATGGACGATCACGTTTGATTAAGCGAGGCTGAGGGTCCGTGGCTGGTGACTTTGGTATCTTGACTTTCTCACTAGGGATTTGATGTGCCGGATTCTGCAAATGTACTAAAGTAGTCGGTGAAATTCTTCTCCCGCTCTTTCTAGAAGAATGAACTCCTCATGGAAAACCACCCCGGAGAATTTCTTTTCGCACACTTGACTTTCCAAGGACGCAGCAGAAAAGAAAAGGACAAAAAAAAAAAAAAAAAAGGCATGATCCTGCAGATACCCATTTTCAAGTCTGTTTGCCTTTTCCCGTTAGACTAAGGGATGGTGGCTTGCAAAAAAAGTACGTACGTGGCTGTCGAGGATTTCCCCCGCGGACAATCGCTTGACAAAAGAAACAGTTTGCGTATATACGTATTTACAGAGTACGGAGTATGTATGTACGTATGTACGTATGGAAATGGTGATGAAAGCCGTGTTCATACATACATACATACATACATACATACACACTGACATACAGACAGACAGACAGACAGACAGACACAAGCCCGAACGTACTTTGTGTGCATCTCAGTGATCCCACCAACCACTGACAGACCAGAACAGCCACCGTGGGGTCTTTCAGGTTCTCTTATTTGAGTCGATCGAGGACCGATTAGGATTATGCCACCAATCAGCTCGCGTAGGATCCCAGTCTTTCGATGCGCTAGACCCAGTACAGGATGCACCGTTGAGGTTTATTTGACCCACGCCATGCCCGGCCGTGACTAGCGCTAGGGGTCCCCTCTCCAACTCGAGTCACGATGGCTTTAATCAGCGTAGTCCGTTTCGGGATTAGTCATGCACTATTCGAGATTGTGCGATTTGTGTCACTGTGGATCGGAGGCCGAGGAATGATTGCATTGGCCTCTGCATTGGCACGTACGAAGAGTATCACTCACAGGCAGGGAGGAGACATGGGATATGGATCAGGGGTCGATGTGCCGTATGCCAGTGACACATTACGCGGTGGCACTGCTTATCCGCGAGATCGAGATCTGAATGACATGCCTGCTTCGGCGTGTGAAGACCAGGAGATAAGATGCGCTTACGTATCTGATATCGGCAGTCCGAGTGTTCCGTCCCATGCTTGCGATCTGCGCACTATTGCATTCCTTCAGGATGTAGACGGTGCTTACCAGTATCAGAGCTTCAAAAAGGAATGAACACGCGAGGCGGGGCATTTGGACCTTGAGAGTCTACTATCGATATCGCATCCATGGCATTGCTGGATGGCTTGCACCTAAAGCCCACGGTGAACTTTATCCGAGGGCTCTATCTAGATACATATGTCGTGAGAGCCCGAATGGATGAACACCGACTACGGACAACGGAGGAAGAAAAAATAAAAATAAAAAAAATAAAAATAAACATCACAAAGAGGCAACACCACGCATGCACATCAACTTAACACGAGACCTGAGTTGAGATGACCGACGATCAAAGGAACTAGAACCATGTAGACTCATACATAATCACATTACTGTGTAGTAGGCCGAGATAGATACAGATGATGGTGGTCGATCACAAGTCCCAGATACGGTCAAGTGCCGGCGCCTGACCCTTTTGACTTTGAACTCCCAAGGCAGATTTCGAACTGATTCAGACGATGAGTAATTCCGGAGTCTGATGGCTCGTCATCACGCCATATGACCCCATGTCGAACGAGAGCAAGACTCATCCGGATACACATTTTTACCTGCTTCGTACAATTTACATACAGAGGGCCGCACTTGCATAACATAACAGGACAACACCAACAGGTTCCTGCATCGGGATGGGCCCAAGTCTTGGCCCCTGAGGCTAAAGTCATCATTCATCTTGATTTTGAGGACAGATTCGCCACTTCGTATGGACGTGCGATACTCATGCATCGGAAGACCCCGTTCTTTGCTCTGTTCCTCGTTCCTCTTTTTTGCTCGACTCAACGTATTCCATTGATAACGACGGACTGGCATACAGTTACATGTCGCATGCATACTTATCTACGCCTTCAAGTAGGGCTCCTGGAGCGTTCCTGATCGACGACACTTACCACCTCCGACTAACTAGAAACAGTGATGGCCAAGTTTAATTGGCAACTTTACCGAATGGAGAAGGGGGGACAAAGTAAATTCCGACGGGTACGTCCTACGTACATAGTACATTTCGAAGTGTGAAGTTAGGGCTCGATTATTTTCTGGAACGATCCTCACGAGATTTCATGAGTCAGGCAGCGACTAAGCGAAGTCTAATGCTCGATCAATCAGTAGCGAGCAACGGATTTCCCTAGTCATACCTGTGTCCCCTTGGCAGCGTACGTTGGCGGCAAGCACTGGGTCTGCCGGCAGCGGCTAGATGCACGAATTGATGTGTACGGTAGGTACTTCGCTCACTCCGGCCGGCCCTGCAATAATCCAGCCAGATTATCGTCCCATTAGTCGCCGGTGATATTGATCATGTTGCCAGGAATCGAACCCTAACCCTGCGCAGTGTTTTCCAGGGCTAAGCGCGATGAGCGACGCGAGCAGAGACATCATCCATTATTTCCGCATCCGGCAGAAGCCACCCTCGGCAATTCAGTTTTTCCCAACGGCGAAAACCGAGAACCGTCTGGCCGTAGAAGTTTAGAAGTGCCGCTAGAGAATCCTTCCATCAGTAGTTTCGTGCAGTGTCCACTCTGTCCTGTCCAGTGTCCAGCGTACTGCCTAACTACGTACTTGCTCCGAGATGTGCTTATTTTTTTTTTTTTTTTTCTCCTCTCTTTCTTCCCCCTTTCCTTTTTCTTGACTGCCGCAGTTGTCGAGGCTTGCCAGCATGTGGTGATGACTTTCACATGTCAGACAGCCGCGAGGACAGGGTCCACGCACGGCTCAGGACACGACAACACAAAATCTTGCATTCATCCTGGTCCATATCTCCGCCAAGGGTCATCTCCAAACCGGGTGCTATTTTTGAACCGGGATATAAAGCCCATTATTTTATAACCATGGATATCACTGACAGGGACAGCACCTTGATTCTGGCAATGGAACCTCGCTGGGTGATTGGTTGGGCCCCCGAAATTGATGGAGATGCTTAAATTACCAGTACCAAAGATGATCAGACCCGTTTGACCAGTGATGACTCCGTACGGGGGGAGTGGCTGGATTCCTGCTGGCAGGGCGGGGAGGGCGAGCAAACGGTGCAAAATTACGCCGACTGGAAACACATTCGGAAACAAGAGAAACATATCTGCTTGTATCGTCCTTCTACATGGTATGGTATCGTATAGTATAGTATAGGTAATCGTAGTCAGTCAGTTAGTCCAGTGACCCGACATGATTGCAGGAGCGCCCGTTCAAACGTTCCTTCCGAAAATACTCACAAGACTAGACTACGTAGAAGTTAGAACGGTAGAAGGAAGGAGCGGTCTCAAGGTCGACGACCACGGCAGGAGCAGCCCGGGGATCCACCAGCCGGTCGCTCTCTCCGGATCAGCGAATGGCTTAGTATGTATGTACGTACTACGTAGTAGAGCACCCAATTATCCAACTACAAACCCCGTCACCACCATCACCGTCACTGACGACGTACTAACAACTTAACAAGCTGCCTCAACCATCTGACCGAGTCCTTTGACTCTGTCCACATCAGCTTACGGTCTCACCCAGATCACCACTCCCTCACACACACATCCATCCATCCATCCATCCTCGGTAACTACCCGGTCAATGCACAGACTCTGTTGTTCGTACGTTTGGAGAGAGAGAGAGAGAGAGAGAGAGAGAGAGAGAGAGAGAGGCTGTTATCTTATCCTGTCCCACTGCCCGCTGACCCAAAAGCAGGCCCGCTCTTCCTTCTACAAAGCCTGATATCCACTTGGGGCTTGAGGACTCTTGAAGTTCATCAGTCCACCCCCGGGTCCAGCCACTAGCAAGCGAGTGTGCTGGGTTGTAAGCCGAAAGTAACTGGCATTCCTTGATTCCCTCGACGTGCCTGCCTCCTCCCTCGTGAACATGCGCAAGGCAGAGCAACAAGACACAAGCACTCATTCGATGTTGAAGATTCAGGCAGAATGATCCCTGTCATCTGGGCTGTCCCTATCCAGGGCATACTCTCTGCGTGTAACTCACTGCAAGCAAGCTAAACCCAGTCTGGTCGCGTCCGGCTGCCACCGGACTTGCCCCGATTAGGACACAGCCAAGCTCCTTCTCCGTCCGTCATGCGCTAAACCCAGACTAGCACTAGTCTCCCGCATCGCAGCCATCGCTTGCCGCACTAAAACAACTGCGGCTACGCTCCCAGGCTAACCTTTCTCTTTCCATGCTAAAACACCACTACCATCTTAGCAGCATTCTTAGTGTCCCCTAAATACATGAGTCCAGTCCCTCACTACATGACTAGTACATAGTACATACTCACTAGCACCATAGTACAGTACGTATCCCATCCTCGTCGCAAATCATCAAACTAGACTAACCCCTCTTTTGTTCTCCTCTCCCCCCCCCACCTCGGCCTAGCTATCCTGAGTCCTGACCTCTGCTGCTGCTGCTGGGCTCACCGTGCCCCGTGCTGTCTCCGTCGGAATCGGATTTTGCATGGATGCTGATTTGGCACCTTGCCGCATCAGGTAAGTTAGTCCTGTATCGTGCCGTACCGTACCGTACTAGAGTACTGTGCATTACCCATGCTCCCAGTCATCCGTATCATCATACCATACCATACGCTACGCTGATACGGAAACAGCCAGCCCGTCTTTATCACAAGATTCATCCTGTTCGTCGTTCAACGCTCCGTCTGCAGCTCGCCCGCCCTGGTTGGATTTGATTAATTATAGCTTCGTCTCCCCCTCCTCATCGACCCTGACGTTTTCCTCGATACTTCTTTTCTTCATTCCACCTCCCACCTTTCTGTCCGTCAACCACTTTCATCTTCTACTGTCTCTCCTGCCCGCCGTCTGATTGCTCGTTGCTGTTCATGTCTATGTTCATGCCTCTACGTGCAGCCTCCTAACAACCAACGCCACCCACGACCGTTGCTTAGTCGCGCAAATAATGCTTCGACTGCATTAAGCCCGACAACACCCTTGCGCCATTCGGAAGTACGTTCGTCGACTTTAAAATTTCCACGTTTCGCGCCGTTTCTGGTAGATCGATAGTCGCTGCTCCCGTCTTCCCATTCCGGCCTGACCAAACAGAAGTTGCGTTTGCGGAGAACGACCGCGATCACTTCCTCTCCAAACAAAGAAACAAAGTCGTGCAACAATCGCAACGACCCTCTTCTCAACAACAACAACAACAACAAGATCAGTCGACCTGGCTTACTTTCTTCCACTTCTATACTCTTGTTCGAACTCATCCCGCGGCTGTAGATCAGCCCGCGTTCGCCCTCATACAACATGGAACCTTCCTTTGACACGATGACCATGCCCTACCTCGCGAGTCCTCTCTCGCTGGGCCACATGCAGGGCACCGACTATCTCAATTCTTTGCCCGGTCTGGATCTTCCAGACCAGCGCTCCAATTTCGACGCCGAAACATTCATCAGGTGCGCTTCCAACTTACCCAATCACCCCAATCCCCATCACCGCTCGCTTGTTGGCGAGAAGCGCATAACCACGGCATTTGCGGCTTCTACCCATCGCTGTGATATCATGAACACAACTGACATTACCGCAGTGGCGACGATATGAGTTTCTCGCAGGCTAACCTGCCTCAATTACGACGCTTCAGCTCATACGAAGATGCTTTTCCCGCTCCTCCCGAACTACTTCCTCCCTTCGAAAATGCCCCCCTCGAACAACAAAATAGCGACTCCATTGATGGAAACCACAAGCTGCTCTCTTTCTCCCTTCCTGTCTACGGCTTCACCCTCCTCGACTACTCCCTCCGTCGTACGTCGTTGAATGTCTCCGCTCAGCTGCACGGAATGTTCTTCCTCGCCGAGTCCCCATGGACCAATTCTCCCAACGAGGTGCCACCACCTCACGTCGCAGAGCTTACCTGCTACCGACGGAATCTGTTTCAGATCACTGGCTCTGTGACTCTGCCCCGGAGTCTCCGGTATATTATGACCGAACAGGGAGACCGCATTCCGATTCTCGCTCAGGAACTGACCGTATCTGCCACCGAGTCCGTGGAGGGAAACCCTGTAAAGATCATCTCCGTTCCTTGGAAGACGCCAGCGGCCGCTGCCGCAAACGGCAGTGCTGTGGCTGCTCCATCTGCAGCCGAGGAAAAAGCCGAGAAGGAGCCTCCCTCGATCCCTCTGGATACCATGGCTGCTGGACAGGACATGGACTCTGATTATGCGACTTTCCCTATCGCCTGGAAGCGGCTTCAGTTCAGGATCGCTACTGCCAACAATGGCCGCCGAAAGGAGCTCCAGCAGCACTTTGTTGTTCGTCTCAAGGTCGTTGCAACCCTGTCGACTGGTGCGAAGATTCCTATCTGCGAGGTCCACTCCGGACCAGTCATTGTTCGTGGCCGCAGCCCACGCAATTTCCAATCCCGCAAGGACCTGCCCCTCAGTGGCAGTGCAGCTTCCTCGAGGAAGAACCAACAAGCGGCCGCACGAAACAGCGCCATGGCCGCCGAAGCTCAGGCAAAAGCCACCGCTGCATCCACTAGCAAGAACACCGCGTCACCATCTGAGATGTCTCAAATCTTTTCCTTCGACGTGGGCATGCCACAGCCCCGGACAACGTCCTCTCCTCCCTTTGGTGACTGGACACAAATTCCTCCCCCAGCCACCACGACAGGCGCTCTAGCGACGCCTACTTTTGCTCCTTCTCATGGGATTCCCGCCTACCCTCAGTCGAGTCCAAGCGTGACTCGAGGTGGTGAACATTCTTCGAATGTTGCGGGAACACCGCCAATCAACCTATCACTGATGGAAGATGATTTCAAAACACCCAACAAACCGACAGATCCTCGTGGACTGATCTCCCGTGAAAACAGCTCCGCCAGTGTCCCGATCTCTTTGGCTGGACAAAAGCGTTCCAGCCCGGAAAGCTCTGGGGCACCTCCAGCAAAGCTCCAAAGGATGGTCTCAAATGCTAGCATGTCGAGACCACGACCGACCAGATCGGTCTCAGCATCTCTACCAGTTTTGCAAACATCGAATACGTTGCCGCCATATCACGCGGCTCCATCATCATATCCTACTGCCATGCCATACTCTGGAGAAACAGCCGATCTGTTATACGAGTATTTTCCATTGAGCATGGATGACTGGCAGGCACCAGTGGATGCGGTATACCGGCCGCATGTGGTACATCACACGCACATGCCCATGGACTACAAGTTCATGGCATCACGAAATCGCAGCAAACGATACTTTGCTGCCGAAGACGTCTGTTAGACGCACGTCTTCTTCCGCCGGGTTCCTTTACTTCGAATTTCAAATACATGTTCAGGTACATAAAAATCTTCTGCTTCTTTTCACACCCGGTCCCAATTGCGGCATTTCAACATGATCTACGGGAAGAAATGATATTACGAAAGGTGTTTCCAAAATCATCCAAAAAGCTCCGACTCTCTACACGTCGTACCATATGCATATGAAGTGATGGCGTAAGGTTATTTGATCCTACTCACATTCGTTTACCATGGCTATTTGACCACTGAAGCGTTTTCCACCCCACAACAAGGGTTAACGGAGCAATTCCCTTGTTATGTATGTACTCATTAACACGGCGTTTACACTGTTGATATCAAACTCTGGGCGGATGGGGGTACTGATTGCTTTGCACTTTTCGATTTATTCCCATGTTCTGAGTTGGCTGCACGTGCTCTTTGTCCCTATGCCGAGGGGGGGATTGGGAGGATGGATGTACGATATGCTTTTTCCCTTCTGATTCGATCTTTGACTTTTGTGAGCTTATTGACTAAGTTCATCTGGAAATATGAGTGATACCATTCGAGTAAAATGTTTTGGAACCCAAGAATGATTCGTAAATTCTACATACATAAAACATCGGTGGTGCATCAGGCAGGGGGTTTTTTTGGCACCCTTTGGACCTTTCTTGTTTCTAATCCAGAGCTTCTGCTCCGCTGTCTTTATCACTGCTCACACGACACAATTTACGCGGAAGTTTTCTGCTTCCAAAGCGAGCATGTGTGTCTGATCAGATGTGCTGTATATAACCAGGGATCATCCACGAAGTCGAATCGTTCAAGAGAACAATGGATTTAGCAAGCATCTTGGTAGATGGCTCGAATCCGAACTTTGCCCGTTGTATTATACACCTCATCCCGATTCCGTGCAACCGCTCGGGCCTCCCCATCTTCTATCGTCGTCGATGGATTCTCCGGCCATTTCCTCTTGCGACTGCGCAGATCCGAATCTTGATATAGGGCAAAGAGCAGCAAAAATGGTAAGCTAGATTTGAGCCATGTAATCGAATCGATTGCGCAATCTGCTGACTTCTGATGCCAATCATCTCATTTTTGGGGGGGGGGGAAGATTGGTTCGAACCTACTGTCAGAAATCATCGGTGGCCAGATCATTGGTATTTCTTTTGGGGGTTTGGTAGCTAGTCACTCCTGTTTGATCATCACTCGCCGACTGATATAAAGTGCATTCTCGATCTACCCCAACAACCATCTGGGAAACCGATGGAAGACACAGAGAGATGGATGCATCTAGGCCTCTTCCGTCAACTGATGAAGTAGATCCATCAATTTCAAAAGTCAATAAACTCCGGCTAACTCTGTGTCTTCGATTCCTTGAGAACTGCGAAAGTGAGGTGGATGAAGTTAATGAACGGCTTCGCTGGGCAAGAAGAATCGTTTCGTTCATTCGTTCACTCATGGCTATAGAAAGCGACCACGCCACTGAAGTATGTAGATGGAACACACATAGATACAGAAATAGACATGGAAGAATATAAACATAGACTTCAAAGCAGAATGACCTCGACCTCATCAGGCATCGTGGAGGCGGCTAGCAAGTATCTTAATCAAACACTCCTTTTCGTATGGAGACATTTCCTCATCTGGTGATCATGCTGAGGCGAAGAATGGCTCATGATGGCTGCATCAACTTCCATGTCGTCGCGTCACAGGTGACTTCTTCAAAGGTATGAAGGACTGTGAATCCCATCGCTGTCAAACTGTCAAAGTTTCCATCGCCGTCGACCTATATTCCATTCCAGTCAGTATTCATCAATCCAGAATGCATCCATGAAAAAAAAGAAAAGAAAAAAAAAATCAAAACGTACACAGTCAAGCATAACTGCATCTGCCCCTGATTTCCGGACTTGCTTGATCCCCAACAGGATCAATCCCTGCATCAAGGTCGCATATTCACCAACCGATGGCGAGATGACTGGTGACGAAACTCCCCCGCCCCCTGCAGTGACGCCGTTGCTGCTTCCGTTCGCGCTAGAATTGCTGCCGTTGACCTTTTCCTTTTCCTTCTCTCTCTTGTGCAAAGCCGGGATATATTCTGCTATTGCAGATTGGCTGTTGTATATCACCACACTACCCAATACAGCGCCATCTTCGGGCCGCTTTGCACGAATCACACCAGAGTGTGGTGCGCCGTTGAGCGCCATTTTGTATATTTCCATCACACCTTGGCGCGAGTTTGTCTTTATGTGGTCGAATATAGACTCTGCGTATTCCCAGCCATGTACAAGGTCATAGTCTACTTCGTTTGTGTGTAGGCTTTTGGCGAGACCTTCGGGAGGTGTCCACGATGACAGTGGTCGAAGTAAAACGCTGCACACAGGCCGTGACAGTGCCGTGTTCCATCCCAGCTGAGCAAACCATTGTCGTAGTTTTTTGCGTTCCACTGGGTTAGCTGCGGGGATGCCCAGATAAATGCTCGGTAATCGAGATCCTAGTTGGAATCGTTTCACTCCCTTTCGCTGTAGTAAACTTCGGATTGCCCGGTTGTGAAGGGAGTGGCCTATCGACAGCTTTCGTCTTGTGGGGTCCACGATTATAGAACCAATAACTCCAGTCCCAGTCGAGCGGAAGAAATACGTTGAGCAGAAACCATATAAGGCCTGTGTCGTACTGTTACGCACAACAAAATGTGCTTCATCGACGTCGTCGTTGCGGAGAAGGAAACTATGAGACGAGACATGCGTCAATTCAGCATGTGAGCCGCTTTCCCGGACAGCGTCAAGCAGCACATCGAGAGCTTCGCTGTCGCGCTCTTCATTCCATGTCTCGACTAGCCAGTGTTGGCGTGACTGGTGAATTTTCTGGCTTCGGCTAATCGTGCCGGGTAACGACCCTGTAGGCGAGAGCTCACCGTAAAGCACTTTGACGAGCGCCTGTAGCGCCGTCTCGGTAAAGTCATATGTACATATATACGTACTGATAGATGGGTCAATTGCGAAGTCGTAAGGCGAGCTTACTGCAACCACAATGACTGGTTTTTCGCGTCGCTCCCCAGTTTGGGAATATTGCGATTTGCATATCATCGACACGTGTTTGGTAAATCCGTGCTGGTATAAATTTCGGTTGGAGTCTGCGGTGAGTATGACGACGGCACTGGCGCGGTTGATCAGACTTTCGTGAATAGGCCGTACTCCGGTGGATGTGTAGGACGTGTGGAGAACTCGACCAGATCTTTGACGAGCAAGTGAACGCCCAAATTCTCGAAAGACACTCTCGCCGCTGGTTATTGACGAGCCTTTTTCCGAAGAAGCTGACGGATCGGGAGAGGCTGTCATCATGTTCAACATCGACCGCGAAACGGCGGACGCAGGTAATGGTTTCACCAACGGTGTGAGTAGCAGAAGCTCTTCATCAGGTTCAAGTATTTGTGGTAGGGGAAGTAGGTCATTGTTATCGCGAACAAGGGTAATAGAACTATCGTATGCACGGGTAGAAAGGCTAGTATGAGATGGTTGCATTTGAGTCAAAGCATTGGTACCTCCAGGATTCAGGGCCTGTTCCCAGGTTGTGCAACGAGCCTTCATGGCAAGAACTCTCTGAAGGGATTGTTTGATTCGCGAGCGACTGATCATTCCATTCTCAACTCCAAGCTTCAGCCCATTCAACGCTTCGAGCTGGAAGGGATAAGAACGGCACAAGAGAATCAGGTCACAGCCAGCTTTCATTGCCATCACGGTACCGCCGCCGACGCCGATGTTATGTGTGAGCGCCTCCATTTCTAGACATTCCGAAACCACGACTCCGTCGAACTTTAAGTCTTTGCGCAATAGACCATCTACCACTTGTTCTGATAGGCAAGCATGCATTACATTCACCCCAGCAGAAGACATGGCGACGCCACCTACCATCACCGCATCAAGGCCATTGGCGATGGCGTTGCGAAATGGAACCAAAGCGCTCAGACTTAATTGCTCGAGTGACTCCGTGATGACGGGAACGTCGGTCTGTGAACCGACAAACTCTATGTTGCCGTAGGAAGGAAAGTGTTTACCGCAGGTAACCAGTCCTGCCTCTTGGTAGCCTTTCATAGTCTCAACACCGTACTGCGATACTTCTTGGGGATCATCGCCACTTGTTCGAACGCCAATTGGCTGACTGCGCACGTTGGTCAAGACATCCAGAACGGGTCCCAAGATCCAATTAACACCGACGGCCCTTAGTTCCTGAGCAGTGGCCGACGCAACTTCATGGGCTAGTCGCTTGGAGCCTGTTGCAGCAATTCCCATGGCACTTGGATATTGCCGAATATATATCTCATCGTATAGACTATTGACCCCTCCATTCTCCTGGTCTAGAGCAATCATTAGTGGAACTGGATGGCCCGCATCCCGCGCTATGGTCTGCAACTCGAGAATGAGTTTCGTGGTTTCTTCGGCAGCTATCAACAAGCATCGCATCAGCCCTATCTCTGCTCATTGTCGACAACATACATACACTTGAGATTCTTTGCCGACAATATAACGCTACCGACATGATAATTCTCGATTAGCGATCGAATTTGGCCGTCAACCGTTGTTCCATCAAAGCCCATCATGAAAAGCTGGCCCATTTGCCTAATAGCATTGTCAGTCCACTTCCCTCAATGAACATGTCAACGCGATCCATACCAGTCCAAGTCGTCCCATATGGGGGGCAATGCCCCGTCCTTTGGGGCCATGACGGCCCGGCGCGAGGGATTGCCACCTCGCAGCGATAGTCGGCCACGCTGGCTTCAGAATACGCGGTCGGATCGGGGTTTATTTATATGAAGTATGCGATGGATGGTTCGGCGTTACTTGAGGTGGCAGAAACGTCGTCGGCGCAAGCTATAGTTCGAGATCGGAGGCTGGTCGCAAAGCACGGAAGCTCAATGATCTTCAATATTTGTCGCGTAGGGGGGTCACTGTACATGGGAGTACGTGATCTTGAGCCGAGATACCTGATAATCGAGCTATCTTGGGTGTGATGGAGTCGTATACGTACGCATCGACGAGTCGAGTCGCGGATGACTAGCTGTAGAAAGAGACTTGTTGGTTGGAATAAAACCGGCCGGAGCCCGGACAGAGCTCCGCGGGAAGGCGGTATAACAACAGTAGAACTAAACAAGCAAAAATCCAGACAGAGCCTTACTTTATCTTGCTCACGGTGTCCAACGGAGACAGATTATGGGAACAATGAACGAAGCACAAGTATGCGACGACGGTGTGCCTGACTCGAGGGTAATGAACAGAGAACCATGGGGCTGTTGGATGTTGACTAACTAGTGCTTACCCTACGGACCAGTTCACGTGCTGGCCTCGACGATAAGCTGACCAACAGATAAGAGCGATTGAGCGATGCTGATTGGCTAGCCAGAGTAATGTATCACCTGACTGGATGCTAATTCGGGAGAACCCCGGACCTGTCCAGAACAAGACTAGCGCCATTTTTGCTATTTTCTGTTTGTGGAGACTCGAAATTCTGGAGATCCTTACAGTGTACACACAACGCAATAGACATGAACACATATACAGTCCTGTTCAGCATCTGATACAGACTCGGTATGATGAGCATGTGCCACTCTCCATTACTGAGTACAGCCATTGGTGCCCTAGCAGAAAAAGAGTCTGGAGCCCAGGTTCAGGAGACCCGAATTCCTACCTGGTAGATATTTTGATACCACTGAAGCAACCCTACCTACACATAGTCAATCAAATTTATACCTACATACACGGACGGATGGATCTCAATATAAATACAGAAGACCATGGAAGCGACGAAGAGCAATATATATGAGCAGACAAATGATCTCGGCAGGCCTTCTAGAACGCCGCAGAGAAGGCGCAAGTCCAATCAGCCATCACAGCCAAACCACTGAGCGACAAGAAACAAATCTGTGACCAGAGCAGAGAATAACCAGCATAGCAGCATGGCTTAGGTAACATGCTTGGTGCCATCACGTAAAGTCGCCTGGAAAGCAGAAGAGAGAGGAAGATACCACCGTTGCAGCAAATGTCACGTTGCTCTGGCTGGATGCAACCATCCCAAATTTCGCGGGTAGGGCTTGGCTTTGTCCGGATACGGTTAGGTGATTCTGATATTGAAATGCTATGTACCGTATGAACAACACCTATGATTGTGCCCGGTATAAGTCACTGACTAAATGAAACTACGAAGTCTCATACTTATTGCCTTCTCTTCTTCTAGAGCATCAAAATAGACTCCCGGCGTGTCAATGCTTTCAAACGTGGACGATCGGACTGTTCGGCATACCCGGCGTATCTCTTATCTGCTATCGTAGATCTTACAATGTCATACAATACGGGTATGTTTTGACTGATACAGATAATGTATTGTAATCATCAATTACCGAAACGAACTAGACGGCCAGATATGTATGCAACCAACCTCAAATTCAAGATTGATTATTCGTATTCATCTAGCTTCTTTCTAGAGAGCTTTCTAGGTTATTGTTGATGCATACGCAGCTAAAAATAGATGTTAAGGAGTACCCAGCTATGTACGCAATAGTTTCTGGTCAGTTAAGTAGATAGTGACCAAGACCCATGTATGTATCCACGATACTCTTTTACCATGAATCAACAGACAAACTGATGGGATTGATGCTGAGTATGCTGTGCTTATGGGAAAACATATCCGAAGCATTACCTAATATCGTCAGCTTACTCAATGATCTCTTATTCATACATATCTTAAGGAACGGAGGGGGCGACATCGTATTCTGTCAACTTACGCCATACTAAGCGCAACATGACATACGATGGAGCCGTTACACCACAATCATCCGGACTCAAGGCAACCGTCGCCATTCCAGCCGGAGACGGGCAATGGTATTGTCACTCACGTAGTATTACTATGTAGGTACCCGTCTGGAAACATCAGCTAAGGAATAATATGTCCACGTTGTGGGTGTGACTGATACAAGAAACATGACTGGCTGCGAGATAGAGTGTAGTCACTGACCTAGGAAGTAAATGCGTAATTTTCTCTTGTCCATAGTCGGCGTAATCGTCAGCGATAAAATACAGTATGTATGTATCTTACCCGATAAGTCATGTAAAGTTCTATGGTTCCATCCTTTATCACCTGCCTTTGGCTCCATGTAACTTACTTTTCTTCTTCCTGCGACTTTTTCATTTCTTCTACTAATTTGTCTACAAAGCTCGAGCTTCATTGTCTTCTATATCTTTTCCTTACATACCTTGAAGCTGGTTGACCATCTGAGGACAACGCCTGTGAATCTACAAGACTGCAGCTCGGCATTTGTATTACGCTTACTCTCTGCTTATCAGAAGCTTAAGTGAGGTGACGTCGTTCGCCTTTATCTGCACAATGTAAGGGTCAACTCTTTTGACTTACATGCATGATTATAACTGATGGCCTGAATAGGAGAGTCATTATTCGTGAAGACCCTCGGGGTGTGTCCGAGTACATCGCTGAATACATAGTTAGTACGTTGTCGCCAATTCCATCAACCACACTCCGAACAATGCATGAAGCTAAACTTTGAAACCAGGCCGAATCAACTCGTTTAACCCTACACCTGAGAAGCCATTTGTGCTCGGTCTTCCTACTGGTAGCAGCCCAGAAATCATCTATCGGATTCTTGTGCAAAGGCACAAGGCCGGCGAGATTTCGTTTCGCAATGTCGTTACCTTCAATATGGTAAGCATACGTGATCGCATAGAATACTATGACCTAGAGTTAATCTCAAACAGGACGAATATGTCGGCATCCCGCGCGACCACCCAGAATCATATCACAGCTTCATGTATAAACATTTCTTCTCGCACGTCGACATTCTCCCCGCCAACATCAACATCCTAAATGGCAATGCGCCCGATCTCGCCGCCGAGGCAACATCCTACGAAGCCAAAATCGCGCGCATGGGCGGCATTGAGCTTTTCCTCGGTGGCGTCGGACCAGACGGCCACATCGCCTTCAACGAACCAGGCTCCTCACTCGCAAGTCGCACCCGAGTCAAGACACTGGCCTACGACACCATTGTCGCCAACTCCCGCTTTTTCGACAACGATGTTAACAAAGTCCCCAAAAAAGCGCTCACAGTCGGTATCCAAACCATTATGGATGCGCGCGAAGTCGTAATCGTCTGCACGGGTTCACACAAAGCGCTTGCCCTGCACCACGGTCTTGAGGGCGGCGTGAACCATATGTGGACTTTGTCGGCGTTGCAATTACATCCTCACCCGCTTATTGTCGCGGATCGAGATGCCACGATGGAACTCAAGGTGAAGACAGTCAAATATTTCGAGTCGATCGAGGAATCGGGCACAGATGCGCGTACCCAGGGTCCACCATTGGTCTACAGGCCACGAACCTACGTTCCCGCTCCGTTGCTAACGACCGGAACCGTGGGAGCAACGCAATTATCCAACAACGTCACGTCCGCACCTCTAGTAGACGCCGGCGCGCGTGTTCTCGTGCCCAAGGATCTCAAAATA
This sequence comes from Talaromyces sp. PB3603, assembly GCA_023625915.1. Lineage (NCBI taxonomy): Eukaryota > Fungi > Ascomycota > Eurotiomycetes > Eurotiales > Trichocomaceae > Talaromyces > Talaromyces sp. PB3603. The sequence goes on from JAMAFY010000010.1 coordinate 158,514, forward strand.
AACACTGACATGCGTCGCTCGGCAGATGAAGACGGCGAACTCACACCTGATAGTATGTCGTCACGCATATTGGATTCGGGGATTTCGGGACTAGATGCTGCCCTTAAGGGAGACTTGTTGCCTGATCCAATGGCAGCGAGGATGACTCCTGTTTGACCTTGTGAAGTATTTTCTTGTTTTGATTCTGAACTTTTGGAAAGATTGCAATGAGCATGGCTTAAGCAGGTTAGGGTTTGGTTTTTTTTTTTTTTTTTTTTTTTTTTCGTTTCATACACTGGCTATACTGAACATTGAAAAATATGTACTGGAGTTCTTTTCGGTTGTTATTGCTCATACTACCCAATATCATATGATGTACATGCTATATATGATCCCACAAGATCCGTAATTAAAGCTTCGCAAAGGCAGTCGCCACGACGTTACTCATATCCACCAGAGTACTCTTATTCCGTACCCAAGCCTCTATGCCTCTCCGCCCATTCTCGACGCCCACACCACTCTGTTTCCAACCTCCGACGCTCATTTCAGCGGGCGACTCGCCCCACGAATTCACCCACGTGATACCGGCCTGTAATTGATCGATTATACGATGTGCAGAATTCAGATTCGAAGTGAAGACGCCCGCTGCAAGGCCTAGTTCAGTTGTGTTGGCGCGATGGACGGCTTCTTCAATCGAATCATAAGTGAGAATCGACATGACAGGCCCGAAAATTTCTTCAGTCACTATTTTCATGTTATCTGTGCAGTCGGTGAAGATGGTTGGTTGTACCCAGAATCCCTTCTGGAGCTCTCGAGGCAAATCAGTAGGTTGACCAGGCCCGCCGTAGAGTAAAGTCGCTTTATCTGTTTCAATACCATGTCGAATGAAATCCGTCACTTTCTGATGATGAACTCTCGACACGAGCGGCCCAAAGTTGGTGGCGGAATCCATGACGGGGCCGGCACGGACATATTGCATTTTTTCTAATAAACGCTTCTCGAACGCCGATTTTATGGTTTTTGGTATGAACACTCGTGTACCGTTTGTGCAGACTTGGCCTGTGCTATAGAAATTGGCCATCATGGCTCCATCAACGGCAAGTTCGAGATCGGCATCTGGCAAGACCAAAAGGGGCGATTTTCCACCTAATTCCATGGTGACATATTTCATGTTTCCGGCTGCTGCGCCGGCTACCTTTTTGCCCGTTGCGACTTGTCCGGTGAATGATACCTTGGCGACTGCAGGGTGTGCGGTCAGGTATGCGCCCACATCGCCGGCGCCGTGGACAACGTTGAAAACGCCTGCGGGAAGACCGGCTTCGGTGTAGATTCTGGCAAGAGTTTCGCCGTGGAGAGATGTGAATTCACTGGGTTTGTATACCATAGTGTTGCCGGCTGCGAGACAGGGTGCTGATTTCCAAAGAGCTCTAACATCGTCAGACTTTACTCGTCTGTTCGACTTTGAGAAAATCCTTACATCTGAATAGGATAGTTCCAAGCTCCAATACCCGCGCATACGCCCAGGGGTGCCTTTTTTGTGTATACCCAGGCATCCTCTCTCAGCTGAGTAGTCTCCCCGTTCAACCCGCCACCACCTACTAAATTCGCAAAATATTCAAGCACATCTGCGCCCGTCGCAACGTCTACAGCGCTTGTTTCACTGAACGCTTTGCCCGTATCGTGTGTTTCGGCCGTGGCGATCTCATCGTTATGTTCGCGCAACAGTTGGGCGGCTTTCTGTAGGATGCGCGCGCGCTGAATCGGCGGTGTAGCGGACCACGATGGGAACGCACGCTCGGCGGATTGGACGGCCTTGTCGACGTCGGCGTGGGAAGCTTCGTGGATATCCGCGATGTGTGCGCCAGTTGCAGGGTCGATGGTTTGAAATGTCTTGGAGGAGGTGGCGGGTTGAGTGTTGCCGTTGTAGTAGAGCTGTCGGGCGGAGTAAGTGACCATGGTGTTAGTCGAAATTATTACCAATTCAGCCAAGAGGTTTGAAAAGAGAATCGAAGAACAATTGTGTATGTCATGAAAAAAAAAAGTGAGTGATGAGGAAGCTAAGGTAAGGAAGTTTTTACCTCATTGCTTCCGAGGGGCCACCGCGACTAGCTTCCTCGGCACGTCATTGGCCATCGTAGACAGTTCATCCTACGTATACTGACTATGTACAACCTAAGCCAGTCACCATAATTGTCACCATCCGAATCCTCTTACGGTCAACAATTGCTCGTCTAGCATCAGACGTTGCTTAAGCGCCATGTCTCACCGCCAGAGTATGCTTGCTAGTGGTTGCCCTGATTAGGAATGCCCACCCCGACTCGCAGACACGCGGCGCTAAGCCCCTAGCGGCATTCTTTCTTTTTATCTGACACTTTTTACCATGTCCCCCAGTGAAGAATATTGAGGGTACATTTAGTTCATATTCCAGATAGTTGCGGGTATTCTTTCTATTCAGAATGTCTTAGTATATGCTCGCTTCTTCTGTTGTATCATAAATCTCAATTGGCCCCATTGTCAACCGCGTAAGATAGGCGCAAAAATTTTCCCCCTCGGGATCCTCTCTGATACCACGGTGGCTGCCGTTGATTGTGGGGGATCCTCACCGACGTCATGTCTTTGGTCGCTCCAAGACGAACACGAGCTTGACAGAGTCAACGCGGCTCGAGGGCAATATGTGAATAGTGGCAAGAAGAGTAGTCATGGCGAGTCGAAAGATCTTCCAATGCCTCTTCTACCACTAGCCTGGGACGTTGGAAGCATTGAGCAGATACGTAGTATGTAGGTGCTAATGAGTGGCGCCTCTTATCGGCTTATCGGGGCCAGTAGGAAAACATGGCGATCAGGATCCGCCAGCCACCGAACACACGACACTTGCATACGATGTAGTGTTAGTGTGATTTTAGTATAAAGTAAAAGTATCAATTTTCGAACAGCTAGACAAATCCAGTTAAAATAAGAGAATGGTCTCACGGCATGGCTTACTAAGGAAAAGGAAGGAAGTCAAGCTCGCTGCAGCCCCACTTGCCTAGATCCACCGAATGATTGCCTGAGGACGAAAGAAAGAAAAAAAAAAAAAAAGAGAGAAAGAAGGGAAGGGACGAAGGAATTAAACCTCTCCGTCTTCCTCCCTCGCCCTGTTCCCTTCCGACACATCCTTACTGTCCTCCATTTACTATCAATTGACACCATGGCGACCACTGTGCTCTTGCCCCCGAGTGAGCTCGATAGCTACGACTATGTCATTGTCGGAGGAGGTACCGCTGGTTGCGTGATCGCAGCGCGCCTCGCCGAGTACCTTCCCAACAAGCGCATCTTGCTGATCGAGGCTGGCCCAAGCGATTACATGGACGATCGAGTCTTGAATCTGAAAGAATGGCTCAGTCTGTTGGGCGGAGAGCTGGACTACGACTACCCAACGACTGAGCAACCAATGGGTATTTTTAGCCCTCAAAAAAGACTAAACATCATAAAATAAGCTGCGATAAAACTAACACCCCCTAGGAAACAGCCATATCAGACATTCCCGGGCCAAGGTTCTCGGAGGATGCTCGTCACACAACACTTTAATCTCCTTCCGCCCTTTCGAATATGATTTGCGTCTATGGCAGGAATCTGGATGCACAGGCTGGTCCTTTGACATGTTCACTCGCGTGCTCGATAACTTGCGTAACACGGTTCAGCCAGTGCACGCCCGTCATCGCAACCAACTCTGCAAGGACTGGGTGCAGTCGTGCTCGACCGCATTGAACATCCCCGTGATTGAAGATTTCAACAAGGAGATTCGCTCCAAAGGTCAATTGGAGCAAGGAGTCGGCTTCTTCTCTGTTTCGTACAACCCAGACGATGGCCGACGCAGCAGTGCTAGCGTGGCCTATATTCACCCTATTCTACGCGGAGAAGAAAAGAGGCCCAACCTGACCATTTTAACTAATGCTTGGGTGTCGCGGGTCATTGTTGATAGTGACACTGTCACTGGTGTCGATGTGACCTTGGAGTCTGGCAAAAAGTATACTGTACGCCCCAAGATTGAAACCATCCTCTGCGCTGGCGCAGTCGACACACCACGATTGTTGTTGCTTTCTGGACTCGGTCCGAAAGACCAGCTATCATCTCTCGACATCCCGGTCGTCAAGAACATTCCCGGAGTCGGCGAGAATTTGCTCGATCATCCAGAAACTATTATCATTTGGGAGCTCAACCAACCCGTGCCTCCTAACCAAACAACCATGGACTCTGATGCAGGAATTTTCCTGCGACGAGAGGTACCGAATGCTGCTGGAAGTGACGGAACTGCTGCCGATGTGATGATGCATTGCTACCAGATCCCTTTCTGTCTGAATACCACCCGTCTAGGTTACGACGAACCCGTCGACGCTTTCTGCATGACGCCCAATATACCTCGTCCTCGGTCTCGCGGTCGTTTGTATTTGACCTCATCCGATCCTAATGTCAAGCCCGCTCTGGATTTCCGGTATTTCACTGACCCAGAGGGCTATGATGCCGCCACTATCGTGGCTGGTTTCAAGGCGGCCCGTGAAGTAGCGAAACAGGCACCATTCAAGGACTGGATCAAGCGCGAAGTCGCTCCTGGACCCGGCGTCGAGTCTGACGAGGCACTTTCCGAGTACGGCCGCCGCGTGGCGCATACCGTATACCATCCGGCCGGTACTACCAAGATGGGCAACATTGAACGCGATCCACTCGCTGTCGTTGACCCTCAATTGCGAATCCGGGGACTCAAGAAGATCCGTATAGCGGATGCCGGCGTCTTTCCTCACATGCCTACCATTAACCCGATGCTTACTGTTTTGGGAATTGGCGAACGAGCAGCTGAGCTCATTGCTGAGGAGGCAGGCTGGAAGAAGAACCAGCCTAGGCTGTAAGCTTCGATGCCGAAAGCTAAATATATGTCGCTTGCAGGTGGCGGAACAAACCGAGGTGGAGAGCAACGGTAGGCTCGACAGCACTACTGATAAATACCCTTATAGAGCGTTACCTAGATGTTATCTGAGTTGTGTGCATATTTACCTACGTATATAGGAAACAAAATAAAATAAAACTGTTCAAAATATTCGAAGTATGGATCTATCACTCTATCGGATGGTATCAGCGATGCTATGCACCCAAAAGTTATTGACAAACAAGAAAAATGAAAAAAAAAAAAAAAAACCAAAAACCAAAAACCTAATCTAGCGACAAATATCGTGCTCCATTAATTATTTACAAGAATACATTTACCGAACCATATCACCAACCTTGGGAACGTTCTCAACAACACAAAATGGAGACAGACTACAACCCCTCGGCATCGAACACCTTCATACCAAACTTCCAGACCTGATCCACCGTCAAACTCGGCCCACTATACGAATCAACCGTCTCCCCCAATACCACCAAGTCCGCGTCCGCGCCATGATCCAGCGTCCCCTTGACCTTTTCGACGCCCAACATCTTCGCCGGAGTGAAGGTTACAGCATTGAGTGCCTCAGCCGTAGTCGCATTTGTCCAGCGACGGAAATTGTTTACGCACTCTATCAAAGTTGCCGAACTTCCCGCAATCTTATCTGATCCTTCGAGCGTGAGCCGTACGCCCTTCTTGATAATCCTGTCCCCGTTCGTCCAGTCGTACACACCATCCGGCAACCCGCACAGCCGCATCGCGTCCGTGACAAGAATCAGGCCCTCACTATGCGCGTTGTATGCAATCTTGATAGATGTAGGATGCAAATGAATCCCATCGGCAATAACTCCAAAATACGGTTTCGGTAGATCGCTCTGTCCCAGCAGCCCAAACACGCCGGGGTTGCGGTGGTAGAAGGGCCGCATGGCGTTGAATAAGTGGGTGATCATCATTGCGCCTTGGCCGACGGCGCTCATGGCTTGTTCGTAGGTTGCGTCCGAGTGGCCAATGGAATAAACGATGCCGCGCGAGACGAGGTCGGGAATGTGTTGGATCATGGTGCCGACTTCGGGGGCGGCGGTAATCATCTTGATTGCCGGTCTGGCTGTCGCGGAGTTGCGTGGGAGATGGTGGCCGTTGACGAGCCCGTTTGCGCGAATGCCTTTTTGGAGGGATTTGGCGATGGGTGTCGCGGGTGTTGGCGTTACGGCGTCTTCGTCGACAATGTCTTCGGCATCGTCGCGGGCAACATCGGGAATGTTTTCGAGGCCGTAGCAATCGATGATATCCTGGAATCCCTGTGTCGAAGCAAGTAGAACCTCCGGTTTGTGGATTCCGTTTCGCGAGGCATTAATAAAGGGACCCTCGACATGCGCACCCAACGATTCGGCGCCATCTTCCGGATTCCGCTTCCCAGTAGGCGCAAGCGATGGAAGAACCTGCTTATAGTTTTCGGCTGTCGTACTCACAGTCGTCGGCAGAAAAGACGTCACACCCGTCTTGATGAGACCTCTATTCGACGCAAGAAATCCTGCATCGTATTCCTCTTTTGTAGCTTGAGGAACGGAGTAATCGAACCCCTGCGCACCATTGAGTTGTACATCGATGAACCCTGGTGCGAGAATGCGTCCCTTGAGGTCAATGACTTGATCGGGTGAGAGTTGGAGCTCGTAGAATGCCTCCTGATCCTTGAGGATTTTGCCGGTCAGAGAGTCAATCCAGAGGTCTTGTTCGACGAGATGGTTGGATTTGAGGATGCGGCAGTTTGTGAATTTGGTGATGCGCGGAGGCGACGTTGGTGCGCGGGAGGGCATGATGTCACTTCTAATCTTGAGTTCCTCCGATGGTTCAGAATAATTGAAGAGAGAGGTGAAATGTTCCGACTGCAAAAAACCGAACCAGCAATGCGCACTGGATTGGAAAAGAAAAAAGAAAGTAGAGGAAACAGGATATAGATATGAATGATTGCGGACCAGGCCAGGCACGGTACCGTATCTAGGGTCCGACGTAACTATGTAGAAACAAATAGCTACTCGGCACGGTGGGACATGGAATGACTTCGAATTATGGTTGGCTGAAATTTAACCTAGGCAGTCATAACCAATTTGATAGAGGTGTACGTTGTCGTCGTTATCGTAGCCTTTGCGCTGAGGCCGTTACCGTGCTACGTCGACATTTGTCAGATACTACCGTCCAGTTCCGTGATAATCGTACGGGTATGACGATACTGTAAGATTGCCACGAGGTGGTGGATGTGACCGAAACGGCGTACCTAAGTCTTCGGAATGTTGACATCTCTCCGCTTACGCCGGCTACGCCGCGGGAGGTTGTTTTCGGCAAGCCGGGTTAGTATTATTGTAGCTGCTATCTGGTACGGAATCTAGTTAGCTGGTCGCTCGTATGAAGTGGACATGCACATCTGCGATAGGAAGTTCAAATGAAATGAATTCTTGAGAAAGTATGTCAAAGCAGTAGATATATTTCTGTAAATGTATTACCAAAACAGCCCTTGTATGTAAAGGTAATACCAACCGTGTAATTTACCTCTTCTCCGTCGGAGTTCTCTCATACAACGAGATTGTCCCTGTTGGTTTCGCATCACAATCATCGATATTCTTGCGTACTATCATATTGCGATCGCCGATGATTCAACGTTGAGCATTATCAAGCAAATGCATCATTACTCCATAATAATGATGGTAATCCTACATACAAATTTCCTACATGGATGCGAGAGTATCGACAGCGGCGGGGCAGAATGCAACCGTATCTTTATCGTGATTTTATCGCATGTAACGTTTCCAGTTGGCTGGTACTGGTCAGTAGTTACGTACTATATGACGGCGGCACATGAGAGTTGGAATCAAAAATCACTATTGATTTGGGTCATGTATTACACGTGTGTCAATTTTCCGTTGAGCATCACAAAGACGTTCAGGCATAATGAGTCCACGTCAATTGTGACCCGATCCACCACCATCACGAACTATGAATTCGATTTGGCAAATAGTTATTCAGGTAGATTGGCTACAGATAAAATTGAAAGACAGCTTTGACAGCCCTATCGCGACGCTATCGAGAGGGCTACGCTAACCCACTTGCGGACCGAGACTAGCCGTTTGCGTTTTCGATTGCCGCATTCGGTAATTTTAGAGATCGAGTTTGACGACGAATTCCAGATCGTATTTTGTGTATAGATCAGCCTCAAATTCGAAATGATGTTGTAAATGAACCCAGTCAGCACGTGTTGCTCAGGAAAGAGCTTCTAGACATGTCTCGCATTCCTGAGACATCAAGAATGCACGATCGGGCGCGATCACGAGGCAGATCATTTCGTCGCAGCTGGAAAATAATTGCTTTTGTTCGTTGCATAAACTATTTAAGAATTCTGATCCAATCAATCATCGTGATCAGCTTTGTGGAACTCGACGCTTTAATCATCCCCGCAATAATTCATCAATTGATCTGCAATTCCACCTTCGATTTCCGTCTATTGCTTCTTTCCAAGACAATTTCACATAGCGTTTTGTCTTACCCTAAACCCACCTCGTCATACATATCGAAATATGATTTATCCATGGCAATACGAAGTAGACTTGGCACGGATATTGGAAGCCAGCTGAAGAATGAATGCATGAGTCAAGACCACAATTCTGGCTGGAATTACTTGTTTTTGGCTGTAAGGCCTCCTAACTAATCCGGCCTGATTTTGAATAGGATAGTTTGGATCAATTGCATCGTTGACTGTAGCTTGTGACTGGGCTATATGCAGGTTTATTGTTCCAGCCCACTACGATTCAATTGCTTTTGTACTCTCTGCGCGCCCCCTATGTCTCGCGGCGCAAAAATCTGATTTTTATTTTACATACTTTCTGCATGTTATTATACATTCACGGCCGTTTACCTTGAACATAACTTGCATTGTCCTCAGAAAAGAGTAGTATCATCATAGGAGACTACTTTGAGGCCTTTCCTACGACAAGTGCTGCGAAATCGCTTCAGCCAGCTAATCCAGTCATAATGACTTCCGAGGATGAAAAGGAATTCTCCAAGCCCATACACGACAATGGCGAGAACGTCAACACAACTATCAAACAGCCGGTCTCTGAACAGCTAACACGACCTGAACAGCATCAACCGGCTGGCGAACAAGTCGTGCCCTCCGTCGAAGGCAAGCTATGGATGTACAAGCCCCTCAAACTAGGCCCCTGGACATTCCCCTGGTATGCCTCGCCCGAGACTCAATTGCTCATGGTCTCTTTCGTCTGCTTCCTCTGCCCCGGGATGTACAATGCCGTCAGCGGCCTTGGAGGAGGCGGACAAGCCAATCCCCGCGACGTCAACAACGCAAACACCGCTTTATACAGCACTTTTTCCGTCGTGGGATTTTTCGCGGGCTCAATCGCAAACAAAATCGGGTTAAAGCTGACGCTCTCCTTTGGCGGATTTGGCTATTTCCTATATGTGGCGTCGTTGCTTTCGTATAATCATAATCAGAACGTGGGCTTTTTAGTTTTTGCGGGTGCGTTGTTGGGTGTTTGTGCGGGCTTGTTGTGGTGTGCGCAAGGAGCTATTATGATGAGCTATCCATTGGAGAGTCAAAAGGGCTCATTCATTGCGACGTTTTGGATTATTTTCAATCTAGGAGGAGTTATTGGAAGTCTGGTATGTTTGAGATCATATACAATGGTGGTTCATAAAAGCACTAACGGTGTAAAGGTCCCCCTCGGCCAAAACATGCACTCTACAGCTGGCGAAGTCAACGATGGAACATATATTGCTTTCATGATCATCATGGCGATTGGCTTCGTACTTGCCTGGGGCCTGTCAGACTCCAAATACATCAAACGCAAAGATGGCTCCAAAGTCATCGTCATCAAACAACCTACCTGGAAGACCGAGATTATGGGTCTATTCGAAACTCTTCGCTACGACCACTACATCGTTCTGCTGTTTCCTATGTTTTTGGCTAGTAACTGGTTTACAGCATACCAGTTCAACGCCGTGAATGGCTTTTACTTTAACATTCGCACACGGTCCTTGAATAGTTTACTGTATTGGCTCAGTCAAATGATCGGCGCCTTCGTGTTTGGGCAACTGCTTGACCTTAAGTTCTTGTCGCGGACAATGCGTGCAAAGTTGAACTTTGGGCTCCTATTTGCGCTGACGATGGGTATCTGGGGTGGAGGTTATGTGTTCCAGAGAGGCTATGATCGTCATTCTGTGAAGCCTGACATGGATTGGAGTTCGCCGGGCTACGTTGGCCCTATGTTTCTGTATATGTTCTATGGATTCTATGATGCTTCTTTCCAGACTTGCACATATTGGTAAGACATGTCGCCAGTCCTTGATGGGAATAGCACTAATATTTGAGGATCAGGTTCATGGGCTCCCTGAGCAACAACAGTCGCAAACTCGCCAATTTTGCCGGCTTCTACAAAGGAATCCAGTCTGTCGGACAGGCAATTACTTGGCGGTAAGTCTTGTATCACCATTGATATGCTTGATGTACTGACTGTTTATCAGCATGGATGCATTGGATACAACCTTCATGCGCGAGTTCGCCTCTTGCTGGGGTATCCTCGCAGGATCTCTTGTCATTGCGTCCCCCGTGGTCTTTTTCAAAATCAAAGATCATACAGACGTCGAGGAAGATCTCAAATTCTCAGATGAAACTCTCCAGGAGGTTGCTCCTGATCATCTGGTAGAGCAGAAGTGATCTGATTACCGCTTGACATTGTGAAGTACGCTTCGAGTCGGCTTTGTACCATTGACTTACCTTTTTTAAATCCTGCTTTGATCTCACGGCATTCTCTCATTCGTTCCTGCCCTGAATTTGTGCTTCATTGTCTGAGCATTACCCTGCATTGTCATACGCTCGCTACCTTTACTGGAGGACATGAACTTTTTGTATTTTTGATCTGTTTGTATTTATGTTCTCATGATGTATCTAGAAACAGAACACACCTCCCCTGGATATATCTAAATTCAATGCTGAACATACACATACCACGAATATTGCTGCTCCTCAATTACAACGATGCCTTGATTTTAGCTGGATCTGATTGTACCTCTTTCTGAGCACGCTCTCTCAAGAATCGTCTCAGTATCTTTCCACTCGGGTTCTTAGGCAATGCATCAACAAACACGAGGCCTCCGGTAATTCTCTTGTGCTGCGACAGTTTCGCGTTCACCTCGCGTACTATCTGATCTGCCGTCGATCTAGACGCTGCAACCCCCTCTTTAAGCACGACATACGCACGAGGGTGTTCCTGTCCATTGATAGTGACCCCCACAACAGCTGCATCGGCAACGCCTTCGGACTCAAGGCAAACTCCATCAAGTTCTGCAGGTGCCACCTGCATACCCTTTACTTTGATGAGTTCTTTCAATCGCCCACTGATGAAGAATTTGTTTTCCTCGTCGTAATAGCCGATATCACCCGTTCGTAGCCACCCGTCTGGTGTCAAAGTCTCGGCAGTGGCTTTGGTGTTTCTCCAGTATCCCTTCATTACTTGCGGACCTCGCACCCACAGTTCACCATCTTTATTTGGTCCTAACTCCTTGGCTTCGTAAGTGGCAGAGGATGACCCGCTCAATGATTCGTCGGGTAAAGACATGATTTTCGCTTCAGAGTTGGCGTTGGGCCAGCCCACGCTGTGGCTTTTGCTGATTTTGCTTGGCTCCCAGGCTAGACATGCGCATGTGCATCTTTTCCTGTCAGTATAGCGCGATTTTATTTTGAAAAAAAAAGGAAAAGGAAAAGGAGAGGAATGGGCGTACTCGGTCATCCCCCACCCCTGTTTGATGTTGATCACACCCTTCGGCCACAAGTTCTCAACTTCCTCCGATACTTCTCGACTCAACGGCGCAGCTCCGGAGCCAATGAAGCGCACAGAACTCAGATCATAGTTCTTGGTCTCTGGACGCTTAGCCAACATGATCACAACCGGTGGTACCAGGATCATATGCGTAACACGAAACTTTTCAACATTCCGCAGGACCGTCTCAAAATCGAATTTCTCCATGATATAAACCGGTGTGCGACGGTATTGCGCTACCCCTAACATTAGCATTTGAGCCATGGCATGATACAACGGCAGGAAACAGAGCCATCGCTCTTTGCTTCGGTGTTTCAGCTCGTAGTTTACATCTTGGCTCATAGTGTTGTTATACTGCAGAACGTTTGCGACGTAATTGCCGTGAGTGATTTCGACCCCTTTGCTGAGGCCGGTGGTGCCGGAAGAGTAGTTTAATGCCATAGTCGTATCTCGGGCTTCGTTGGGGCCCATCAACGAATCCCATACAAAAGTCCCACCCTCTGCTTCCGATACAATCAACGAGCTCCAATGAGGGCAGCCAAGATCTCCATCTTGCGACTTGACTTTGGTCGCATGATCAATACCAAAGTGTCGATCGTCAAATACGAAGGTTCGCTGTTCGTGACCCCTTCCCACTTTCCTCGCGGCTTCTAGACATGTTTTCATCGCATCACCGCCTTGACTTAGTACAAATCTCGGATCTGAATCTCTAATTTGATGCGCCAGTTCCAGCGCCGAATACGTCGGATTGCAACCACTGAATATACCACCAGCCATTATCACGCCCATAAACACCACGGGATAGAAAAGATTGTTCGTGCTGAATACGACTACTCTGTCACCTTTTTCCAGGCCAGCCTTTTGCAGACCAGCAGCGAAACGTTGACTCCATAACCGAAATGTGTGCCGAGTAAAATTGCGCTTTTCTGGATTGACATGATCGAGGAGAGATGGCCTGTCGTCTGGGAGGATGTCTGCTGGATCCCCGAAAACTAGGGTGGGGAAGCTGTGTTGGGGAACGTCGATTGTATATATGGACTTGACCACCATTGTGATGATGGTATGACAAGAATCAGTAACACAGCAGGGGCCAAAGATCTCGATGCAATATGAAATGAAATGGGGGTGTACGAGGAGAAGTGGTGAGATGATATTGAAGAAAATAAGAAAACAGACCAAAATAAAAAGCCAGGTCGGTAAAGATCGGTCTGACTAATAGCAGCGAGTCGAACAAAGTCAGACCACCACAAATAGATCTCTTTATTCTTGCACGAGAATTTCTTTTTTCTCTCGATCATTGATGCTTTCAAGTTCTTTGTATCGTTGCCGGACACCCAATAATGGACTCCGATAAGGCGATCTGGCGTGCGGAGAATAAATGCGGGGGAGCGGCCAGGACCACCAACTATCACTTTTTGGCGTCAATAGTATCCAATTATCATGATTCACGGTGGGGGGCAAATGCACTATTGTCGGGTATATCATATTCTTGCCGAGGACGTCGGTAAGAGAAAAAGCACGAACGAAGTTATCCATCTACGAGTATCGCCAGAGCTTGGAAGACTCCAAATTCCATAGCCTTGATGAATCAGTTCAGTGAATCGAAGAACATGCGGAACTCGAACTTCCCCATGGCATGCATCTATTTAATCGTCCGTACGGACATAGCTCCCAGCAAGTGCAGGATTCCCATCACACATGGCCCAAGCAAATTCTCTGGACGAGGAATACCACAGTGATCGAGATATACTGTACCCTCAAGGAAGTGCGGAAACTCTCCTGTCCTGGGAGCATCAATAAAGTCCTGTACCAGCACAATCTTGACGCTGTCGGAATATTGGCTGACAGCCGATGAGCCAGCCTGGCATCTGCCGCTGACAAGTCTCGTTTCCGTACCTTGGATCATACACATGGATCAAGGATATTCAAATTGCAAGATGCCAATTCTGAGATTTAATGAACGTTCGTTCGGCATGATCTTCGTTGCCAAAGCGCGTCAAAAGGCTGAGCTCTTCCAGACTATGAGCGCATGGCACGGTATACTCTAATGTCATGCACCTTTGATATTACCTGAAGATGTTAGACTATCAATGGGCAGAGACACATACTTTCGTTCTATATGAAGGTTACCCTGATCCGAAATCACCACTTACAAAATCTTGTAGGCTTGATTCTTGAACTTTTCCCCACTGGTACACAAAAGCCAAAAACTCATTCCAGCAATCATCAACTTACCAGATCCAGCACGTCACTAACGTTGCAATAGGGCTGTGCACTACTATACAATATGACAATACTGTAAAAACCAACGAGGGCAAAATACAAGAGAGCAACAGTCTAGTAAATTACGTATTTGGCTCTTCAAAACATCGCTCCGGTAATCGCCAGTTTCAGTCCTCCCTGTAGAGATTTCATCTCGAAAGGATGATTCAGGCCCATTCGAAATAACACCAATCTTAATCATCCTGACTGCACGACTACGGACACGAGAGAATCTTAAAAATGAGGATATTCACATGTGAACTTGACGTCATATGCAAACTAGAATCTAGTCAAGCTCAAGTTCGCTCGCTATACCCCAATGTAGTAAAGGAGGGGATGAAGCCAGGGCTAGACAGTAGGGCTAGTTTTAAGGGGTTTGACATGTGAAAGTGACTACCAACGTCAGACGTCGAATTAATCAGATGAGCCCTTGCAACAGTAGCAATGTCAGTAGTTGTGTGTACACGTATGGTTCAGGTAATGCTTCAGAATGCTTATTTACACATTTGCATGTGAAAGGTCCATCGTCCCTTCCAAGCTCAGACAAGCACCGGACCCGACGCCCCGACATCTAGATTCCTCGTCAATCTATATTACGGACAGGAACACATACATGAACACGTATCCTCAGCAGGAGTACATACGGCTAGTACCAAAATTGCTTACGCACGTAGTGTATCACATCGGCATGCCGATCTACGTACCTCTGCATTTATGCCGAGGTTTCTGGCCCTTTCTCTATAGATCTACTTCTGGGTCGGCTTAGGCATGCAACGGAACCACACATGACGATCAAAGCGGATCAAGAAATAATGGTGTAAATATCGCCAACAGCATCCTCTGCATCACCGTATGGTTGCGATAATCCAGATCCAGGTCTTGGGTCGGGACCAATTTCACATATAGACATAACAATTGATACAAACAAGGCAAACACAGAATCCGTTCCGACCCTGGCTAGATCCCTTTCAGGATCTTCCTTGCATAAACTCTGTGTCTTATGAGTTCCTATGAATAAGTCCAGTTGCGCATCTCTGCGTGAAACTTGGTCATCGGACTTCGGTCCTCATGGCGTAATTGACCGACCCGAGCATTGGTGGCTGATTAGCTCGATGGAGACGAAGTTACGTACGTACGCAACGACGACATCCCCATACCTGATCAATAGTCTCATTGTCTGTGGGATTTAAGTTGTCATGCTTCCAAATCTGGTGATTGTGAGACTTTGAAGAAGCATGTGATTCCGACCTTGTGTGGGGATGAAGATTCTGAATGGACGGATTGAGTTAGTTGCTCCGTCCAGACACTAATACGGCATTAAGAAAGTAATCAGTCCAATAAAAGGTTCTATGGAAAGAAGTAAGCATTCAATAGGTACGAAAACGAAGTATCCTCTGCGCCAAAAGCTTCAGACTTTTGTAGTATGCCTGTGCCAAGTCCTATAACGAATCCACAACAGTAGATCCAAGAGTAATACATTCACAGAATAGAATGTGTAGTAAGAAATAATGCAAATAGACATAACCGTGTATATATGTACTCTCATAACTCGTGTATGCAATAAAACACACTTGGGTATAACGCTCATAAAAATCCTCCTCACAACTTCAAGGATAGACCCATGTCAGGGTCGACGTCCCCGGAGAAGCCGTCGTTCCGTTTTGAATAATCATAATTAAACAGATTGTGAAGGTCGTTATTATTGGTGAACGTGGGAAGGTAGTCAAAGTCGTGCTGCTTGGCTAGGGGCTGTTTTTCGAGCTGGGTATGATTGTTGGTGTTGACGTTACTGTTAAAGGTGAAAGCCATTATACCGTCTTCAGCCCCGAACAGATCAGCGGCCCCATCGTCAAAGTTGAGAAGAGCATCGAAGTCGTTTTGGGTTACTTCGGCGTCGTTGGCTAGGTCAATAAAGTCGTTGAGACTCATGTCGGGTTGTGCTTTGTACAGGTTCGAATTGAGGTTTTGGGTACTGCCGTTCTCGCTGCTGTTAGAGTGGGGCGGCGTCGCGACGTCGAATGGGTTCAATGTTGCGCCGTGGGTCGTTCCGGCTGGGATAGTCAAGCCAGCAGACGGCGCATCAAAGTTCGAAGGATAAGTAAGATCGGGCACTTCCTGTGCCAAAGACTCTGGAGGTGGGGTCAAGGCTGCAGGGCGGACGGTCTCGGTAGGACCAGCCGGTTCGTGTTCATCTAGGTCGGACAGATTGAGCGAGATCCCGGCTTTTCGAATTGCAGCTTCCAAGAAAGAGGTAGCAAAGTCGGCTGACGCGTATATCTCACGGAGGCGTTGCAAAATCCGCATACATCGGTAGAATCGCTCAAGACTGACCATGCGCACATTGGCATCGTTCGACTTGACATCAAGGAGATGGATAATGACTGCAGGCAAGAGAACAGTGACACCGGCAGTGGGAAGGTAGCGTGTAAGATCGAGCTGATGAAGACGTTGTGCGGTGTTGGTGATTTCAATTGCTGCATAACGCACTTTGCTGCGTGAAACTTCTTGTAATGCAGCCTCGACCGCTGGAGAAGGCATGGCCGGAAGCACTTGGGGCCGGTGCAGAGCACTGGATGTTGTAAGGTAAATCATGCGAAGTAGAGAGCGGTGCACTTGTAAAGATGATTCAGCGGATGAAAGAGAGCTAACTCCTTCGAGTGGTGTGTACTGAATCTCGGAAGGCAGATTTGCTTGCCATTGTTCCAACTCCTCGTCACACTTCTGAACCTGAATCGTGCCAGCTTCCGACTTCTTGGGTACAAGCATCATGGTGGTTTCTGTCGTACCACCGAATCGGTGGCTGAGAACAGAGTATTGAGCCGATAAAACGTGGCTTACGCAAAGACATAGCTTGGCTTTTTCGACAAACATTATAGCCAAGTGTCGCTGATGTTCGGTATTCGTGAGAAGCTCGCACTCGCCGAGCATATTCAACACTTCAGGGGGAAACTTCTTGAACTCAAAGTCGTCCAGTGTTAACATGGGCACGTCGCAGTCGTCATCCTTGACCCTCATCGGCCGGCGCATACCCAATGCAATCAGCCGGTCTCGCGTATACGTGCTCCACCAAATCCGTTTCCAGAGCTGTTTACGTCGTGGTCCCATGCCCGAATTGCTGGGGTCACGGTGAAGCCCTATCGTATGGGCAAGAGACAAACTTACACCCATCCAGTGCCAGGTGTCCTTTTGGTCGTCGGGTGTTTCGTACCAATAGGTCATGAGCAGGAGTGACTGCACGAGGGAGATGCGATCCACTTCGTAGTCAAAGTCATAGAGCACCTAGACTCATTAGAAAAAATAAAAAGGACAAACATGACATTCGCAGTAACATACCCTGGCTCTCTGGAAGAATACCTTCCGGGCTGATTTCCGATTGCTATATCCAGCATTGCGCAGGGCTTCCATGTCCACAAAAGCGGTACCAGCGAACATGACGGCCTGAAACAAAAGCAGGCTCACGTGATGAGTTCCGTCATTGCGGGCGAGAATTTGAAGAAATTCCTCCAAATCGAGCAGCGGCATGTATGGGTGAACATAATGAATATAAGCTTTCAGCAATTCATCTCGCAGGGCTCTGTCCGGGATCGTCAGGGCACCCTTTGCTTGTAAGTAGTTGAGATCCTCGGTCTGTAAGCGCTGAGGAAGACGTCTAATGTAGTTCGGCAGCTGGTTGGATTGGCTGGAGGGCGTCAGTAGATGTTGTATGGCATCGGCAACATTTGGCCCTATGTTAGCTGCAATCGTCATAGAATGAGAGTAGCTTGGATGCCTCTCGGAAAGCTCATTATCGAGTTGTGAGCCACGTGATTGATCTGTCAGCTTGTTAGCAGCGAATACGGCAGAGCTTGCGAAAGCACTGACAAATAAAATGTGGCATGTGCTGTCCTTGATCCAATTCAATGGATTCTTGGAATGGTGATAGAGGCTCATCCTGCGTTGTGAGACCGTCTAGACCTAGTTGATCGAACGCGTCTGTGCCATGGCTTGAAGTTCGCCGTTTTGCCGCGTCTTCAGACAATTCGGCAGGTGACTCTGGTGTTGTCTTGCTGACTTCGGCCTCGACACGAAATTTCCTACTTAGTCAGCCACTACGTTTCTGGACCGATGACTTTCAAGCTACTCACTTTTTACGTCGGCTCTCCGTCACCACACATTCCACCTGGTCTAAGCGGCAATTGGTACAAGGGGAGCCATTTTCAACGACATCACAACGAACTTTGCGTGCACGACAGCAACAGCAAGCGCGAGACGCTCGTCGCTTGATTGGTCGGTTTGCTGCAGATAGGCCAGCGGCGGAGGCTTTTCGCTTGTTCTGTGAAGCCGCCGACTCCGGTGGCGGAGAGGAAGTAGTAGAAGCCATTCTTGAGCGAGCGCCGGGCAGGTGTAAAGACGGGGGTAACGAGCAACCAGAGACTCTCAGAAGCGTTCACATCAATGCAGCAAAGTCAACTTTCCTCATACGATGCTCTGACACAAACCGGGGTAAGGAAGAAGGAAGGAAGGAAGGGGTTCAGAGAAAGAAGAAGAAGAAGAGCAGGAAAGGAAAAGAAAGTAAAACCGGGGGCGGGGCCAGCGACTTTTTAGTACTTTCATCCCGAGTTATCATTTTTCCCAGAACGAAGAGGATCCCTCCCCCATGTTCGTTTCTCCATCATAAGCCCGAAGTTGACTAGCGTGATGCTGTGTCAAAACGTCCCACATTAAGCCACAGGAATGATCTAAAATGGGTTGGCAAGAGCTCACGCATGATTGCACGAATCTCGTTTTTTCTTTTTTTTATTTGGCCTCCCCCGGACCACAAGTGGGCTTGAAGGGCATGGACCTTGGCACGATATAGGGACGGACGGATGGGAGTTGGAACAAGTTGCCCATCTGGTCAACGCGCCGCACTACCAAAGACCCTCGTCTGCCGGAGGTGGGGATGTTGTTGGGGTGGTGCCAGTCGCCAATTGCCAATTGCCAATCGCCAGAACCTTCAAGCAATCCAGGATGTGTCTGGAACGGGTTGTGAACTTGGTATCGTTACTACTACGTGTGTATTATGATTGAGAGGAGGCGATTTGCCCACTTCGGGGCAATTACGTCGTGGGGTTTACACTTGATACGTACGTAGTACGCAGAGTACCAGACGGGAGTCACGGCGCAGACGGACGGAGTAATTCCGCCGCACTGCGGTCTACTCTCCTACTGGCTGATGGCTCTGACTAATCCGCGGTCCTTTGTGTGCTTGGCCTGCTGTTCGTGGACTAGTGCGTCTCTGGTACTGTACGGCATTTCAATACGGGTACGTGGTCTTGTCTCCGAGCTGTGTTGGTTGTGCCCGCTTCAATTCGTTGATTCGAGAATATTATTCACATGCGACGCCTTCAATATGTCAGTCCACTGATCAGCATGGACTCTACAGGGCTTCCCTTATGGTTATGTTATTTTTAAAGTATTGATCGAAGGATCCGTCAGGTCCCTACGTAACGGGATGGAACGATTTCTTCACCCCAACGGAGAACGGAGTACGTACAGACCGAAATGTACGTACTATGTAGTACGTAGCAGGTATTTCTAGCAGGAAGTGGGATGCGAGGTCTAGAGGAATCTGATCTCCATAGCCCCTACCTACGATCGTTACTCTAATCAGCGGACAACGTTGCGAATCCCAGTGGGAGCCACATGAAGGGACAAAGCCGACCACTTAATTCGACCTTGATCGTCTTTGCGCTCCACAGTCGTTGTAGTTTAGCTCACGAAACAGGCCTCAGTCTCACAGATTGTTTTTTTTTTTTTTTTTTTTTTGTGTCAGATGCTGCAGATGCAACGCCGGATATGTATATCGGCAGCCGTTGAAACATCCTAGAGGAAGGCGTTCAGTGGCATCGATCGATCCTTCGAACGTCGTCGTGGTAGCAGTATACTACTCTACTACGTACATAGTATAGTTATTAGTTACTACGTACTACGTATGGGGGATGAGTCCGGCGGATGACTGCTAACCCCGGGCACGGATGCTCAAGTCGGCTCGAAAACCGGCTCCACCCTGGCCACGCCGATGAAAAAGCTCAAGGTCAAGGCAAAACGGGACGATTTGCTCAATTAGGACTAGTCTACGTCTTGTGCACCTCGCCCATTTGACAATCCTACTCCGCACGACTCCTCAGGCAGATGACATTGTCCAGGATGGTGATGAGGTCTCAACGACATTGGACGCTTACCTCCTCGATGATCTATCTCCGTGACCGGTCGAGTAGCAGAGGACGGGAAACGCGTGAGCCCGTCAACCGCTGTACTATACGTAGTAACTGTCCTTTTCGTTTCGCACGTTGCCCGCGTCAACGGATCTTCTCCACTGCCGAGGCATGATCACCACATCCTCCAATCACCATGCACTATTTCCAATCAAAGGGAATCTCACTATCGCGGTGCATTCAGCCATCAATTGCCTCGAATGGCTTGGAGCAATTCGTCACTGAATTACGAACTACGTATGCATATCATGGGGTAACCCGCCAAATGACCAAAATGTTAGAAAGCATGACCCTTGAAACTTTCCAGAGTATAATTCTGACCAACCATGGCCCACCAGTGTCCATCCGAAAATCGGAAGTCCGCGGAAACAGGAATAGCGGCATACTGTGTAATGAGAAACTTTGAATGTTCTGGGTCCATTAGGGGAAAAGCCCTCGTGACCGATTGAGACTTCTCCTCCCCTCAACACTGTCTCGAATTTCGTCATCTGTGCAATTGTTTTGAAGATAGCCCTATGGGTGGTTATATCACGCGCGCATCTCGGCCATGCTCAGATCTGGATGCGCATGTGTCTTTTGTCCAGCGATGGAGCTGTATGTGTGTCTCTTGAATTCGAACTTTGTGTGAAACACGTGGGGGGAGTAGTGCGCATTTCCATAACGGGCCCTTCGTCAGCCCGTAATACGTGCGTACCATCGGTAGACTGTAATTCTGCTGAGGTCCATGAGTCAATACCTCTGCCGGTAATGCAAATACCAAATATCGCATCCGAGGCCGTCGGACCGAGCCACGGTCTGTAACTTTCAATCTACGCCCATACATCATGCAAGAACCAGGTCAACTTCATGGTGAATCCAGCTTAACCATGAAAAATTCGCCATGAAAAATTCGGGAAACATTGTACACCGTAGACACTCCTGCAAACCTGCATTTCGCTTTCGGTGTCGGTCTATGTCCACAAAATCCACACACACACACACACACACACAAAGTGGAAGCTTGGCCCAAATTCCCCCGGTAATCACCTTCAAACCTTGTGCTCTGTGTCTCGAATCTAGACGCTCGGAAACATATCCGTGCATAATGCTAGTCCGTACGTATAATCGCGGCAGCTCGATCTCCGAATTGCTGTATCAAAAATGGCTCATTCATTAACCCTTGCGCTGTTAATGCATCTAGACGATTATGTGTTTCCACCGGATATCGGCAACAATCTAGACATAATCGAGACAGACGGCGGATCGTCGAACCACATCGCTGAGAAAATATACTAAAGATAATGATTTCATTCCTCAAAGCCCGAAGCCTAGAGTGTAACCAGATCACGGAGCTCCGGAGCAGACCATTGATCCAAACCAGGCCTTTCTCGATTTTGTCCCCTAAGCATCCACCGTATCCTGTTCCTGGGTGTCCAATCTTAGTGTGAAACTGATCGCGGAAGTCTCCCCACAATTGACTAAGTGGAATCCTCTAGACTCCAGATGTCCCGACTCCAGATTGTTGGATACGGAGCAGTCCGTAGAAAGCATGCGGGACAATCCGGCTTGAAGGTTGAGGCTGGCTCTAGCTCTTGACGCTACGACAGTAGAGCAGCGGAGATTCTGGCTCGGTTCTCAGAGTTTGTGTAATACGAGATTTCTGCATTTCTTCCATCGTGGCGTGTTTTGTGGCGTGCAAGGCGATATTCTCGTTGGGCGGGATGTCAGCTTCGAGATAGTAGAAGATTCATGGGAGTATCTTGAGCGAGGATATATCAATGTGGTCTGGGTACATCTAGATGAATTGATCTGACTGGACTGAAATGCCGCGTAGCGAACGATCGCGTTTGGCTCAGCAGATTAAACGAGCCATTCTGTCACATCAAGTCAGCGAGATATGTATATGCCCACTTGACACACGCGCTATCCGTTCAACGGAAAAACAAGATCTTATGTTGAAGCTAAGACTGATGATCGTATCCAGGCTAGTCAAAACTTTCAGCTTTAACGTCAAAACAATGTTCAGATTCTTGACCTCTTATTGGAAGTCCCAAACATCTAAGCCGCTATTTCAGACGTTAATGACTCATTTAAATCACTAGAGTGTATGCTGCATCTACATGCTCCGAGATTTCGGGAACATACGGGACAATGCCTGACGTCTCTGTCTCAACATTGAACGAATCATCACGGATCTGAGTCAATGTTGAGACAGAGATGCGGAGAACGAGTCGCGATCGACGTGAGTCAAACTTGATTTTGACCTTACTCTTGATTGGCATATTCGACCAATGATCAAAACATTGTCGAGAGCAACAGTTTAGGGTAGTTGAGTAGCTGATTAGGGCTTCGAGACATCACGCGTGCCAGGCTCCAATTGATAGTGAAATTGATCATACAGGCGCCTGACAGTTTCATTATATTGCTCATGGATATGACTTGTAACAATCTCGAGCCACCCTAATCTTATCATTGATTCATCTCCAAGCGATTCCTTTCCGTGGAAAAAGAAAATAGAGACGAGAGCACTTATTTGAATGCCGAGCAGGAAATTTCCGCTTTGGGAAGCCATCGGTTTGACCACGTGCCGCGAACCAGTAGAAAGCAAAGCGTCCTTCCACCATCCGTTTACCCCAGCCGCAGATCATGTCCACACCCTATACGAAGGCTACGACTCGGACAAGGACAGCACGTTTGAGCAAAGGTTTCTCATGTTCCCAGACTGAAGACAGTCTGGACTCCTCAGCTTGATTGATGGCGGCGGCCTGTGCATCGGTCCCAAAGGTGTGAATGTGCTTCGAAGGCTTGATCCTGAAATGCTTCAAGACATCGTTTCGGCACTTATGTGGTGTCCATATATAATGTGAAGTCCAGACATGGGACGCTTCTTATGAGTATGAAATCGCAAGCTCCTGCCTCGAATGATGATGACGACATCGATGAAGGTGAGAGTGCGAACAAGATGATTAATCCCGTGACTACTAGCCGTCGTTTATTATGGCGTCGCTTGCGCATTTAAGTGCTTGATGAAATTGACATTAACAAGCGAGTGTCGCAAGTTATGGCAGGCTTAACTGATAAAACGATTCTGGTTAGATTTGAAAAAGGCAGGAAGCCAGCGCCGATCTGGTCCTTGGACCTAACGGGCTTCGAAGTAGTACCAAAAATGTCTTGTTTCCGGAAACCAGAGGGGAGTACGAGAAAGTTCTATCATAACGTCCAAAAAACAAGCTTTTTATTGACAGGAAACACTAGAGATTCACTTGGCATTGGTGGCTTCATACCTCTAAAGCCATATCTTCACCAAAACGTTGGCAAAGGCGCAATGACTGTCGTTTCCGGCGGCAGTGGGTTCTTTGGCTACTTTTCATCTACTAGCTCATGTCCGTCTCCTCACCGCGACTCAATCAGTCACATTTCCAAGCCCGGTGAACTGGAACGAGATGGCGTGGTACTGGTAGGTGATGCAGCGCACGCATCACACTCGTCTTCAAGACAGGATTTATTGCAGGCTCTCATGGATAAAGAAGCGGTTAGCTTGCTTCCTGCTCATGAAGTACACAATGCTCATAAAAGACTAGTCGAATCACAAACAATATCTGAGAGGGTAGCCGTCACGACAGCAGCTGAAAAATATGTCCAATTGGGTAAGCTGCATGTGAAAAGGATCCTGAAACATGCCAAATATTTGCAGGAAATAGCAGGGGAGAGCAGATACTTTTGGAGAGATAATTGATGTATTGTCTCATGTGGTTCTCAGGGTGGTTTCCTTCTGTTGTGTCAGACCTTTACTAAAGGTGTCAGCATACATTATCAAGGACAAAGTTGACAGGATACTCGGATACAGTCAGTCCGTATAACCTGGGATACTTCTATATCTTGATTTTATGTATTGGCACATATATACCCAGTCCTGATTGTCCTATACCACTGTGCTTGTGATGTTCCGAACTGAACAAGATATTACATCCCCTTCCTTGTGCCATTGGAGCGCTAATCGGAGAAGCTACGATACGGTTCTGAAGGAAACCGGACCGAGAAAACAAATTCATTGATAGGGAAAGTGATACAGCCACTGTCACCCTATAAAACTGAATCCATTAGGATATGTTGTATAAAGACGATGCCCTAAAGGCTCATAAAAATCGCCCGCCACGAATTATGTCCAGATATAGACTAGTCGTGTCAACTTAGACCATTGCCGATCAAGACTAGCTTCGTTTACCCGGCAACCGCCACGTTGGACGGACCCAAACAACATCATCACATCAACAATCTCCGACGCAAAATCTGGCAGAGCTTTATGTACGACCACATCCACCCTCCTCTCCCCTCTCCATCATATAGCTACAAACAGAAGTTATGGCACAGCCTCTATCCCCGCTATCGCCATCTTTTGGCAACTGTCGCGCACAATCGCCCGCATATGCTCCGCCATCCGCCGTCCGTCGCCGACGAGGAATCGACGAGATGATGTCGTCTACCGATCAATACGATAAAGAAAATGCGTCACCAAAGCCTGCGAAGCGTGCTTTTTATTCGTACGATGGTAGTGCCGATGATGAATTAATTTATGACACCAATGACGATTACGACGATCTGAAAACTTCCACCGCTCCCGCTCGGAAGAATGACAACACCGACGACATTGGTGGTGATATGACTATTGATTTTAATGGTCCTCCGAGCTCGCCGTTTCAGTATGATGCGCGTGATGATACTGTGGATATGCAGAGATTACAAGCCATGACCAGGTCCACACGAAGCACGACCACATCGCCGCTTAAGAAGCAAGCTCCGGAAATCTATATTGACGAAGAGGAGCGCATTGACGATTATGATACCACTGAGCCATGCGATGCTGGCTGCCAACCAACCGAATGCGATGAATCAATTGCAACGCATGACGACAGTGATAGTAGTGTGCTTCGTGTTGATTCAAAACAAGTCGAGCACTCGACCATCGGAAACAGCTACATGGAAGAGAGACACAATGAAGAAATGAGCACAGTTGCCCATCATCCCGAGGAAACGGGCCATCCTGACGAAGCACAAGATAATGACACAATGGACGATACTTGCTTCAGCACTTTTTCGGCCGTGCCAAATGTTGACATGACCATGTTCGCCAAATTAGGGCAATCTCCCACGAAGAAGATTGGCGACATCATTGAGTCACCTGCAGTTAGCCGGACTCCAGGATACTACCGACGATCTAAAGCAACGACACCAGCCACAGCTCATAGGCGAGGACTCATGGAAGAGACTGATACATCCCCAACCCCTCAAAGGAGGAATCGCCCTGGTAGCGACGAAAGTATCAACCTTCTTGATTTTAATGACTCCTTCAACTACTTCCACAGAGTGTCCCAGCGATTTTCTATGACAAGCAACCGTGCTTCAATGTCTCCTAGACGGCGTTCGCCTTTGAAACCACGGGATCCGATGCGGTCTCCATCAAAGTACAATTTGATAGACTTTGACATGCCTCCACCCGCTACACCTATGTCGATCCCGTCAATCACTCCTCGCGAGTTAGAATCTCTGAAATCTGGATTTCTGTCAGAGATTTCGTCGCTTAAAGCGACACTCAGTGGTAAAGAGGCTGAGGTTGCAAGTCTCAAACAAGCCGTTGCTGACGCCGAGCGTCGTGTGGGAGAGGCACTTGAAGAAGTTCGGAATGAGGCGATTCGTAAGGAGGCTCTCGAAGTCGAACAAGCCGAGTGGGAGCGACGAGGCAAGGAAATGGAGTCAGTGCTGCGTGAAGTACGTGCTGAGATCATCGACGGTGAACGAGAACGCGAACGCTTAACCAAAAAGAACGATGAAGCCGAGCGATTCAAAGAGCAGCTTGAGGGAAGAATCGTCGAGCTTGAGAGTCAGTTGGACTCTGCAAAGAAAGCCGCTGCTGCCAGCCCCAGTACGACTGTGACAAATGACGACGATGACAAGTCGGGCATGCTGACGCCTGAACAATCCGCAAAGGAGGTTCAGGAAGCTGTGGAACGAGTTGCACGAGAACTACACACGCTCTACAAGGGCAAGCACGAGACCAAGGTCGCTGCATTGAAAAAGAGCTACGAATCTAGATGGGAGAAACGTGTCCGCGAAGCCGAGAACAAGCTCCGCGATGCCAACGAGGAAGTTGAGCGACTCAAGACGGAGCGCGACACAACCATGTCGGGTCCCTTGAATCCTAACATGAGCATGATGAGCGTCATCGGTCGAGACAACGAAGAATTAGAGACAGAGAACAAGGTCCTCGGAGCTCAAATCAAGGGTCTCGAGGAGCAGCTCTCCACCATCAAGCGGGACAACGAACAATTACACGCCGAACTCAATCTGGAGCGTACCGAAAAAGGCGAATTGGTCGCCGCTGTCGATGAATGGCTCGCAATGCAACAAGCAAATACTAGCCAGCCTGCTGCGGCCCCATCTTCACGAGAAGTCTCAAACTCATCAGCATACTACTCTGCCAGCGAACAAGAAGCACCGCTGACATCGTCTGCTTCATCATCCCTCGAAAATAGTCCACGCAAAAAATCAGTCGACGAAGGATCCATCGAGCCTTCCCACCACCAGCCGCAGCCCGCACCACAAGCAACATTCAAACGTAGCATAAGCCGCACCGGTCCTCCGTCGAACGCGTTGGGCAGCGGTCTTCGCCCTCCGTCTTCCGGCACAACAGCAGGGGGAAGCGGCGTTGTCGAGAAACGAAGCCGTCTCGGTTTGTATGCCGGTGGCAATGGCCATCATTCACGGCACAACAGCGGCGGAAGTGGTGGTCGCTCGATCGCTATGCCAGCCACGACGCCGGGACGGAGTGGGATCATGAATTCGATCGAACGCATGGGCGCCGGTGGACGATAGCCCTTTTCCTCTCTTTGTTTCTTGTTGATTTATTCATTTCTTTATTGATGACTGGTGAATGGAGTTGTGAGATCCGGATTCGGAGAGAAAGAGGAGTCATTGAGTTGATACCGATTGTATCTTACTCTTTGCTTGCGGGTTTCCCGGGTTGCAGTTTTCACTTTCAGAAGTTGTTGATTGCTTTTGTGATACCATACTGATTACAATTAGTACTATGAGTTAATGAGTTATGGATTTTCTTAAACCTTTATATATTTCTTTGTTTTTTTTTTTCGTGTATTTTTTCTATGGTACTTGAAATATGTACATTGAATGCTGAATGACTGGAAAGAAACGCCTTCTATGCCTACAACCCGCGGACGGAATCTCAAAAATAGAGAGCAAAAATGTAAATGCTTGAAAAACAACAAGTCTCATCGAATCGAGTACGCCAGACCCTGGACCAGCAGCCGATCCTCTGTGCGACAAGAGAAAATCGAGGTGTATGTGTAGATGAGGCTCTGTCTCTTCTGTTTGATAACGTCAAGAAATATCGGCATAGATATCGGTATATAGCTCAAGCTTGATAATCCTCCTCACTGACAATGACATGAATCACTTCACGTGGATGGCTATCCGAAGCCGGGGGCCCGGCAGCAGCCAGACACGGTGCCGCTGACCGCACTGTAATTGTATCCTTGCGCCGCTTGATGAGCCACAATTGAGAAGTACCGACCAACGCGATGATGGTGCTACTCCACCATGCTACGGCAGTACAACCACTTGCTGTTCCAGCGCTATACAGATATCCGGCTACTGGGGGTGCGATTGTGCGACATCCCGCACCGGCAGACGCGGCTAGGCCGTTGATCTTACCCATGACAGAGCAAGACGGGCTGGACTGTTTTATCAGAATGAGAAGGACGGGGTAAGCGACTATGGAGAGGATATTGCGTATCGCTAGGCAAGTATATATACCAGTGTAGATAAGATCCGATGGAAGTAAGACCAAGAATGGAATGATGAAGTAGGTTATCGGGTGAAGAGCCGTGACGAGAACAAACAACCTCCAGACACCCAGCCAATCGGTCAAAGGGGCAAAAATGACGCTCTGAATGAAGAGTGCCATCAGTCCATCGACAGACATAATATATCCGACAGTTCGCGTGGATAGTCCCATGCCCCCGGTAATATGAGGCACCGAATGGGTACCGAAGTCGGCCTGGTGCTTGTCTTGGAGGAAGATCGGAAGGAGATGATCAAAAGTCATCGAGTGGTACGTGAAAATTCCAAGTGCGATGATGAACATCAAGACTTGGGATGTGAATGTCACTTCATGTCGCGGAGAAGCCGATCTCTCCTTCGAAGTCTCGCCGTCAACGGGCCAGCTTCCATACGAATGCATATTGACTTCATTGAAAGTACCATATGATTCAGCGCGAAGGTCAACTCCAGGATTAGCCGTAGCACCGGCAGTGGCCATCAAAGGCGTTTCGACATTCAATTTATGATCTGACTCTGACGATTGTGGCTGAAATTCGGGATGAGTCTCCTGCAGAAGGGTGGCGCCGCCAACGATGCTGATCAAGAGGAGACCGGCACAGAAAAGATTAGGCAAGAGAAATGGATGCTTTGCGAATATACCATCTTGAGAAAAAACGGATGGGAACCCTTCGACGGGCTTGGCTAGTATCCCTCCAACGGCTAGTTGTTGTTAGCATGATACGGTGCCCATATTGAAAGAACTATGCTCACCAGGTCCAAGGATAGTGCCAATTGACCAAACGAACGGCATTACGGCGTATGCACGAGCTTGTAAAACATTAGCATAACAAATCACATCAAGGCCAGTCGAGGGTAGACTTACGCTCATGTTCCGGACGCTTCACAAGCTCACCTACCATGGTCTGAATCACGCCTATGTTCCCGTTAAGCACACCGCCAATGATTCTACCAAGGAGAGCTACCCAGAAAGTCGACGCAAACCCGACAATCAATAGCGAAAGCATGGTGCCAGCGCAACCAAGCAGTAGGACAGGTTTTCGACCAATGCGATCCGAAAGTGCGCCCCAGAACATTCCAGTCAAGGCTTCGGCGAGCGAAAAGGCGGCGACTAGGATGCCGGCGTAGAAGGAGGCGTCGTTGGGGTTGCCAACGTGAAAGTCCTGGACCATTACCCATGAGTATGGGAAGATGGAAGTGAGGGCGATGGGTTCCGCCACACGACAGATGCCTACATTGTCAGTATTAAAGTTCCGAAATGTATGTGTCAAAGAGAAGACTTACCCAAAAGAAAAAGTTGTAGCGAAGGGAATGCATCGTCGTTCGAAATTGGTCTTATCTGTGGCGTTGATACCATGATTCTTTTGACTCTTGAACAGTTCTTACCACTTCCTGTCCCCACAACCACACAGATAATCCTTCTTGTTCTGATTTATGTCGACGACCCGGATATAAAGTCAAAGTAAGACGTTGATCTTTGCTGCGTGGGAATGCCTGCCTTGATTTTGTATCGCAACTATTTGAGTGGTGATGATCGTTAATCTTCGGTATTGCCCTTTTCCTCACAGGTTACAATCGGGCGACTTGTTCTGAAATGTGTCTGCTGGATGGGTTGGTTGGCAGGAAGAAGGCTGACTTGAGTTGGCAACACGAGAAAAAGACGAAATTGAGGAGATGAATCAATAGAGGGAAAGAGGAGGGGAGGATATGTAGTAAAAAAGTAAAAATCGGTCTCTGGTACAGGCCGTTCCTTGGTTCCTGCCAGGCACCTCCACACAGAATATTGATAAGGAAACCTTAGAAAGGTGGCAACTTGCAAGCCGGCAAACAAGCCCGGATTCGACTCGCTATTATTACACGGGAATACAAATTGCTATACCTATTTTCCGCCGTTTGCACTTGAACAGATGTAATTACATGTAATATCACGTATCCGCAATAAAAAGGTTGTTTCTGATAACATTAGCGCCCGTTTAGCGTCGCATTGGCGCCTTTCCCCAGTATAAGGACCAACACTGATTGGTGCTGCTTGCGTTGTATAAACAGTAATTCAACCCCATGTTATCGAGCATTCAGTCAATTTCTTTCGGATCTAGTGATTATGTGCATGATCAGATCAAGGCTCTGGATTCAGTCAGATATCAGCGTTTAATGGGAGGAGGCGGAGTGACGCTGGGAACATGCCGTTATAGGTAACAGAAAGTTTTAGCCATTATAACTTACTTCCGGCCCGGTGACCGCTCAATTGAAAAATGCGCTACATCAAAGGATCCTGCGTATCCGGGCATTGATTGTGATTGCAACCTTGAAGATCGGCTTTTGTGTTGATCTTAGTCATGTAGAGCATGCTCCCAGGCACGAATCATTTGTTGTTCATTCGAGCATTGCATAGCATTTGCTTTGCGGTTGAACAGGCCATCAATTCAGGTGTCATATACAAAATCAACTTTCATGAATTAAAATCGTGTCATACAAGGACGAGACATGTATGCTATTGCTGGCCATTGCTCCCTTCACCATGCGAAACCGGAATATAGCTCCCTCGTTCTCTGGCAGCCTATGGATCAGAGTGTCAGCCGACGAAGCCCATCTCATTGCACTCCTCATCGGTATAAAACTCACCTCCACCCACCCTTGCACCCAAGGCCGCAAGGCCGCCCACGCAAGCAGACCGCTCGTCGCAAGTATGAAAATTATCACCACCGCTTCATCTTTCCTCGAATCTCGCTCTATGATCCATTTTCTTAGTCACTAATAATCTACCTCAAGCCACCACAGATGAAACCCAGAGCAGGGAAGGGGACGCACGAAAACAAGTCGCAATAACATCCTCCTCCTTCGCACCCTTGCACTTCGGCAAATTATAATCCAGACAAAATGCGCGATTACAATCATTACAAGTCAACGCTCGATTGCGACTCGACGTCTGTTGGTTCTTGGTCTCGCCATCTGTCGAGTCTGCGCGCGCGTCGATTGCAGGCGCAGTGTGATCGTCGAAATCCCATGTCTGTTCAGCTTCCCGCTTTACTAAACCATCGGACAAGTCTTTGTCTGTATTTATGGGCCGAAGTTCGATGATTGTGCTATTCGAGAAACAGGTGCATTTGCAGAACGAAGAGGGTTCTGTAGTCGCAATACATGAGCTTAGTTCTGGTTTGAAGTCGAGGAGTGCATGAAGCGAAAGACTTACTTGCGGCTAAAACCTCTGCAATATTGGAGAAGATACTCAAGAAGAGGAGGTATCTTAGTATTTGTAGAAGATTCTTCATTTTGAATTGTGAGTATGGAGTAACGACATCGAAGCGCACCCCGATCAATAAGAGAGCGAATGATGCTGCGACTGAAGCTGTCCGACGTTAAGGCTCCGATATGAGTTTTAGTCACGTGATTATATACGATGAATTGACGAGTGAATTGAGATACGTTTATCAAAATTTGTGATTTTTATTGGACGTGAAGGTAATTTAAACTATCCCCTCCCCTTCAAACCCTTGCGCCGGTTCTCGCGTTGTCGCTTTTCCTTTGCAGCCTCACGTCGTCGCCGTTTCCAAGCTCTATTGTTGTCTCCACGATTCTCCCAAAACCATTTCACAAAGTCACTTTCCTCTGGTTGTCTTTGAGAACCCCTTTCTGTCCTTGGCTTCGACGGTGTCTCTTGGGCCAATGACTGGGTGTGATCATTATCGTCGTCCATTTCCTCCTCCTCATCATCATCAATATCGTTATCCCCTTCAGATAGCAGAAGCTTGCGTCGATTAAAGACCGCTGTATCCGGAGTGGGCGCTCCACTTCTGAGGCCCCGAATCTGACGGTCTTGTTTAGAGAAAGGTGTCCTTGGTTCAAGAGGTACAAAGGCAGCTTCTACCCCCTCCTCCTTCTCCTCTTCTTCTGCATCAATGTCGTCGTCATTATCGGCAAAGAAAGAAAATGTCGGCTTCGGTGATTCCGAAGTATTCTTCCCTGCTTGTGTACGTTTAAAAAGGGCCTCTAGAGGATGTACCTCCTTGTTATCCGTTGTCGTTGCGACATCCGACGGCTTGGTCCCATTGTCAAAATCAGAGATGTCTTCCGGGTCGCTGTCGCTATCACTTTCGCTGGCAGAGTCGTCTTCTTCTTGTTCAATGTTTTCCGGAGCTTTACTTTCGACAGTCGCGGACGTGGTCTTGGTAATTTTTTCGTCTCGATCAACAACCGAAGAGGCGTCGCTGCTGGACGAGCCGCCGGAATCGCTAGCGGATTCCTTGTTAGATTCACTGCGTTCGCTATCTGAAGAGCCACTCGAAGAAGTCCAGTCTGATTCCTGTTCCTCCTCTTGAGATTGAGAAACCTCATCCTCCGACGACGTTTTATACGCCTCCTTTTTGACACCTATTTTTCGCGACCTTTCCTTAACGAAGGAACCTTCCTTCGCGCCATCCTTCTTACCCGGGTGGTAGTCCGCAGTTCTAGCCTTCTTGCTAGTCATCTCCTCAAGCACATTACCATCTTCATCAACCCAGCCCTTTTCATCTTCGAAAATTGCAGTAATTGTCTTCCCACCGACGCTAGATTTCAAGAAAGAAGGATGGGTGTACGTCTTTGCGAATTCATGGATCACCACTTCGTTTGGCGCATTGGACTTCTTAGATTTGGCCCTTTTGAAAACCGTCTCAGACATCTTGTTCAGTGGCACCTTCGTCTTGAACAAGCACTCTGCTTTCTCCGTGTATTTAGACCTGGGTTGCAATTTGGTCTCCGAGGCTTCTTTGTCGGCCTTCCTCTGCTTCTTTAACCTCTTAGCGCTCGCAGGCTCGGTCCATCCACGCTTTACATGCCGATCGGCTGGTAACTCATATCCATCAAGAACGCTTTCCTCGGCGTCCCTTGCCTTTCGTTTTGGTGAAGTCTTGTTCGATTTGGAAGGCACATCGTCTTCAATTCTCGCCGCTTCTTTTCTCTTTGAGTCCTCTCGTGCAGCATCAACTTTAAATTTCTTGCCTTTGAGGATAGATCCATTGAGCTTTCTTTTGAGTTTGTCTGCCTCCATTGTAGGTAAGGTGACGAAGCCGTAATCGTTCTCGGGGAATGTAGCTATATTATGAAAGGAAATGTCGGTCGCCAATGCACGGATCGCGGGATTGAGAACGGAGTCCAGCAGGGCTGGGGTGAAAGGTGAGATGTGAAGGCGAGTGATGGATTCTGTCATTGCAACATGCTGAGACTGTTGATTTTCGGTCAAATATCTTGTCTGTGGTCTCCCGTTATCAAAAACAAATGACGAGTTTTTGAGATCCAGAAGTTTGACGGAGAGAAGAGCTCTGGAAGTTTCGAAACAAATCAAGGAGACCAGAAGATCATCAGTGATTTCTCAGCGCAAAAGATTGTCAATATATTAAATGTTAGATCAGGCAGGCCTGAGAAACACGAGAGAGTGTGCATGCAAATCGATAATTCGGAGACAGAAATATTTTGGCACTAGCCACAGCTCCGCTCAAGGCGGTGAGTCCCACATCAGCCACAGTAAGCCGTTCCAGGTTACCTAGTAACTACTGCACAAGATGAATGCCTGAGCCTTCAGGCCAACAGATTGTCGGCAGTCTTTCTTGTCATTTCAGCCGGATTTCTCTCCTGCACATCGCCCGCCTGACGTCAACCACTCCACTCCCTTGACGACACGCCCAAGCAGATCGCATCCAGGCCTCTATCGCCCGAGGTTGTCTCTTGTTATGATTCTTCTTCTTATGAATCAATAATATACTTTTAACTACTATCGATTATATCTTCATGTGTCCAATTGTGTCAAGCTCCAATATCGTGATGGTATAGGCACTAGAGTCGTCAAGTAGTGGATAAGCCCTATCTGGGTTGATCTAATTTGTCAAATTTGTTTCGATATCACGATCCCTCCATGATCTCTCGCCATCCTCAGTTCAAGAAACGAACTGGTCGATAGACCAATCTGCAGATCATTCCATCCTCAATATCATCACGAGTCTCTCTACCCATGCCCATTAATTACAGAGTCGCTGCACTGCTGTGGTCATCGGCCAGTTTATAGTCTCCCCACTCGTAATCGCAATCGCAATCAGCGTTGGGCCCAGCACTCCAGCCTCAGCTGATAGTAAAAGCCCTACCTGAGATGATAAGCGGGACGACAGTCAAACTCTCCTGCCCAAACCGAGCATTGGGAGATGCGTACTTTCGTTTCATTTTTTTTTTTTCTTTTCCTTTTCTTGTTTATTTTGTGATAGTCGCACACGTAGATTCTGCTTCATTTAGATGTCGACCATTAATTGCAGCTGCTGCATCCGGTCATTCCGCCCACGCCACCGTTCCCGCTCAGCCTGAATTACGTTGTCTCTAGCGCTACAGTGGAGGCCACCTTGGTGCCTTAGTCACCCTCCCGCCTTCCTTCCCCAGCATCCTGATCACTCACCACTTGCGTGCCCTCTCTGTCTGTCTCTCTCTCGCGCGCGCGCTCGCTCACATGGCCACACTCGTTGAATGAAGCTGCATGCTTGTCCCACCTAATTATTCTTATCTTCATCATCACAATTTCGGTCCCTGTTCAGACTTACCGATTGCTCGTATTGGCAACGACCGTCATTCTCATTGTGACCAGGCCTCTATATGAACCGGTCCGTCTCGCATTAGAGCCAATCTATCATCTCTCCATACACCTTCGGACAACCACCCTCGGATGAACCAAACCAACTAGAACTCGCGATGGGAAATTCACAGACAAAGGAGGCGCGCTCTCCTTTATCGGCATCATACAGGAACCGCTCGTTATCTGACCAGAGCCGCTCTCCATACCACGCTTCTCGATCGCACCGTTCCAGTCGACATGATCTTTCATTTCTCGGTATTGGGAGTGGGTCGGGCGACCGAGAGACCGTTGTCCATGAAGCACGGCGAGAAACGAAACAAGATCGAGAGGCACGGCGGCAGGAAAAGGAACGAGCCGCCCGACTACAGGAAAGAGAGCGGAGTATGAAGGAGGAGCATGTCGATGGTGGCTATCTAGTCACTCAAGGTGTCTACGTCGGGACAGAAGACTTTAACAAGGACGTCGTTCGTCAACTCATGGTATGTTCGCGACGCGAATCGTTGACATTGAAGCAATTAACCGCTAACATCATGTAGATCGAGAGGCGTCTAGCGCCTTTCTGGCGTGGGCTAAATGAATTCTTAGAGTCATGGACTGAACACCAACTTATGGCTGCAGCCAGAGGACTGCCTATTCCTCCGCCAGACGAGATACCCCCAGAATTGCAGTTTACACCACCCGTGGAAAACACAGATGGTGGACCGTCCCCAGGCAAGAGCGCTCAATTTCTGACCGTTCCATCGCCCTCCGGAAGACCACTATCTGCACATTCAGAATCTTCAAGCCTGCCAGCGCTGAGTCCTGCCCAGTCTTTGCCATCGCCTACATCCCCGATCGCATCAGGCACATCCACGTCGCCACTTTTCCGAAGTCGTGCGAAGACTTTGGCTGCTCTGACAGGCAGTAAGAACAACCAACCTGTAGAGGTCGGTCCACGCGAAATCATGCTAACACGTGATCCGTTTGTGAACGGCCAACCTTTGGAAGCTCATCTTTACAAAGATGCCAGC
This sequence comes from Talaromyces sp. PB3603, assembly GCA_023625915.1. Lineage (NCBI taxonomy): Eukaryota > Fungi > Ascomycota > Eurotiomycetes > Eurotiales > Trichocomaceae > Talaromyces > Talaromyces sp. PB3603. The sequence goes on from JAMAFY010000010.1 coordinate 194,141, forward strand.
GAATGCCCGATTTGCTTCCTCTATTATCCTCCATACCTCAATCGTACCAGATGTTGTGATCAACCAATCTGTTCAGAATGCTTTGTACAGATTAAGCGACCAGACCCGCATCCTCCGGAACATGGTGAGCCTCAAAGCCAGAATGCTAGCGCGGAGAATGGGTCGAGCGAAGAGCGCAGTGGTTCGGATCTAGAGAATCAGCTTGTGTCTGAACCCTCTGCATGTCCCTTCTGCGTACAGCCCGAATTCGGTGTCACTTACGCCCCTCCTCCATTCCGGCGCGGTCTAGCTTATGCGGGTTCTAATGGTCTAGCAATGGCATCAGCTACCTCTCCGCTGTCATCAAGCTCTTCCCTTGGTTCGATGGCTTCGCCGCCAATCACAGGACGTCGTAGAGCGACATCTCTCTCTGCCAGCGACCCGACTGTTATCACAACTGACAAAGTGCGACCGGATTGGGCGACAAAATTAGCTAATGCACGAGCGCACGCAGCTCGTCGATCAGCAGCTGCGACTGCTCTTCACACTGCTGCATATCTGATGAATGCACCGGGCTCTGAGTCACGCGGTTTCGGGCGCCGTGGGGTTCTGGGACGAGCTCGAGGCACTAGTTCTGGCACTCAGACTCCTTCATCTCGACCCACTGGCTCACCAGCTCTTCACGCACTTGCATTTCTATCAGAACGGCGGGCTGTGGCCGGTGAACAGCCTTCAAACTCAACAGCCACCACCGGAAATACCGAGGGCAGCGCATTGGCACCGCCACGGGAGAGCTCCAGACGCAGTCGTATTGATGACTTGGAAGAGATGATGATGATGGAAGCAATCAGAATGAGTCTGGCGAGTGAAGAGGAACGGAGGCGAAAAGAGGAGAAAGAACTTCGCAAGGAAGCTAAAAAGAGAGAGAAAGAAGCAAAGAAAGCGGAGAAGAGTATGCGGAAGAATACTGCCTATAGCAATAGTCAGGCGAGTCTAGCACTACGAAACAGTGGGACCTCGAGTCGAGTTGACAGCAGCTCTTCATCGATAACGGGAGAGGATGCGACTATTCCAGACAAAGGGAAGAAGGTTGACCGTTCCTCCTCAGCCCCTACAGTGACTGCATCGAATGATACAGATTTAGCAGCTGCTAGTGCGACGGCATCTACCAGACAGCCTATTAGCCGCAATGACTCTGACTCATTCACACAGCCCTCTCCTACAGAACCATCGCGACCTTCGCACTTACGCCACATGTCTACGGCTTCATCGACATCGTCCTCATTTGAAACAGGAACAGCCGAAAATCCGGATACAGGTGCAGGATCATCCAATCCAGCCCTTGAGCCGTTGTTCAACTTTCGGAGTCTCGCAGCCGTGATTGGTGACGAGGAAAAGTCCAATGTCACTGCAGAGCACGCGGAACACGTGGAAGACGCTGTGCAACAGCAGTCTTCTACTACCAGTATTCCCACAATCTCAAGATCACCGCCAAATGGAGACACAACTCACCAACAGAACGCTACGATACCACTAGTCGATGCCCCTTCTCCTTTACGTGTGCAAGACTCTGTCCACAACATGGCCCCCAAAGAACTCAATGCGCACTCGGTGGAAGTCTCGCGAGAGACGACCGTTTAAAGTAAACTTTCAATCAAATTTAGATCACTACAGCTGGCTGCACCATGTTCACGAAGATGAACATCATCATGTTTTGAACATCAGCTTCATACAATCATCTCTCTCCAATTCATCCTTTCTTTTCCCATCATCTGGCCATGATACATACATACATTATCTACCCAATAGCGTCCTTCCACCTACATATCCATGTACTTTTCCTATCTTCTCCCCCTTCCACATGCATCTTTCCTTTTTTTACACCTTCTTGGGCGGCCCTCCCTTCTCGATCGATTCCTTCATTGCTGTCCTTCCCATCAAGGATGAATGAACAGACCGAAATGAAGTTCTTTTATTGCATTTTGTAGCCGGATTCTTGCTCTTTACCATATTGATCTATGTCCTGCGTCTTTTCCCATTTTGGCTGTTTTCATGTATCTGGTTGGGAAAGACATCAGTATGACTAGATGATCAGCTGTGTGATCGGTTTTAGAGGTTATTTGCATTTGCATTCGAAGGAATGGAAAGGATTTGAAAGTTAAAATATTCGTTCCACTTGGCTCCGTAGCACGCCGACCTGAAGTCATCTGTCTATATAGATCCATCTTATCCACTTACTATTCTGATAGCCAGACACGGTATATATTAGATGAAACCCAATAAAGGGCCCTGTTCTTCCCCCGCCAACTGCGCCCATTTCTGCACTGCAGGTTACACCTCCGTCAGCCCTTGTTGTAATCATCATTGTACGGAGAAAGCAACGAAAACAACATACTCGAAAGCCACGTCTGCACAAATTCATGTTCATACTTCTGCGCGTCCGCCACGGGTTGGGGGGGCAGGAAGGATGTCGTCTCATTCGGGAACAGGCCGTTCTCATCCCCTACATTCATCAGTCAAAAAACACAAAAACTACTGAGATAAAAAAAAAAGGAGGGGGGTGATTTACAATGATGGACAGCCCCCTCAATCTCCACAAACGGTCTATTCAGCGTATTCTGTCGTCTAGGGCCAGGCGCATCATCCGCAAATGGCGTTGCTTCTCTCCAGGGATCTGCTTTGCCGCCGATATATGCAAGTCTCTGATCCGAGAGGTTGAAGCCGCCGTAGCGCTGGTTTATGTATGAGTCTACGTCGGGAAGGGTGGTGATGTTGAAGGCGTATTTACAGGGAAGACTTAAGTAGTCGACTGTGATGGAACGGGATATCATTGCTGGTTTTGAGGCGGGAGTACCGCTGCCGGTTTGGAAGTAGCCCCATCTGTTTGGTTTTATAAGTGATCAGAGTGGCTCTTTATAGGTCTGATGAGGAGAGAGAAGCTTACTCAGTACAGACTTGGTATTCCCAGAGTCGCCAGTCTTGAGTTAGATCATCCTGTTCATAGAATGAAATGTTATGGGACGAGAAGCATGAATCTGCACTTCGACCTCTGCCGATACAGGGCCAGACTGTAGTCTCATTGAGCCAACCCGCGAAATTCAACAACTGAGTCGTTAGTTGGCTGCCGCCTTGACTGGCATCCCAACCTGCGGCAGCGATGAGCTCAGTTGCTTTTTTGATCTTGTCCTTTGAAGTAATATCGCCGTAGAGAAGTGAGTCCGAGACACTTATATTGCCGCAATATTCGAAAAAGGTCGGGTCATTGACTGCAGGATCCCAGTTTCTTCCTTGCCAACTCGACAACGGGTAGCTTAGAACATTTGCGAAGTCGTCAATATGACTGATATTCTCAAGACCAAATAGAGTCTCGAGCTCTTTGATTGCGGTAGTATTGGATGTAAGCTTATCCAGGACACCAGTTAGATTCTCGATGATACGAACGCAATTTTGCGGTGCATTCCGCCGTATCGGCTCCCAGTATTGCCAGTAATCTACAATAGCCTCTGTGACAGCCGAAGATGCAATCGCGCCAAAGAAGACATCAGGGTAGGTCACGCGAAGAAACGCCACCATTGCACCGGCGTATGACCCTCCATAAACGATATACGGAACAGAGTCTGAGGTAAGCCTTTTATCTTCAAGGCCTGGGTATGCAATGTTCTGAGCAAAATATGCCACGTCGGCAAGGGCTTGTTCTGTTGTCAAGAACCGCAAATTTTCTGTTGAAAAGTCCTCGGTTGGGATACTTGCGCCGTAATAACGGTGCTCAAGAACGACAGCAATTCCGTTCGTCAATTGTGCCAGTTGGGCGATTAGTCCTTTTTCTAAGTAGGGCAACCGATCTGAAAGTATTAGCAGCTGATTAGAGTGCGGGGTGAACTGTTCACGCCTACCCTCGCCGGATGTCTCGCCGCTCTCTAAGAGAAATACAGGCCCTCCTTCTTTGTAATGACGAGCATCAAACCAGTAGCGAAGCGGAAATGTGCCACTGCTATGAGGTTCATATCTCGATTCATTGTGGAAATGATCTGTTGGGACAGAGAGGTTGTAGGCATGAAAAATGGCAGCTGACGTGTCGACTTCTGTGTTTAGATACTGTTTTCCTACCTCGAGAGTATTGAGGTAGCCCTATGATAGCATGATGTGTAAGTTGATATTATCATATCAGTAATGTTAGTTGGTACCTTCTGCCCGAATCCTCGATTCACAGTAGCGAGACTTGCGCTTGCTACTTGCACCAGAGCAAGAAGAAACAGCATCTTGGCTGTCTACTACTAGGAGCTGTGTATCGACGTGAGGCTATGTGTAAATTCGATAGAGGCGTATATCTCGGTATTTCGCGGGATTTGAAGGCTCCGTTGTATGAGCAGCAGAGATAGCTAGTAAACAAGCTACTGGCGATCACTGTTGACGCCAAGCCTGTACCTAGTCTTTAGTCACATTTAGTAGCGCGGGGTGTTTCTGATCGAAGTATTCAACTTGTGCATATCGAGTCTGATGGAGACAGAGCTAAGCATGTCTTCTTGCAACTGTTTTCATTTATATTCAGGTACTCTCAAAGGAATAGACATGAACGAGGAGGTAGGTTTTTTAGACTGATGTAGGTAGTATTGGCTGGGGTGAACCGACGAAAGATGAGTGGGCCCATCATATGCTCGACAACAGCCAATCACAACCCCGCAAGCCACAACCAGGGTTGTTGTCGTCGTCCAACGCGACATGCTGCATCCTCCTTCTTTCACCTCTCTCACCTCTCTCTGCCTCCTTATCGCATCTCGTCTCGCATCTCTCTCTTTCTGTCTCTATTCTCTCGCTCATATCCATGTGCAAGATAACAAACACACCAGAAGCAGGGTGTGTTCATTTCATGACGTTTCTCCCGGCTGGCAATTGAACGCCAGCGATCCAGAGCCTCGCAAGGTCCACCTGCCAATACAGAACGTTTCAAAATTCTCACCCAGCCCAATAACGTCTTTATCATGCTACAAAAATCAGGCCACTAAGCTAGGATCCGTTTCTGAGCACATCGAGTCTTCGCACATCTGTTCGTTGTTTACATGATCTTCCGCTGGGTAGATAGCCCTTGCTTATCTCTAATCGTCGGCATTTTCTTGATATCATCGTGCTCCAGTCATTGAAACATTGAATCATTGATCTACTCCTGTACCTGGAAGCTGAGTAAAAAGAGTTTATCAACTGAGAGCCAACCATGGCTCCTCCCGATTTGAATTCGGTTCCTCTTTCTCCCCATCTCCGTCATACTTCCCAACCGCCCGAACCTGAAATCAATACACTTTCTTCTTCTACTACACAGCGAGCATCGCATGTTATGGGGCCTCCTTCCATGCCAGCGAACGCCATGCCGTCCACTATCGCTAGCGATCCAGCAGGTGCAGGTTTTGGGTCAGGTGAGTCCGCATACACATTTCTACATTACCAAACAACAAGACTGATGATCTTTCTACAGGCCCTCTGCGCCACCCCCGTCCCATGACCGCCGCGGACTTGCACTTATTGTTGGAAAAGGAACAAGAGGCAGTGGTTTGTACTCTCTATTGTAGTAATCTGGAAGTTTTGCTAATATAGATCTATACAGGTCAACCGCCTAACCAGGGAGTTGACGCTACTCAGACAACAAACGGCATCCGTTGCATCGACGGCATCTTCTACATCAACAGGGTTGACTGATTCTGTGGAAGCATCAGTATACCCGACGTCATCCCGTCAACATCGTTCATCGTCCAACCTCAGTTCCCACATTCCTCCCGGATCGGCTGCCTTAGCAGCAAGTGTTTCGAGCATTGCTCCTTCCCGAGACACCGCCCTTCCTTCGTCACGTCCTTCAGGCGAGTTTACCCGTGCTGGCCGCAGTCGGGAGCCATCAGTAACCTCACCGCGTCAGCCCGTATCGCCCTACGGTGACGTTGGCTTTCAACCTCAATCTCACGGCCAACAGAGTCATCGCAGCTCAGTATCACACTCCCACTCTGCTTATCCACCCGAAGTCCGACGCTCAACCTCAATCTCTTCGACGGCAGGCAGTCGATTTGACGAGACGGCACAACACCGAGCAGAGCTGGAGGCTGTTAGAAGAGAAAATGAGATGCTCCGACGACGAGTCCGCGAACTGGAACAGAACCTAAGGGCTTATCGCGACTCGCATCCTCAGTCTGCTGACGAGCCATCTACCCATGGCATCGTGAACGGAATGCGAGATACCACATTGTCAGAGTCATGACATGTGGTAGAGTCACTGGGGTTTGGATATTTTCTTTTGAGTAATTGGGTTATGGTGATGGGCAAAGATTGCAAGACTGAGGCGCCTCGTTCATCAGAGATTGGCACACCCTTTTTTCTTTCTATCCTCTTCGTTCCCCTCATTGGATTTGATACTTACAATGAGCAGCTGTCTAGACTCTGAAGCTTATTTTGACAGGATGGCCTAGTGTTCCCAACGATTTCTACAGAGTACGTAGATTCACATGTTAGTCAAAAGTGTGGCTAGAGCGTAGGCAACCGTGAAACGTAAGCTGGCTCGAAGTGTAACTGAATGACAACATCGGCGCGGCTTAGCAAGCCCCTCTTCCTACGTCATGCATTTGTGGCGCATTGTAGCTCCCCGCTCGACAAGAAACAACAAGCACCACGTCAATGACATCGTACGTTCTTTTCCCCTTATAAACCTCCAGAATCTCTGCTCGCTACATTACTACCATAAATTTATTCCCATTACGAACCTCACTTAAAACACTACAACTCCTACCGCCTGACTACCTGCCAATCAAACGAATAACCATGTCTGGAAGCAACGTTGTTTACGTCAAGGGCATTGCCCCTGCGACCACTGAGAAGGAAGTCCGCGACTTCTTCAGCTTCTGGTATGTTGATCCCGATATCGATGATTACATTCTTGATATTTTTCAGCAAAACTAACAACTGGTTAGCGGAAAGATTTCCAACTTGAGCCTTACAGCTGAGTCTGGTGCAGCTGATGCTAACAAGTCTGCTACGGTCACCTTTGAGAAAGAGACGTGTGTTGTACCACTTGACAAAGATAATGAAGAATACTAACAATCCATAGAGCCGCAAAAACTGCCCTTCTTCTTGACAACACTCAACTCGGCCCAGCCGCTGTGCACGTCGAGGCTGCCCACAGCATCGACGAAATTGCCGGCAGCCACGCAGCCAGCGCCCAGGAGGCCAAGGACGAGAATCAACACGACATCGAACAAGAGGACAAGCCCCGCTCTCGCATTGTCGCCGAATACCTTGCCCACGGCTACACTATCAGCGACCAAGCCATTCAAAAGGCCATTGCGCTTGACCAAAAGCACGGATTCTCCAACCGCTTCACCGCCGCCCTTTCCACCTTTGATGACAAGACCAAGGCCACCGATCGCGCCAAGGGTCTTGACGAGAAGTACAAAATCACTGACCAGGCTCAGAGCCACTGGCGCGGATTGACTTCGTACTTTGAAAAGGCACTTGATACCCCCACTGGCCAGAAGGTGCGTGATTTCTACGTGCAGACCGACAAGCAGGTCCGCGACATTCACAACGAGGCTCGTCGTCTTGCCGATCTCAAGGCTGGAAAAACCAGCGAGCAGTCTACATCTGAGGGTGTGACTGCTCCTACCTCGGATGTTGCGCCTAGTGCTACCAATACCAGCATTCCCGCGACTGAGGGAAAGCCAGTCTAAACGCTCTCGTGCCGAAATCTGATGAGTAATGGTTGCTTCTTTTCTTCTGAACTGCAGGCCTGTTTGTATTTCTTTTGTTGAGGCATGCTCTTATTATTAGTAAATAGCTTAGTCGATAACTATGAATAAAACCTACACAATAATAAGCCAACACCTGAATATCTGTATGATTAAGCATTCTTACTAATCACGTCATTACCGAAATAGGCAATGCTTCCTATTGCCAAGACTTGTTATCATCCTGGTAGGTACAACGTCATCATGATGAAGCACGATCAGCCTGTAATCGACGGAGTATCATTTAAATAGCTAACATGCGTAGACTTTTCTCATACCGTTGACAACACAACCCTCAAAAAACAAGACAATTGAGACCTACTCCGTGCTCAAATACACATAAAGGTACCATATCACTCTTTACACAACCCACTGTCTCTCACACATCCTAACGACCACCAGAACCTTTCTCAACCACCCTTTTATACAACAATTAGCTCAAATCAAACCAAAGAAACATAGACAAAATGTCCGCACCAAACCCAGGCCGCCAATCCCCCGACGAGGAACGTCAACCAGGAGCCCAGCAACAAGAAGCCACCGGCAGCGGCAAAGCAGAACCCAATGCCGCACCCAGCGACGAATTCTCCAAGGAGAAATCCGAAGAGAACAAGGCTTCGTTGGGAAGCAACCCGGAGCATCCGCTCGACAAGTATGCGAAAGAGAAGGGTACTTAAATTACACCCCGACTTATCCGGCACAGGCATGATGGGGATGAGAGATGGATTATTTGTTTTTAATACATTAGAATGTATCTAGCTTGCAGACTCATGATGGAATGACTTTAACAGATCTCATTGATTTATTTCCTACCCTTTTGTTCGAATGATGACGATTAAAAGTGGGAAGTGTGGTTGGGGTTTAATTACTAGACAAAACTTAATGCACTGATTTAGAATGTGGTAGTGAGTTGAAATAGAAGTGAGTAGTGTTTGGGGAATCTGTAAGTAGCCAGGTGGGCGTGTGGGCTCACAACTGTTGAAAGATGGATACCATGTGTCGTGTGACGCGGGGGGAATATATAACTAGAGGAGAACGGAGGGGGTTAGGGTCATGAGGAAGACGGGGAATAGGTGACATGAAGGGGGCATTTTGATCTTGAAGTCCAGTCTCTGCTCTCCAAGTTTAAAAGACAAACTGTCCGGCATACAAAAAACGCCAAGAAAAGGAAGAAATAGGATGGTTAGAGAAAGGAATCGTATCTCATTCAAGGCCGTCTATTCAATTACCCCCGTTCGCTAAACTGGCAGCGATAGCAGCATCGACTTTATCGGCTTCTTGGAATACGGATTGAAGGATTTGCTGTTCTTCTGGAGTCAGGATCTTGGTTAGGTTTTCGTAGAGTTGTGGTTGTCCTTGTTGCAGGCCTGAAACAGTCAGTAACCAGAAGAGTTGTTTTGTGGTTGTGAGAGACATACCAAGCAAAACGTTTTTGAATAGACCGTATGGCTCAACTTTATCGAGAGGAGTTTCAAGAAGACTCTCTTCATCCAGGTCGTCGTCGTCATCGTCCGCGAAAGAACCAAACTTCTGAGCCTGCATCATAATTAGCAATTAGTACAATAGAACGGTTGTGAAGAATACTCACTTCCTGACTCAGGAAATCCAAGTATGCTGCATTCTCATCGGCGACATCATCGTCGCCACCACCCTCGGCCTCATCCTGATCGTTCCACTCAACCTCACCATCCCACTCAGTATCCTCATCAACGAGCTCATCCTCCTCGTCATCATAGGTATAATCCGACTCTCGAGTAGCAGCCTCGCGGTGCTGGAGAGCTGCAGGCAACGTCTGGAACAGCCTCGTAACTCCCTGTAACAATCTAGGCCAGCCCTGCTGAACGCTGGGGGGTACATCGTCGGTCTTCAATGTTAAAAGCGCACTGATAGCTGCAATAGATAATTTCTTGTCGTGAACGCGACGGAAGCTGTCGATGTTCGAGAACCAGGCGCTGAAGAATTTGTTCGTCCACCCCTTGGCCTCAAGGATCTGCAAAGTCAATGCCGGGTTGTAGTAGATAGCGTTGATGACCATTTCCATTAAATGGACTCGGTAGGATTTAGTCTTTGCATCGCCGCTGTTGAGCACGTTCATTGCAAGATCGACAAAGATGGGTACATATTGGTCGACGTATCCACGCAGGTTTAGCATCAACGCTTCAGCAAGTTTGCAGCCGCATATCCTGTCGACACCCCCGACCTTTTCGTCGTGGAAAATATCCTCTACCATGCTGACAAGCGCGCCGAGGTAAGCGGGGTTCTGAACGAGCATCTCGGATCCGTATGAAACGAAGTTGTCCAAGGCAGGTAGCATATCTAACCATGTTAGTGTATCAACATAGAAGAGACATGAATACACGCACCTTCCAAATAAAGCTCCGCCCCAGCTTTAAATGTCTTGTGAATAAGCTCAAAGGCCTGCCACATGGTGGGCGAGATGCTCTTTGCAGAAAATGTGCAGCTGTCAATAATCTCGAATATCTCATTGTACAAGTCTACAGGAAGTCAGTAAGTCGCCTTCGAGAACCAGCCTGAAAAACGAACCGTAGAGTTTGTTCTCTAAAGTGATGGTGATGACAGGCATCAATATAGTTTCCAAATGCAGCAAAACATCTGGAGTGCTTTCCAAAGTGAGAATGAGCGTTCCAATAGTCTGCAAAACACCCAAAGCGGTGATGCTCTTGTCATCAAGAAAGTCTCCGTATGAGTCTTCATCGGTTTTGGAAGCCTGTCTCTCCAAAAGTTCTCCCACAATTCGCATATACGTGTCGCGTAATTGTTCACTCAATGCGACTGCAAAGGGTGTTAGCTCGGCTGAGAATACCTCAACAAAATCCTCCATGACATTAGACAAAGCATCAACGTCGACTTCGTTAGCCAATTTGAGCAACTGCTGCATGATTTGAGGAATGTTGTGTTGCATGGATGTACGGATAGCATCGTGTCGGATTAGAGGCTGCAATGCAAGAGCAGCCTCGACACGAACGGGCAGTTCAGGATCGGCCATGGACTCCAGGATATTGCGGTAGATGGTCATCAAGTTTGCGGGGTCCTTAAAGTCTAGCTGTTCGAATTTTTCTAATGTGTCGCAGGCACGAGCCCTGAGGAAACCGTGCGGGCTGCGGAACTCTGGGAAAACGTGACGGACGAAAAAGTATTCGACTTGATCAGCAATTGGGCTCTTCTTGCCCAAGATGACCGAGGATAATGATCCAATCATGCGCAGGGCTCCTTCCTTCTCTCTGGGGATCTTCTCTGCATCGGGTGCGTTTTCATACTTGCTGACAACACTGTTGACAAACTGCAGAATGTTGAAGGTCTGCTTCTTGCGGCTCTTGGTGAGCGAAATCAAAAAGTTTGTAGCGGCTACATCTGGAGCGGAAATCTCCTCGTAGTAGTTGAGCTTCCTGTGGAGGTATTCGGGGGGATCGGTCTGGAAGAGTTCGAGATCTTCATCGGTCTGGCAGAGCAGAGGGAAAACAAGGTGTGCGATTAAGGTGTCCATGTGCGGTTTCAAATGATCCCAGGTTGATTTCGGCTTCACGCATTCTTCAAGGAAGATGAGGGTGTACGAAAGGACGGGTTTACTGAGCCATTGACCCTTGACCCATTTCTCAACCTCCTGTAGATATCCTTTCAAAATCTCAGGGGCGAACGTGGCAATGAATGACTTTGCATAGGTAGTAACGTCGGCCGACGTATTTTTGGTAATCGACGTGGGGTTTCCATATCTATGGTTGCGTAAATCGTATTAGCACCACCATCTCTTTGCGAACGACGGGGGCATACAAACCGAACAAACAGGCGGTTCAAGTTCGCATAAGCCCACTTCTTGCACTTCCACCAGTGATTGATCTCTCGGTCCTCGGGGTCTTCGAGCATCGAGTTGGCTGGAGGAGCCTTGGCTACTATTCTCAAGAATAAAGTGCACCAGTCGACAGTTGCTTGGTGAGTTTTGAGGTGCGGCGGAAGTTCAAACTGTGCGAGTCAGTCGGCTGCACTGTAACAACGCCTGCAGAGAAAGTGAACTCACATAGATGGCATGCTTATAGGCCTTAACAACCGTATGCAGCATCTCCGCGGCCTCCAAACTCTCCTCATCCACCAATTTATTACCAATATTCAAAAGCTGAGGAAAACAATGCTCCACAATCTTGTCAAAATCACCCCGCTTCTCGTTCGCCTTGAACCTGTACACCTTGCAAATCGCCAACAGACACTGCAGTCCCGAAAATACAGAGTTCACATCGTTGGCGTTCAGAAGCTGCAGCGTGATGTCCATGTAACCAGGCCATTTTTCAGGGAAGTCGTATGAGAGGATCTTGGTAATGAGCGGTATGAATTGCGCACGAACGTTGGGAGGAGATGCGGCGAGAATGGGGATTAGTCGGTCTCGGAGTGCTGGGCGCTCTTCTTCGGGTATCTTTTTGTAGTTGCTGGTGTCTTCGGAGGGGGCCCATCCTCGGTTGATGCGGTTTTTCAGGTACACAACGGCTGTGATATAATCAGCGCACACACATCAAAATTGCGACGAGAATTATTTCGCAAATGGACGGTCTGGATGTATCCTCGTTGCCGAGAGTATAAAGACTGTGGTTGTGTAGACAAGCGATTCGAATGGCGGGGTTTCTCCATACCAGAAAGTTGAACAGCATTGTTTTGTTCGCCCTGCAAAATATCCAGCAAAGCGCCTGTGAATCCGGGCTGCGTCTCGGCCTGTATCCAGAAAAGGCGTAATTAGCAAGAGGATAATTTCAAATGTTTTAAGTATAGCCAAATAAATACAGACATACATATTTAAGATCCAACTCAGCCTGTCGTCGAGTGTCCGCATTTGCGTCGAGAGTCGACTGTATACGGTCTCGAAGAGCGTTCACATCCATCTTGCTCCGTGTGCCCTCGAGCACCAACACAAATATCGCAAGCTCGAAGAATAGAACAAGAAATGTGAATCAATGAGGTTCCCTTGTGCAGCGGGGTGAAAATAACGAGAGTCCCCTTGCAGTATTTCTTGTAGGGATAAAATATGTACGTTCCCAGACGGTCCAAAATGAAGGTATCGTAAGTAAGTGGTACGGTCGAGCCACAGAAAAGAGGGGTGGGCTAATTTTTTTTTGCTCTGTTTGATCGGTTTGATAGTCGATAAAAGAGAAAAAAAAAAAAGTAAAGGGTAGCGTCTGGTAGGAGCGTAGGATTGGAGTGGCTGAGTGGATTCGTTTCGCGGAGAGTGGGCTGGTTGCTTGGGTAGAATTGAGTTGCGAGATTTTTCTGCCGACTACATTAGGAGAGGGAGCTTAGGGGTGACTCCACGCCAAGACTGCCCTTCTGTTTACAGTCCTACGATATCGACGGGACGACTGACTATAAAACACTGAATGTACTTTCTATGCTGTTACTTCTCCTAATATAAAGTCATGCTCGAGCAACTAAGTAGTGTACGAAAAAGACATGGAGTCTAGAGAATATTGAGATCTACGGCTACCTAGACAGCTCATGCTAAGCGCCATCTCCATGTGGCTGCTTAGACCCCGACACAAGCTGCCTTGCCTTTAAGCCTCCCTAGTGAGTGGCAATACCCTCATTGGCCAGTCTATACAACAAGGCGGTCACCTCATATGCACACTGACAGACAGGAAACAATGCTTGTACAATACAACTCACTCTGCCAGTTACATATACAAGGACGCCGCAAAAATGACATCGCGCTTGATCAACTCTTGCGCTTGCTGCATCTTGAGGTAAAGCGTCGGGTCGCCCACGAGCTTCGCCGCGTTCTTTACTTCTCTGCACGTCTCGTCCAGGCGTGTGATGCATCGAACAATCGTGCCTTCCATGACGTCTGTGAGGTCTGTGATCCGGTTGAAGGACATGCCCCTTGCCCATTCGTACACGACCTCCGTGAGTCCAAATCGAGGCTTGCTGGTGAAATCATTCGAGTCTTCGCTGGACAGGATGACCTGATGCAGGATCTGGAAATCGTTCACTTTGTCGGCAATACGGATGATTGCTTCTTTGCCTTTCTCCAGGCGCGGCGTCAAGGTCGGCTCGTTCTCCGTCTTCTCTTGGAAAACGAATGCCGAAAGAAGAGCCACGATTTCCTCCGGCTCGTACTCGGCCAGTACGTTTTCAAGAACGAGTTCCGTAAGGACCAACTCATCCGCGGAATGTATCTAAATGAGATTAATAAAGCAGGCTCTATACGTGGAACGTTGGATAACTCACCTCACAAGCAACTTTTCCCTTTAACATTACCCGTGATTCCGCATCCACGAATCCAAGCTCCTTCAGAACTTCAACTCTCTGTTCGTAGTCAGGCAGCAACTGCAAATTCTGATCTGACATGAGCTGACGGAGTTGCGAAATATTCTCTTTGACCTGCCACTCGTCGTGCTGCATTTCAAACTGAAATGGAAAGTCAGCCAATGATCGTCGGACTATAAAGGAATGTGCAGACAAACATGTTTGAGGAAATCCGGGCAGGACAGACAATGACAGCCCTGTGCAATAGCAGCCTGCTCCTGTCGCTTGATCAGGATCTCCCGGATCTGGAGCTCTTTCACACGATCCCAGTCAAGTTCGTCCCAACTAGGACTCTCCCACGATGCGCAGTATTTTGACAATTCCTTGTCACCAAATTTGAGTGATTCTGTGGCAGCCAAGATGTCAATCATAATTCTTAGACCTGTTCGAGATAGTCGCTACGCACCTTTCTTGATATTGAGATACCATATCGGCCCTGTCACTTTGACAAACGTGTTGGTCACGCATTCTACATCAGCTAGTGCAACCCGACAAACTTTCAGATTCATGTCGGCAGAGCTTGTAGGCAGGTTTCTCAAAAATCGACGGAAGCGTGGTAGGAACGGCAAGATGTCGCTTGGGTGTCGCTTATCGCTTGCGGCGCCAATCTCCAGGACTTGAATATTCGGCTCGCCGCCACTGATACCTTCGCGAACAAGGAGACCGGCGGTACGGATTCCGTCCTAGGTGAATCGTGAGTGTTGGATCAGACTCTGGGAAGCCTCCATTGAGACTTACTTTCCTGTATACCACGAGCCTCTTGATCATAAAGAGTCTCTTTCCAACCGGGGATGTCATCAAGCCCAGATGAAGCTCTCGTGTAAGCTTTTCGTATTCGACAGATGCTTGATGGCAGGCCGCAAGATCAACATCACAGTAGGTACAAGGCTCACGTTTGATCTTGGAAAGACTGGCTTCGGATAATTGCACCTGTTTCTCGTGCTCCGGCAGAAGAGCTTGAGTTGCATTCTCGCTGAAACTTCGCTTGATCATTTCTTCAATCTTCAATGCCTCAACACGCAAAAGATTGAGAATCATGTTGTATGTGAGCCGAAATTGTGACCTCAGTTTAGTGGGATCCCCCAGCATCATGCGTCGCAATGCTCCAGCGGGTGGTGCCTCGTCCCTACCGCTGGTGACAATAATCACATATCCGACAGTGTCCAGACCTCTTCGGCCTGCTCGTCCCGCCATTTGGGTATACTCGCCCGGTAGAAGATCTCTAAAGCTCTTGCCATCATGTTTGCGGAAACCGGAGAACACTACTGTTCGAGTAGGCAAATTCAAGCCCATAGCGAAGGTTTCTGTAGCGAAGAGAACCTTGACTAGCGTCCTAGCAAAGAGAATCTCGACAATTTCTTTCATAATGGGCAAAAGACCCCCATGATGGACAGCGACACCTCGACTCAGTAGCTCCCGAAGGCGTAGAATTTGTGGCAAGACCCTATCTTCTGGTTTCAATCGAGCCAAAGACTTCTCGATAATCATGTGAATAGCACTCTTTTCTGTCGCTGTACAAAAGTCCTGATTGGAAAGAGAATTCGCATTCTCTTCACATCGTTTTTTGGAGAAAACAAAGACACAAGCAGGGAGCAAATTCTCCTTGCGTAGATGTTGTACCAGATGAACCCACACATTTCGATCTTGTGCAGCGGTAGTCCTTCCACCACCCCGTCCTGTTCGAGCAATGTTTCCCGTCCCGCGGTTGGTAGGCTGGCCTCTTCCTCGCCCTCCTGGTCCACCTTGAGGACCTCCTCGTCCTTGGCCACCACCGCGTGGACCTCCCCTAGCGCTGGTTTGACCCCGACCTCTGCCTTGCTGACCACCTCGCGCGGCTTGAGACTGGGCTTGTGCCTCGGCAGCCTTTTGTGCTTTTTGTTTGTCTCGTCCAGATAGAATATCGTCGGCTTCCTTCCAACCTTTCTCAATGAAACGTTTGTTCGAGTCAACGATCTTGTGCATGCTCTTTCCAGACCAGAGATAGTGCTCTAGCGGCACTGGGCGCTTTGGAGTAGAAATAACATAAATATCCTTCTTCTTCGTACGTCCAACCCACGAGGCGAATTCATATGTGTTCGGCACGGTAGCTGACAAGAGGATCAAAGTAACGTGCTCCGGAAGCATAATGATAACCTCCTCCCATACAACACCTCTCTCCATGTCGTTTACATAATGCACCTCGTCAAAAATCACAAACTCGACGTCACGAATTAGATCTGCTCCTCGGTAAAGCATACTTCGTAGAATCTCCGTGGTCATGATGAGACAGCTGGATTCAGGCGATATCTGAACATCACCAGTCAAAATACCGACATCATCAAATGTGTTTCGAAAGTCTCGGAACTTTTGATTACTGAGAGCCTTGATTGGAGACGTGTAAATCGCCTTGGTCATGTGTTTGGCAGCAAGGGCTATAGCGTATTCTGCTACAACAGTCTTACCAGCAGAGGTATGTGCGGCAACGAACACCGAGTCTCCATTCTCCAAATGGTATACCGCTTCTTT
The DNA here is from genome assembly GCA_023625915.1 of Talaromyces sp. PB3603. NCBI lineage: Eukaryota > Fungi > Ascomycota > Eurotiomycetes > Eurotiales > Trichocomaceae > Talaromyces > Talaromyces sp. PB3603. The sequence continues at coordinate 210,682 of JAMAFY010000010.1, forward strand.
CTGGAAAGTGTCGAGCTCAAATGGCCACTCCCTCGCCATGTCTGGTACCAGATCATGGAAATTTGAGATTTCCTTGTTGACGTCTACAACGTGAGCCCATTCACGGCCACCTTTCTGCGCCGTAGCCGCTAACAGTTGACTCCTCGGTTCGAAAGCAGGGAATTCCACTGGCAGCAGGGAATCAATATCTTCTTCTTCCTCTTCTTCCTCGCTCACCACATCCTCTTCGCCCTCTATGTATTCCTCCGCATTTCCGTCGATGTCCGGACGCTCGACCCTTATAGCCTCCTCTTGATCCAAAGTCTTTTCTACTTCTTCATCATCTTCTTTTGAAACTTTTGATTCCGCCTGTTTCAAATTTAGACCTCGCATAAATCCAGGTGGAATTTCCAATAGTCCCCCTTCAGTACCAAAATTAATAATCCGGTCGAGACCTTGCTTTCCCATGCCTCGCTGCTGTTCATTAGCTTGTATCTCGGATTCCATTTCTGCAATAGCCTCCACTCCGTCGAGTCCTCCCGGCGCGAAGGGGAAAAATCCAGCGGCACCTCGCACGAAATCTGCTCGGGCTGCTGGTCGTCTCAGCAGTGATGTCGAGTTCTTTGCTGTGGCACTACTGGCGGGTACTGTCACTTCACGGTAACCTGTCACTCGGCCCTCGAGACCTTCGCGATTGAAGCGAATTATGGTGCGGGTCTGGGTGGGTGCTACTTCGAAAATGTCTTGATAATCGACAGACACATCCCACCTCCTAATCAGATAATAAGCTCGATGCACGTGTTACAAATAATAATGAAACAAGGAATAACTCACTTTTGTAATCGGTTCAGCCAGTCTGGACTAAATCGCGGTGAAGGCGTAAGAAATTCATCTTCTAACTCTTTTTTCAGATCATCCTCATTCTGGCGACGAATCTTCTTTCGCGATCTGGAACCATCGTTGATCCCGTCCTCTTCTGCGATGAGCCGCACATCAAAACTTGCTGCGTCCACTTTCTCTGAGCTCAGACGAAGCTGGCTCAGTTGTGAGGATAGAATTTCCACCATTGCGGGATGTGTCGATTTGGAATGAGATTGATGAGTAATGGTGTGAATGTATACTAGGCGCTAAGGGATGCGTGGATTTCTCTCAGCAACAGGCTTATTTAAGGTGACCAAAGAAGCCTCCTCTGTATTTGGTGGCTTCCACTATGCCGAGTGAAGCTTGATGAGGGTGCCGAAATCTCAAAACGGCCTCGCCCACGCCGTCAATGACAAGCCTTGAGCGTCACAGCTTTTCAATTTCTTCTTACTCGCGTATCGTGTACTTGCAATAAGCCCTTCGTCTTGAGAAAAAGGTAGGGTACTTGAGACTGGTAAGTTGAATAGCCAACTCGGTCCTCAGCGCACACAGAAGTTGAAGCAGTGACATAACCAGAAGCTGGTTTGATATTTGTGGAGCTACCAAAATAACCCCACGGCAGTCCCCACCGGACGGTGCCTTCCTCCATAACAGCCTTCTTAACATCGACTTGAGTTCGTTCTCTTAGTTGGAATAGTATCATACCTTTCTAATGGGCTTTAGAACGAAGCAGTCTCAGACAGTAAGATGTATTATTTCTTGCATACATTTGAATTACCTAGGTAGATATCTTGTAGAACACTGCCACCAAGAAGGAAGAAGAGAAAATCCGAAGGATGAAAAGGGTCCATGTGCGGCAGTATGTTCACTGATCCAAGCACTATGAAGAAATATAGATTGATCATAACAATAAGCCATACGTGTTACGCCAGCTCCATATCACAAGTGGAGACCAAACACCTTTGGCCTGATGATGTAGTTTCATACCTATCGACAAGTAAAGACAGGAAAACTTTTGCGATCCTGTACGTTGATCTGGAATTCAAAGATCCCTTCTACCGTGCCAATATACCTATGACCAGTGTGTCAATTGCGTGTCTAGTAGTGCGCAAAGGTCACTTACAAGCTTCTCCCATCGGCGCCCCAGCCGACCCCTGCAGTATCTGCAGGATCCTGATCCGAGGGCATGTATCCAAAATGTCTGTCAGTCTGATCGTTAGCCAAAACATGCCTGATCCATCTTGGCGACCGAATCTGAAATGATCGTTAGTCTTGGTATATTTGCAGAGACGGACGAGAAAGTTGAAAAGATTACATACCTCATTAGCTGCGAGCCGTTGCCGTCGCAGTCGTTCTGCAGCTACACTGGCCCTCATTTCTGCTGCTGATGCGCGTTGTGCATCATACCGGCTTTCTGTCGTAGCATCAGGACGTGAGATACGACGGGGAATCGATCTCGACCGTTGAGATGTTTGCCACGCTTCTGTCGGTGGTTCTTCACCGGGATAGGCTATATTCCACACCTCTGCTCCAGCGCTCGAGATCGGTTGACCGTTGTCGGTGCTCGATCCGTTGTTGTCCAACTCGTGCTCAAGACTAGCACCGTTGTTATGCGTGGTATCATCTGATGATTGTATGTTTGTGGGTGAAGACGTCCATCTGAGTCGTAACTCAAAGTCAGGCGTGGTGTTGTTATTGCTATCGTCGCCGTTTTGGGTGTTAAGCGCCGTGGTTCCGCCCTGGCGCGGTTGGGATATCACAATGGATGCACGACGTCTTTGGCCAAAGCTTCGCTCTGTGGAACCAACCCGTCCAGGATAATGCTCACGAAAGAACTCCTGAAGCGTGGCGTCCGTAGAGCGAAATGGTGAAGTAGTACGAGAAGGTTGATCAGCGTTATTTGTAGCACCACTTTGAGATAGCGCAGTGGCGTGTTGCCGTGAATGACTATCGGTACTGGGTGCCCGATCTTCCGCATCACTTTCTTGTCTAGAAGATGACCGAGCCGTGTTGAGAAACTCAATAATCTGTCGTTCCCTTTCTGTGAGCCCTTGGACACTTTCGCGTAAGGAGGTGACTCTATCAGAGGTGTCGACATTCAAACCTGTTAATGACGTTCCGTTTAGTAAATCTAAAACCGCTTGGTGGACATTGCCCATCTCATCTCTCGTACCAGCATCATTTTCTTCATTTTCTGAGCGTATCAGGTATGGTGAATTGTATATAGGTCGCACTTTTTGTGTCTCGGGGTCGTCTCTGTCCAAATTCACAATCTGCCGACGAAAGAAGCCTGAACGAATATCAACTATCCCAAACCTTCCGGTATCTTCAACCCACACTAGAAGATCCCATGGCTCAGGCGAAAATGCCATACTGCGTACTGCGCCAGTGGAGTCGGTTCGGGATGACCGAAATAGGGCTATGCGTGCGTCGCAACCTTGTGCTCCTGAGACACATTCAAGAAGCACATTTACATCGTAAACGCTGATGATACCGGACTGTGAGCCAATGGCGCATAAACGGCTCGAAGGCGAAAAGGCTATCGTGAAACAGCTACCATCGTCAAAATTGGGGCTCATGTTCAAGTCTGTGCTTAGAGGCAATTCTATTCGATAGCAGAGATCCCAGGTCCAACCCGACAATCGCTCGCCTCCCCAACCGTAATCGATATTGTTTGTGTCTCGAACAATTCGATAAAAGTATGCAATATTAACGTCTCCTACCGCCGCCAGGAGACTAGAGTTTGGGGAGACCACGGCATAGTTCATACATTTGGGATGATGCTTTGTCTCGAGGATTTGGCGCCGCGTGAGTGAGAAGATCTTAATCGTCTTATCATTGTTACTACTCGACTTCGTTAGTCCGAGTCCTTAACATACAGAAGAGTATGCATACCTGAATACAGCAATATCCTCAGCGGCAAATCCGAGTCTTTCGTCGGCTGGAAGGCGATGAATTGTGACGGAGTTCACGATACTGCCGGTCAACGATTTGGTAAAGATCTCCGGCAACACGATGCCATTGTCTAAAGGCCCCAGGTATGGTCGCTGGTCTGTCGATGTACCAGCTGCCGCTACCGGCGCCCTCGCATCTGCATCTAGCTCAATCGGCAATGCGGTATCTACGTCTGCTGCTTCGAGTCCGGGCCTCGTATCACTTGCGGCACGCGGATCCCGACCAGGAAGACTAATGAATGCACATTCCCCGTTGTCAGAACCTCCAACAACAATCCACCCATGCGCCGCGGCAAGACATTTTGGTTCGAAGGGTATTCGCTCAATTGTATCCCATCTCTGCGACTTGACGTGAATCGAGTGGACTACCTTATGGGCGACGAAATATACGCGATCAGGGTCTGCAGTGCTTATATAGTGGCGGAGCTGATGGTGACTAAGACCCAGCCCTCGGTATCAGTAAATGTGGGTTTGGTTGTAGAAATGAGAAATCACTGACAAGTTGGGGATCTTGAAGGGAAAGAACCGGCGTTTCGTGGGTAGGATTAGCGAATCGGACGGAAAACTTTCAAAATGATCGGTTAGTTGCTGGTCAATTCAAGTATGAAAGATATCCGATATAGGATGTAGACCAACAGGAGAGAATTATCTAGTGTCATGATTGACCGGGAGAGGGAGGCATCAGTGACGCCGCATGGTCGGATGGAATGATAAATGTCCACGGACTAGTAACTCATGTGTAGGGGTCCAGTACACCGGCCGAGTGAAGAGCTTATGTACAAAGATAGGAGACAAGTAGTCCGATCAATATCGCCAACTTGCAAGGAGAGCTGTGGCGGGGGTTCTGTGCCAGGCAGCTGTATCGACAATCTTCGAGGTGGTGATGGCTGCACTCGATCATATATCAGAGTGGAGTCAGCAGAAAGAAGGTATGACGGAACAACGCGGTAGTTTCTGGTTTAGCGCCATTAGTAACGGTTAGCTCTTTCCGGCCGTGTTTTAGGGTTAGGGTCTACTTAATCCACTCCGGCTATTCCAGGTGCCGGCTTTCGGAGAGCAGCCGCCACTCGGAGCTCTCTTAGGGTAAAGAGCATAGCTTCTACGGTTCTACCGACTTCGATCTCTACCCCGGCACGTGACCCATACTAGCTTTTCGCCGGGCGCTAAGTATCAATTAGGAAAAGCCAAGGGATTATTAGGGACCGGAAATTTTGGCTTCATCGATTTCTTCTCCCTTTCTCTTCCTTTCTTCCATCCATCTCAATTCCTTCTTCCCATCACAGAACCTCTTCTTCCCCTTTTCATATATCCCTTCTCATCTCCTGCTGGTGCCTTTTCAGCTTGCATCTCAGTGAATCAGGGCTTTTCTGTAATTTTATACTTTCTAGTTTAATTCCCTTCTTGTACTTCTAGCACAATGCTCTCTTCCCGTCTCTCTCGCGCGGTAAGTGTCATCATCACCTTGATCTGCTCCTCGCAAATAGCACAGACTAATCCTCATATGGTATATAGCTCCCGCGCACTCCATACATTGCCCGCGCTTCTGCGATTAGAACACCCGGTGCATCATTCCGGAGATGGAACTCGACAGAAGGTGGTGAAGAGAAGGTCAAAGGCTCGGTCATTGGTATTGACTTGGGTATGTAGCCATCACACACCATACTCCGAAATCAAATTAATAATTGATTCAGGTACAACGAACTCTGCTGTTGCTGTGATGGAGGGCAAGACTCCTAAGATCATTGAGAACTCAGAAGGTATGCAAAAAAATTTTCCTCGCGTAGGCCATTCGGCATGGGTGGTCATAGCTTGCGAGGCGATCTTAGTCTCCAAACATCTGGATCAAGCTAACGCGCCAATACACAGGTGCTCGCACAACTCCTTCCGTCGTTGCTTTCGCACAGGATGGTGAACGATTGGTCGGTATCGCCGCTAAGCGTCAAGCCGTCGTGAACCCCGAAAATACTCTTTTCGCCACTAAGCGTCTCATCGGACGTAAATTCACTGATGGTGAGGTGCAGCGCGATATCAAGGAGGTTCCCTACAAGATCGTCCAGCACACCAACGGTGACGCTTGGGTCGAGGCTCGTGGCCAGAAGTACTCTCCCTCTCAGATCGGCGGTTTCGTCCTCCAGAAGATGAAGGAGACTGCCGAGGCCTACCTTAGTAAGCCTGTCAAGAACGGTGTCGTCACTGTTCCTGCTTACTTCAACGACTCTCAACGTCAGGCCACCAAGGATGCTGGTCAAATTGCCGGCTTGAACGTCTTGCGTGTTGTTAACGAGCCAACTGCTGCTGCTCTTGCCTATGGCTTGGAGAAGGAGAGTGACCGCGTTATTGCTGTGTACGATCTTGGTGGTGGTACCTTCGATATCTCTGTCCTTGAGATTCAGAAGGGTGTCTTCGAGGTCAAGTCCACCAACGGTGACACTCACTTGGGTGGTGAGGACTTTGATATCTCACTTGTCCGTCACATTGTTCAGCAATTCAAGAAGGAGTCTGGACTTGACCTTACCGGTGATCGCATGGCTATTCAGCGTATCCGTGAGGCTGCTGAGAAGGCCAAGATTGAGCTGTCCTCTTCTCTCCAGACTGAGATCAACCTTCCTTTCATTACTGCCGATGCTTCCGGTGCTAAGCACATCAACCTAAAGATGACCCGTTCACAACTTGAGGGCCTCGTCGACCCCTTGATCAACCGCACATACGAGCCCGTCAAGAAGGCTTTGAAGGATGCCAATTTGCAGGCTAAGGATATCAATGACGTTATCCTCGTCGGTGGTATGACCCGTATGCCCAAGGTCACTGAATCCGTCAAAAGCATTTTCGGTCGCGACCCTGCCAAGTCCGTCAACCCTGATGAGGCTGTCGCTATCGGTGCTGCCATTCAGGGTGCTGTCCTCGCTGGTGAGGTCACTGACGTTCTCTTGCTCGACGTTACTCCCTTGTCCCTCGGTATTGAGACCCTCGGTGGTGTCTTCACTCGTCTGATCAACCGCAACACCACCATTCCTACCAAGAAGTCCCAGACCTTCTCCACTGCCGCTGACTTCCAGACTGCTGTTGAGATTAAGGTCTACCAGGGTGAGCGTGAGCTTGTCCGTGACAACAAGATGCTCGGAAACTTCCAGCTCGTCGGCATTCCTCCTGCTCATCGTGGTGTACCTCAAATTGAGGTCACCTTCGACATCGACGCTGACTCCATTGTCCACGTCCACGCCAAGGACAAATCCACCAACAAGGACCAGTCCATCACCATTGCCTCTGGTTCCGGACTCAGTGATTCTGAGATCCAGAACATGGTTGAGGATGCTGAGAAGTATGGTGCTCAGGACAAGGAGCGCAAGGCTGCTATTGAAGCTGCTAACCGCGCCGACTCCGTCCTGAACGACACTGACAAGGCCCTCAAGGAATTCGAGGACCGTCTTGACAAGGCTGAGGCTGACCAAATCCGTGAGAAGATTGCCAGCCTTCGTGAGTTCGTTGCCAAGACCCAGTCTGGCGAGGAGGCCACCACTGCCGAGGAGCTTAAGCAGAAGACTGATGAGCTCCAGACTGCTAGCTTGACCTTGTTCGACAAGATGCACAAGGCTCGCCAGGAGGAGTCCAACAACCAGCAGCAACAGCAGTCTGGTGAGCAAGGTGGTGAGCCTAAGCAGTAGAGCTGCCGCGCCATCCTGTATCCTATTCCCATTCTCCCCACATTGTCTGATTACCTAGAACCCCCCTCTAGTCCCTCCTCTACCTGCTTTATCCCCTGTTGCATAAAACTGTACAGATATTGATGGTTGTCATATTTCTTTCTCAATTGTTTTCTACTATATTTGCTCATCGGGATACTTTGTGCTTTTGGTGCGACGGTGTTTTCATTTCATTACTGCTTTCTTCTCAACTATGTCTTTATATTATCTGACTTTTGCACCGGTTGTCGATTTCTGATTCCCTGGACTGCAAAAAGCAAAGCACGGCGGGCGGGCGGAACGGAAAGGATTTCTTGTTTTTTCGATTTACAAAAGGATATCTACCTAATGACCGTCACACGGCCTCATCCAGACACTTGATTGTTGGGATGTCAGGTGCATGGAGCATATGATTATAGAATCGAAATCTCCTCTCATAATTCATTTCTTTTACAAGATCTCCATCCTTCCATCGTACACCTTTCGAGCAAGACTGCCTATAAAATCATGCGTTTGGACTGAATTGATGCTCTCTATATACAATTCAGATCTACGTCGGATGTGCATCTGGGCACCAATGGACGTGGTGCCACGCAATCTTGAATTTTTCAAGATGCTTTGGCAACATGATCAGGTGTTTGTCGTATGCTCACAGAGTGTCGAGCGACCCAAGTTGAAAAAGGGAGACGAGAAGGGAAAATCAATCTAAGAGGAGGCCTCGTGGCCCATCATGTATTGACGACTCGATTTGCAATTACAGTTCCAGACCTTACATCTATTTATCGAATTGCATAAATTACGACGTCTCCAATGTCAACTTTGTATATTGAGGACATTTTTGCGTCCGTCTCTGCCTGCAAGGTTTGGTAAGGAAGACCTTAAAGATGAATGAGAGATTACAGGCATGTTACTCGACTCTTGACCCTGGGAGCGGCTCGATAACATGTTCGATATTTCAAGGTGGCTTTCAAAGAATGCATGCTCAAGTGCCCTCCATCCAAGGCAATCCCGATGCTCCACGTTGGCACCGGCCTCAATAAGAAGTCTCACAATCGTATCATATCCCTTGACGGAAGCGACGATCAGGGGCGTCCAGCCACGAGATTTCTCGACAATATTCACATCCACGTTGCTTTGTAAAAGAGCCGACACTGCCAAATTATTTCCAGAGCTAGCGGCAGCATAGAGTACAGTTTCTCCATACGCTCCTTGGTAGTCTTTGAATGGACCATGGCGAGATAAGACTCGCCAGAGATCTGTATGTGAGTAAATGCATTTGATTACATCTTCACCATTCCATATAGAAGTGACCCAGGAATGATTCGGAGCTTCATCCCAGACCTTTCTGTATTTGTCCACAAGAACCTCACATACATCCATATGACCATGGCATAAGGCAAGAGTAAGCGGTGTGCATTGATCTATCCGTCCTTCTATTGCAGGTTCGACGAACCGACCTGTCGAAAAAAGTGGCATATGGTCGAGTAAGAGTCGACATGCACCAGATAATCCATATCGAGACGCATTGTGAATAGGGAAGTACGCCCAATATAAATCTGGCTTAAAAAGCACCATTCTTCGGGATCCATCATCCTCCAGTATTGGCAAAATACGAGCGAGGAGCGATAGAAGATAGACGTTCATTTCCGAAGAAGGCGCTTCAATTGAAGAACGTTCAGCATTTCGTGACTCAAAATGCTCGGTCAGTAGTTGTTTATGACTCATTGCGGTTAGTATCCCATCAACAAACCAGGAAATATATTCCAACGCTACAAGCCCGGGGTTTCTATCAAGCTCCATCAGCTCTAGAAATTTGTCCAAACATGCCTTTGAAACATGGATAATGGAAATTTGAGTAAGCACCAAAATAAGCTTGTGGCATTGCTGTTTCAATCCCTCTTTTGCCCGAATTGTGGTCTCTTCGCTCCTGCAAGTAATAATCCTCTCTTGAGCGTACACGCTAATGTCTTCAATAAAGGCGTGTAAGGCCACGGGATCATCTTCTCGAATAGCTTTGCATGCGACATCCAGACTCAGTGCAGCGATATTATCCTTCGCCACAAGGTCAGGATACCAGTGTTGAGCAAGGTTATGCACCATCACGGAGGATTGCGAAGCAAAATTCCTCGTCGACAAAATACAAGTAACCGTTTCTATCATGACCTCGACTCGTCTCAACCTGGAGAGTGATTCATCGTGTATCGAGAAGAGCCCTTCAGCGAGCATTGACCTAAAATCCTGAATTCGTGTAGTCATCCAACCGGGATGGTCAATTCCATCCTCGAGCTTGCTGAATTTCTGCAATATCTTCTGAAATCCAATCGAATTCACTATTCCATACCATGATAGCTTTTTCAAATCATTGCGGCACTGAATCAATTGTCCCAAGAAGAATTTCAACTCGAATTCATCTGTGTCTTCCCAGGATATGTCTTTCTCCCAAGTTGGGTTATTTTCGAGATATCTCGGACCGCTGGACCAGACGTGGTACTTCGACACTTCGCCCCAAATAGCATCTGATAAGTGTTTGTGAAAGTAGTTGATGCTTTCAATTTGGTGGGTCATGCTTTTGAATGAGGCTGGATATGTAAGGTCAGTCTTTAATCTGGCTCCATGTGTGATCATGACTGGCTTACTTGCACAATCTCTGGGCAAGAGTTCGCCTTGCTCAGATCTAGCTCGGATACGCTTGATCTCCGTTTTTAGTTTGTTATAGTCGATGTATTCATGTCGCCATAATGGGACTTTGTTATGATGTAGATCTCTTCCGAACGTCATGGTGATCTAGTATCTACTTTGTAAGCCAAGTACCGATAAAGACATGTCTTGAAGATCAATATGGGTAAGAGCTTTGATGATGGATTTTTGAAACTCCCTTGAGATCCACATATAGGAACTATACGCCACTTGATATGACTATTTTGGGTATGACTCCTTCCACCCCAGATTACCATTGCACACTGTATAGGGAGAGCACGGAATCCATTCGCATGTAACGTGTGCTGTGACACACTCCGTAACATCAAGACTACTCTGGAGACCTTTTAGTGTCCTTGTTGAGTCACCTGTATCATGTGAGCGGTCAGTTCTCATGCATCATCACGAACCATCTTCAGTCAAGTTAACGATGTCTACGTTATACGATCTAGATTATGCTTCCACGGTGAAGCAGCCCTAAGTCTAGTCCCAATGAGACTTTCACATTAAGAAGGTTCTTCTAATAAGCTCTGCCAAGCCATCTTTCAGCTTGTCTGACATGTCGATATATATCCCAAGGTCGCTTCTCTGTGTCACAATTCGTTCCTTAGATGATCACAATGACTGCATTCGTCTGTAGTCAGTCTTCGGACATTGTGAAGTCCAACCACCGTCTTCCATGAGTAAGTAAGTACTCAACCACGCAATGCAAAAAATCACTTGGTGTACGTAAAACCTAGCCACAGATGATTACTGATCCCAAAAGCATCAGATAGTCTTCTCCGTGAAGCAACCAATCAGCCGCGGCTTCCCCAGCTTTCGGAGGTGCCGAGGCATTTTTCTACGGGACCCACCCAGCAGACGCCCTTGATTAGCTGAGCCCGTCTTCAAAAAGTGCCTCGGTCGTCGTACTCTTCTTGCACACGCTTATTCACCCCCAACTGTTAGCCGGACTCCACGTTACGTCTTGATCCTTTTATCTTCTCATCTCCATCGTCCTGATCCTTGTTGGATACATTTCGTCTCTCTTCACGACTTTTGGTATTCATACTTCCATTCGAACCGACGAACGCCACACACTGCAACCATGGCATCTCCACGTAAGTTCTGATCCCCGCTGCTATCAGCATCCAATCCGTCTCTTTGACGAGCGCAAATGGCAGAATCACAGACTGATGATACATTTCTTCTTGAATAGAGGTTCTCCGCACTCCCGTCACCGATCTTCTTAAGATCAACCACCCGATTCTTTTGGCTGGTATGAACGTGGCCGCCGGCCCCAAGCTGGCTGCCGCCGTTACAAACGCCGGTGGTCTCGGCGTCATTGGGGGTATCGGATACACCCCAGAAATGCTTCGGGAGCAACTTAATGAATTGAAGGGATATCTTAACGATAAGAATGCGCCATTCGGCGTCGACTTGCTTTTACCTCAAGTTGGCGGTAATGCACGAAAGACCAAGTAAGAACGGCTTAATCACATGCAAATTTCTCGCACGGATCGCTAATTTTGATCTCAGCCATGACTACACCAAGGGAAAGCTCGACGAGCTCATTGATATCATCATTGAAAGCGGTGCTAAGCTCTTCGTCTGTGCCGTCGGTGTGCCCCCCAAGCACGTCGTCGAGAAGCTTCACAAGGCCGGTGTTCTCTACATGAACATGATCGGGCACCCCAAACACGTCAAGAAGTGCCTCGAACTCGGCGCCGACATCATCTGCGCCCAAGGTGGTGAGGGTGGTGGTCACACCGGTGATGTCCCCACCACCGTGCTCATCCCAACCGTTGCCAAGCTCGTGCAGGGACACAAGAGCCCCTTGACTGGTGCCCCCGTGCAAGTTATTGCGGCCGGTGGTCTGTTCAACGGTCAATCCGTTGCTGCTGCTTTGATGCTCGGTGCTTCGGCTGTTTGGATTGGTACTCGATTCATTCTCTCCGAGGAGGCCGGTGCTTCCGAAGCTCACAAGGAGGCTGTTCGCACTGCTGGATTTGACGACAACATTCGAACCATTATTTTCACTGTACGTTGTTTCCGGCCCCCTTTCTCTACCTCCGTTATATGAGACTGATACTTACTAGGGCCGCCCTCTCCGCGTCCGCAACAATGCATACATCACCAATTGGGAAGAAAACCGTTCACAAGAAATCAAAGACCTCACTTCCAAGGGTGTCATCCCCGTCGAGCACGACTTTGAGAACATGCCCGACGACGTTGATGATGATTTCTTGGACAACGCCCGCCCGTTCTTGATGGGCAAGGTTGCCGCTGTGGTCACTGAGAAGAAGACTGCCAAGGCTATTGTTGATGAGCTCGTGACTGATGCTTCTGCATTGTTACAAAACGGTAATAAGATGGTTGCCAAGCTGTAAATGCCAAATTGCGTTGTTTCTCTTTCCAATGTATATAGCATGTTTGTAGTATTGCATGATTGAGTGTTTGCTTGATGAACTTCTCTGGCAAAGAAATACAAAGTACCTACGGTCACATATGATCCTCTTGAATTTACCGCAAGTACCGATCGTTCGAGGCATAGTGTAGTCCTCAAAATTGCTACTCTCACCCAAGTTGCGAAATTAAGCGACCTGAGCACGTCGATATTCGCTACTTCTAGTCCTGATTGATACGTAGTCCAAGGAAGAAAAAAAAAAGGTAAAGAACCATGCCATTTCGAATTCACATCATCTCAATAAAATCTGTGAGCAGGCAAAAAGTAGACTGTCTTCCCATCGTAATCAAACCTATCCATCACCCTCCCTTTTCATTTTCCATCTATCCGTCAATCAATCATTCGAGTCAAAACCCCCATAATGGAGCACACATGAGGGTCTATTTCTGAAAAGAGGGCGTATGATTTCCGTCCGTCCATGCCATGCACGCTTTTATCCATTGCCGAAAATCCAAATTTGTAAAGGTTTTTTGTTTTCTTTTAGAAGGGTTTTGGTAAGCGGAAAGGGGCGAGGCGTTTATCGGTACTTGACGAAGCCAATGTCTGTGGACTTTTCACGGAAGCACTGTTTGCCAGTCAAGTCAGCGGGGAGAATATAAATTGGCGAGAGAGGAGTTAAATACTGACCTGACGGCAAACCAACAATCCGTACTTGCGGATGAGACCGGCCTTGTGAGCGCAGACACGGCTGTAGGGAAAAATAAGGTATTAGCGTATGGTCAATAAGTTCGTTTGTGGCTTTTCTCTTTTTCGCATAGGTTCCTGGCGCTTGATGGTTCCTCGATGTATCTTTCTTCCATGTTTGTATAAGGCGTCCTTGACCGATAGATGATTCGACAGTTTTCATGTTCATTTCCCTCTGTTTCATTCATTCTCACGCCGCCCAGTTCCTCAAATCCAGCTCTTCCGATTGTCGTCACGCTCCTTGAAACCATCAAGCCCAGGCCCCAAGCGACCAAACAGCCAAAGACGCAAAGATCCTTACCATTGACGGCTGCCCTTGCCGTATGTGCGTGGGCGACTGTACCAAACGTTCTCGTGCGCCATTTTGTCTTTTCGAAAGAAAGTTGATCTCGACGGTAATCGGGAGATTCGGTGGGATAGGGAGTTGGCGGTCGAAAAGTTGTCGTCGTTCAGGTAAGTAGACAGCAAAGGCGCACTCTCCTCTCTCGGTAGGCGGGAAGTTTTGTGTGCCCTTAAACCCGGTTTGGTGCAAGAGGCTTGGCGCTGGGATGTCCGCGTCGGGAATTGGTTGTAAGCGAGGACTTGTGGGCTAGAGTCACGTGATGGGAGCGGGAAGACAAGTAGGGTTTTAGCCCTAAGTTGAGGCTGGACTGGGGATCTGTCTTGGCTGTATGATCGGGGTAACACATGTTAGGATGATGTCGAACGTCGTGCATGTACTTAGTGATGATACGTATATCTCTATACGAAACCCCCGTAAGTATTCTACACTATTAAGGGTTATCCATTTTCATCCACCGTCTTGGTTTAAGTGTTGCAAAAACTCCTCCAGACTCGACAGCAGTAGAAGGTGTGATACTATACAACAGCGTGGTACCGGATTTCAACTCTAAGTGTGTTAACTATATCATGTAGATGGTGATAGTGAGTTAACATGGTAGGAGATGTATTAAGTAGAAAATAATGCTATATACCAACAGTCTATCGCCCAAAAATTCTCATCTCAATAGGACGAGTGATCAGATATGCAAACGCAGAGAACGCGAAACCTAGCTCAAAGCCAACATCTCCACCATATGGAGCGTCACCAGCATAAAGAGCGATAGGTCCGACCCACCAGGTTTGGCTCATACCAGTAACCATACCGGCAATACCACAGCAGAAAGCGAAAACGGCAGCGATACCCGGAGGGAGTTTATCTGGCTGGTCGTAGATTTCAGGAATATATCCTCGGAAACCGCGCTTGAAGACGAAGTGGTCGGTGAGGGCGATACCCTCGTAGATGGCGAGCCAGTACCCGATAAAGTCCATGAAGTTTTCCAGGACGGTTTCGTAATGGGAGTAACCAGGAATAGCGATGGCAATGTAAACACCGGTCGCGATGACGGTGTAGATGAAGCGAGGGACTTTGCGAGTCCAGCGGGCCAACACCATAAGGGTGAGACTGACAGAGTAAATGTTGGGACAATTGTTGGCGATAATCGACAAGGCAAGGATGACGACACAGAACTTGCCGAATCCACCCAGGGGATCGAAGAGAACGGCTCCCAAAAGGCCACCGGTACCAGACTCGGCATAGCCGACAGCATACTTGTTATCACCGCCGTTGATGGTAGTGGCAGTCATGACAGCGACACCAAGCATCTCGACGAAGAGCAGAGGGAAGAGCAGTCCGATGGCAGTGGAGAAAAAGATCCAGAATCTGCTGCGGTTCGATGGCTGATAGACCGTGTAATCAGCAGCATAGCTAGTCCATCCAGTAGCGAAGCCATAGACGGTGGCACCGAATGACAGGACAGAACCGAGTTCAGCCGTGCCGACTTCCCAAGGGACGTTGTAGAAGTCTCCAGAATGGGCAAACACCCCCAAGACGATCAGGAAAATGATGAAGGTGGGAATCCAGCTCCAGAACTCGTAGGCGTGAACGACCTTGTAGCCGAAAAAAGTAATGAATAGCGTGCAGATGGCGATGATGACAATACCAACAGCGCCAGGCACATCGGAGTTCACCGCAACGATTAATTGGGCGCCGACAATCGAGTTTGCAGCCGACCAACCAATACATGCGAGCACGTTGAAAAAGGCGACTGTTAGAGTCTCTATTAGCACGGATGTCATTTCGTCTTCAAGCGGAAAGATCGGTCATACTGAGTTTGACACCCCACCAACCAAACCAGAAACGGGAAACCACCATTTGACGCAAGCCGAATTCAGCACCGAAGATGGAGAAGAAGCAGACGGTCAAGACACCGAGTAAGTTGAAGAACAAAACGGTCAATATACCGTCGACGAAACCGCAGTAGAAGATTGATTGTCCGAGCACTCCAATCGCGAATGATGTGACGACCATGTTGGCGGCGAGCCACTTGAAGAAAAAAAGTCTCAGTACGTTGCTGCGTTGTGTTATGTCAAGTATAACGCACCATGCTTCCCACGTTCAGATACGAGGTATCTGTACGCTCGTTGTCCGGCACGCGCTCAATACCTCGCTGTTCGACGTTGAGCTTTCCGGCGAAACGCTGCATTTTGGCGTACCAGGAATCGCCATATTCAAAAGTCTCCCCGGGGACGGCGCCAGTATGATCTTCATAGTATCTGTTGGCGGGATGTTTCTCAACATCCGCAGCCAAATCGCTTCCAGACATTTTTGTGGTGTAACACTCTACGCTCGCCTGAACCGAGAAAAGCCGGGTAAAACGATCGCGTCAAAGATCGGACGCGGAACAAGATCGACGACTTGACAGCAACGGAAGGCACGCAGGCCAAGATGAACCGGGATTGATGCTTGAAAGACCAAGTCAACGACACGAAGAACAGAGCGAGGACGGGAGAAGAAGGAAGGAGTGACCGGATGATTATATATTAATTTGTCGAGTCGCGTGTGCGGACCAGAACATTTTTTTTTTTTTCTCTCTCTCTCAGCGTGCCAGTATTCGTTCCCGGGATTATCTCGAGTGGAGCCAGCAGAGGGAAGGTGGTATTCTACATCTAGAAGGAGCTGGACATTATCAGCAGCCACTCAGCAGCGCCAACTGGGCAACCGCAGGGTCAGAGGTGGAGCGTCCGTCGCGTGGGCTTTGACGGCACTAGGCCTGTTCGAGACGAGCAGCCGATCTGTCGTGGGTGCTGATTGGCGGGCGGGTGACCTGCCCCAAGTAAGCACTGCCAAGCTGAGTGTATTCCATAGAAATCCATACCACCTCCATACTATGTAGTACATAGTCCGTATCCATTGTGGAAGAAAAGAGTAAAGTTCGTGTATCGACAGTGGCGTCGGGCTTGGCGCTGATAAGCATGGCAGCCAATCGGAGGCATTGGTCGACCGGCAGCTATTAATCACTTTAATGACTTGCACTTACAAAGGAAAGACGGTCGTAGAGATAACGATCAAGCTATCTCCCTTAGCCTCAACGCCAACCTCGTCCCTATCTGACCTGCTCGTGACACTTCGGCCGCTCCCGCCCCCATACGATTGTGAATACGTACTACGTACCGTCGACGCGATGCGCTTCCCTGCATCATTCGCTTCGAATGGCATCGGAAATGCACTGGTTTGTGCAGCTACAATGCCATGTAGTCGAATCGCATCGTCAAACTAAGTCATCTCGAAGCACAGATGATTTCGTCGTGACAATCATCCACCCGTTAGCCTTTTTACGTAACACGGCGTTCCCGACTGATCGGTTTACAAGGCTTTGTACGGACTGTACGTTACATCGGGGAACCATGACGGTGATAATAGATGTGGCTGCTAAGATGCTAACTGCATACGTAAGTCATAGGAGCCTCGTCCAATAATTTTCCTTGTACTGGATTCTATCAACAAGATATCCGTGAAACAATGGATCTGACCCATTCTCCGACACATGATAGATACTCAATACATCACACTATCTCAACAATTGACGGTCCTTGTTGTCAGCTCGGTGCTGGATGATTTCAGCGACTACCAGTGTATCAGCCCGAAGTGATACGTATCAAAATAGAAACGGAACTCTCCGATCCCCTGTCCCGCTGGCGGAGCCTCCCTAGGACTAACCCTGTATACACTATATATCGTTAGTCTGGGGTAAATAAGCTGATCACCACCATGTGCATTGTGCACTACTTCGAGTAGTGCGTAGTGATCTAGATCGACTCATATACCCCGCTGATGTGCATTATCTGTACTTCAGCATCGCGTGGGTGATATCATTCATGTCTTGCTGAGGGCTCCTCGCCATCAACTGTGGAAGGAGCCACCCACACTACGATGTTAGGCAGGTACGTACCTGCCCGCCCACGTGCGTACAAAAAGCAGGCCATACTCTCCAGGCTGTTTCACAATCAGCATCTCCCGCTGGTGTCGATCATACCAGTCCTCACTATCGATGTTTGCATCGACACTAACGCTTAGAGCGAGATCCGCCGAAAAAAAAGATCTTCTAGAATCAGGAGCTGACTCCATATACATCTCCGACACCGGCCGGCTCCGTATGTGAGGAAACGTGAAGTAAGATATGTGTTAGCGGGACTACGTAACGCAAGACATGCTTGCGACTAAGTCTGTGGTCTCCAAAACGTGGCTGTATATACGAGGTCCAACTTTCAGGAAGCTTGGATTGATTGTCTACTGCTGATCATTACATGTCTGGTTGTGTCTCAAAAGATCGATATCGAAGTTCAAGGCAAATGGGGAGATCCCCGAACAACATGGCAAGCTGGTAACAAGCCCTTGATGTCAAGAGGGTGAACCACAGAAACCAGTACCTGAGTTTCACCTGCACGGTTCGGTTGCTTTGCCAACTGGGTTGATACCTTCAACAAAGCAATCTCCGCGCCCTTGCGCATCACCACCTCCGCCAAACAAATTCCTTGCCTGCTTTCAGATGCAGATCCTCGATAATCTCAAACAGTCCCCTTCAATGGTCTGTCCGTTTTGCAAACTCCGGATACGATGGATCATCTTTTCGGTGCGCCAAAATACGACGCAAACTCGAGATACTTCCAAGGCTTCACGTCGTAGTAATCAGCGTCCATTTCGGTAGTGACTCGTGCTAGTGACTCGTTCCATGGTGTACCCGTCGTTGTTGATGAGAAAGATAATCATATCTATTGAGTTGAGTATGAATTTTGTCGCTGACTGCGCTGTCATTTCAAAGCTGCCATCACCTTCAAATAAGATTGGTCGTCCTTTGACAGACTGTCCTGCATACTCTGAGCACCATTGCTTCCATTCCATTCGAGCTAGGGTCGTTCCAACACGTGCACCAAGTCCATACTCATTCGAAAGCCAGGCAGCGGAATTGACTATCCTAAATTCGGGTGGGAAGCCGTACATCCCTTTCGCCGGGTGGCGCTATGAAGTAGGGTCATCCACCCCTGGACGAAATACTTCCTCGCCTTGACGAAGAGGTGTCCATATTGCAATGAAAGCCATCAGCGATGATGACAGATCTCTTGGAGGTGTCCAATCATGTCGACCAATTCGAACGCTCGCTCAGAACAATTGTGCCTTTCACGAAATGATTCAGGAGGAAAGTGCTTGTCAAATCTACCCGCTGGACTTTTTGCTTGATGAGGTCGGTTGGCGGCCTGATGTAAGCAGGTTGCTTCTCCCGCAAATATTGAGCCAGGATATCATCAATCATAACATCCAGACAAGTGTCAGTACCAAGCGACGAAGCTCACGGTATCAAATAACCGCAAGTAATCAATTGAAGTATCTTCAAATTTGCTCGAGGAATCTGGTTCGTCAATCAAAGGGCTATCGTTCGAAGTGTCTGGTGCTGCTTGCCAAACATTTGTCCTCCAACTGATGTCACCGTTAAGAGTATCCTGGAAGTAGATCAAGATAGGCCCAACTGCGATGTCCTCGACCTTGAGCAAGGCAATATCATATGAAAAAGCTTCCATGTTGGTCATAAATGAGCTTGAACTGTAACACCATGCACAAGTGGACAATGAACTTAGATCACAAATTTGGGTCGTGCAAGTATAACAGGTGGGAGGTGAGCCAATCTTGATCAGGAGATAGTTTTCCATTATGGATTGAGTCATAGTTCGTACCTAGTACATGCCCCTGGAACCAGTGAACAGGAAGAAACATGCCTTCAGGACTGGTTATGGAGGTGCCAGTCTGGCAAAAGTGTTCTGTCCTTGCTAGAGAAAGTCCAGCGAAGAATGACATAGGGCACAAACCAGAGCCATACTATCTCACTGGCAATGATTTGTGTTTGTACAAAGTTCTGAAGAACACTAATGTACATTAGTGCATCAACAGCAGTAGCTTCTGAGCGATAGCGGCAGGGTAGCAAATCATTCAAAAACCTCGAAGCACTTGATCCTATTCTTGCTTCGAGATGTGTGAATGAGCTTTTGCTTACAGGCATGCTCCAAGACAATGCCACCCAAAATACCGCTAATCCAGTCGAAATGTACGAAGGTCTTTGGGCTCGATACAACAATGAAAGAATTTTTGGAACCTCGGAGAGCTGTCTGATTAGGTAGGAAGACAAAGAGTAGGATACCATGTCTTGCTGTGGAAATTTGTGGAAATTAATGTAAAGAATGGCTCGCCTCGATTCTTGTTGAGACAAATCTCATATCCAGCAGACCAGCAGGCTCGATTTGAAGCCGCATAGGGCCAGATGCTACTGCAAGCGATACACTGCTAGTAATATTGATTAAGGTTGGCTACTGTCTTTTGTAGCTTAGAACTAGTTTAAAGTATCGTGGCTGCAGATAAGTGACATCGTCAACTATATGTAAACGGAGCTCGACTATAGAAATGCATGATTGTATTGATCACTATACCTGAGTATATATCTGGATATATTCGCTCGACGATACTGAAGTCACAATCTATCTTCAGCTAAGTGTCGGCATCAACTGATCTTAATTTCGGCTGAGAACACAGTCTGATTTTGACTTCGTTCCGAATAGTAATCAAGACACGGGCATATTCCTTCCTGAAAGATCCATTTCCCTCAAAAACAGACAAAAAGTGGAACAGTAGCAGGACATAAAAGCTCGAGATGTGTTGTGATGGCTCATAGATATGTTTGTCATGTTTGCATTATCTCACGTGACATACTCGCTAGCTCTAGCCACAGCTATGCGCCACCGAGGCGCAACGATAGAAAATCAAATCCACAACGCTCCGCTCCGATATCAAGAAATTTGATACAAGATTCACACGTCTCAACAGTCACACAGCAACCATGTCGAAACTTGAGAAGTGAGTCCTGTCACATTCGAAAAACATCTTGCCACAAAGTGCTAACAAGTATATTATAGCCGCGCTGACTGGGCCGACGACGAGGAGTTTGACGACCCCTCCGCGCTCCCCGCACAACAAATCACAACCAACAAGGATGGCACCAAGACGATCGTATCATACCGCTTCAACGACGACGGCAAAAAAGTCAAGGTCACCCGCCGAATCCGCACAACCATCGTCAAGGAACACGTCAACCCACAAGTCGCCGAACGAAGGGCATGGAGCAAATTCGGACTCGAAAAGGGCCACCCCCCGGGCCCTTCGTTTGATACCACCTCCGTCGGCGAAAACATTATTTTCCGTCCCAGCGTTAACTGGAAAGTGCATGCCAAGGAGGCCGAGAAGGAAGGAGAGAAGGGCAGCGTGAAGGAGCAGTTGAAGGACAAGAAGGTCAAATGTCGTATCTGTCAGGGAGAGCATTTCACGGCTCGTTGTCCCTTCAAGGATACCATGGCTCCCGTCGACGAGGGTGCTGGCGCTGGTGCTGGCCTTGATGATGAGGAGCCCGCTGCTGGTGGGTTGAGTACTGCTGGTGGCAGCTACGTTCCTCCCCATCTGCGCAAAGGTACCGCTGCGGCTGCTGCTGCTGCCGCGGGCGGCGGCGGCAGTGGTGGCAAGTACGAGCGAGACGATCTTGCTACTCTCAGAGTTACGAACGTAAGTCTCCATCTACGGCCTAGGTGTTATGAACATCATCTAACATGTTATAGGTATCGGAATTGGCAGAGGAGCAGGAACTCCGCGATCTCTTCGAACGATTCGGCCGCGTCACCAGAGTTTTCCTTGCTCGCGACAGAGATACACAGAGAGCCAAGGGCTTCGCATTTATCAGTTTCGCAGACCGGAGCGATGCTGCGCGCGCATGCGAGAAAATGGACGGATGTAAGTTTTCTCTACACATGGGTACGTTGCAGTTTTACTAATATCTCTTCCAGTCGGTTATCGCCATCTCATTTTGCGGGTGGAATTCGCCAAGAGAACTTCATAAAAAGTTTATTACGCATCTTCGACCGTTACAAAATATCTTCTTGTTTCTTTTTTCTTGCATGGGACCGTATGCCTCTTAAGACTGGTCTATTTTGAATGAGTAGAGGGACTGGCATGTCGGCAGACGACCTTTTTTTCTTCTAGATTTCTACTTGAAGAAGTTTTATGTACCTAGGTAATGCTCAATGAATATTTCTTTTTCTCGTTACTACATTCGAAGTTCGATCGGCGTCGTTCTGAACAGTATACAATTATGTCGGCGAACAGGGGCTTGGGCTATGGATTAGCCCGTATACCGCCAACGACATACTCAGTACCATAGACTCCTATGCCCGGCTTGCCCGGTGCATAGGATTTATATTGTATTGTTCATTGCGATTCGCTTACCTGTCGAGTTCAACCATGTGTTTTCAATCGTGGAGAGGCTGAATGTAGGTATATCTCGCACAGGAAGGCAACGAAGCCAAACTTGTATCTTCCGAATAGGTCTCAGACCTTGCAAGCAAGCAAGCAAGCCAGCCACGACCGACAAAATCAAATTCCTCAAAGACACGGACCTAAGCCAGTCAGCCATGTTCGATAGCGAGCTAGCCAGAAGGACCTCGGAAAGCTGCATATGTCTGTCTCGGAATACAGTAAACCTCGAGTGAAAAGGGGCCATTTTGCGTGTATAGAGAGCGTCAAAGGCGGCGGTCATGAGCAACATCAAGGGGCATGAGTCGATTGTATGTTACCTAGACATCAAGACCCAAGAAATGAGTCTCAAGGTAAAGAAAAAAAAAATGAAATGAAAACTACTCATATGTCTCTATTCTAGATTATCTAACAATATGGAAACAGAAAGGTGCCATAGATGGAGAAGAAGAAGAAGAAAAAGAAGAAGGACGAGAGAGAAGGGTGGATGATACCTCAACACGACCATCTCATGGCCAAAGCTTCCAAGAGTGTCATTGATGCATCTACGAGGAAGAGAGATATACTGTGTTTATGCACCTATCCCAGTCCACAGTTCATTACACAACATGGTCAATGTTGTCATATCCATGCCTAAGCCTTGACGCCCCATGCCCCATGCCTGTGCACAACATATGCGTTGTTCCGTCGAAAAGAATACTCGTCTAGGTAATTTACCTAGCTGAGTCCATGGTCCGACTTGCACTCGATCCTTGTGCGTTAAACTATACCCGCGGAACTCTGAGAGTTTCGTTGAGAAGATACATGGATGGACCTGAATCAGAGGAAGAAACGAGGTGCAGTGTCAGCCAAAGGTGAGACGATGGCATGTGACTATATCCACAGAGATAGAGATAGAGTTTTCTCTCGGACCTTGCAAGGAAGAAGACACATTGGCCAGGTCCTTTTCCTCGTTTCGGAAATTTGCTTCTCGAACAAACTACCGTGCTCCAACAGTCAGGGCATGTAGCGTCGTTGTAAAATTAGATCACGTATGCCGAGCACTGGCTAGTGCATAATAATATGCGCCCTGAGCCCTGAGACAAGAAAAAAAAAGCTTCGGTAGATGAAGTAGCCTAATTAGGAACTCCGTATGTACTACCTCAGTAGCCATAGGGAATTTTTGAGAGCTTTGTCCAAGGTCAGAGTCCGAATAGAATCCGAACAGAATCCCGAGAGTACCCAGTCGTGATCCCGAGATGTGCGAGTGATGAAGATACAAACAAGGGTTGAGTTTTGGTTCGACCAGATACGAGGCAGAGCTTTTTCCGTTGCAGGGCTCGTTCAACTTGAGGCTACCTGTTACTACAGGAACTTTCAGTGGGAAACCGTGTAGACGTCCTTTTCCTGGAGGTCAGGGTGCTTTGTCCCTTGATCCTAAGTTTGTTTGATTGGTGACTAATTATTGTTTGATTTATCCACGGTGGATCCCTGAACGCCAGTTACTATAAGGTCGAGGCTGAATACTACACTGTCGCGCTACCACATACCTTAAATTTGAGAAGCACATGGGGCTAGCTCTTCACCTCCCGCTGTTTTGGTATAAGTACGAAAAAGTCACCGTCGCACAGAGACAGGTGGCTTCTATTGACGCAATCTTAAAGTTTTCCCGTTGGTGGTACAAAATAAGGTAAATGTTCCACACAGTACGTCCCCTTCTTAGTGATTTGATTTTTCTATCTTGCTAGATGCAGGTCTCGGACGACGGATGTAAATCAGGGGCAATCGAAATGGTGATTCCAGCTCGTGTCAAGCATCAAACAGCCTTCTCCTTTTCAATGGCATGTCGCAGATCCATACATAATCCCGACTTTGGCGTAACATACCAAAGATGAAGTTCTTTGTTCTGTTCTGCCGACGTTCCGTCGTATGACTCGAATGTGTTTCGGCATGGAAGTGGTTAGTTCGTGAAGAACAAGACATTATGTCCATCGTCCTAGCTTCAACGGTATCCATTAACATTGAGGGTCCAGAAAATTGCCTCGTCTGGTTACACGTTCAGCCGTACTCTGCACGATTGTGGGTGCCTTACCGGTCTTCTGGAGCGGATCGCCCGGAAATACTCACCCGTGTCATTTCTTTAGTATGCTGGAGCACTTCTTGCACGATTGTCTTTGATGTGGGTATCCAGTTCATTCCAGCTGACTCTCATGGTTTCAAGCTGTGACGTCGAAGGGGAAGTCAGACGGGAAACAAAACCTTCAACAAAATACTGCCTAGCATGTATTGATCAAAACCGCACGCAAGGCACCTCGAAGTCCATCTGTTGCAGTGTCGCGTCGGAGATAGTCGCTTTTGTGTATTCTATCTGTCAAAGTACATTCACCGCCACTCCCATGTTTCTCGATTTCGAGGCTTGACCAGACCTGAATACCAATCCTATAGGATGTTTTGGAACCTTTGCGTGCAGCTGCAAGGCATCCTCCAACCAGATTGTGGCACGTCAAGAGAAGCCTGGTCTTTGCTTCAAGGAGGTTCGGTATTTCGATGTCAACCAGTTGACCAGCAAATAACGGCAAAAACAGAGGCGACACCAGCGACTCATGGATCAATCAATCGATCAAACTAGTTTGAGGGCATTGAGCAAGACTCTTCCTACACAAGGAGGAAAATATTCATATTTGTCTTCAGGTTGACGTGACCCAGTGGGACGCAAAAGGCAAGCTTTCAAACGTTACCAGGATAGCTAGACATTGTGGCTCAACAAAGAGATCAAGTGAAATAAAGAAACAGCCCAGCGGATATTGTTTTGTCATGCACATGTCATGTCAAAAGCCAGGCAAAGCTTGCTTTTTTTTCTTTTTGTTTTTTTCTGTTTTTTTTTTTTTCCATCTCGAATATTTCGGCAGCTACCCGTTCGAATGTCCGCAGCAGAAAAAGGTAGAGCCGTCGTTATCGTCGCTTCTGATAGGATAGACAAAGTAAGGAGCACGTTTATGATCATGGAACATCTCCCTGGAAAAAAAAAAAAAGGTTAGACGCCTTTGCAACCATGTCTTGATCACTGCGGCACGCTAGGGGAAATGAAGGTTGCATTGCCCGGTGTCTTTCGGTGTTACGTCCGTAGGTAGTTCTAGACGTCGCTCGAATAGATGTGACGAGCAAAGTCAACTTGCTGGGACCGTCAATAGTCTAACCGTCGACTCCAGGATCCCCCGTACAGGTGCCATTGTTTGGCTTCTCTTCTGTATATACTAGTTATATACTAGTCTGCAATGTGAAATAGCCTGCACGCTCAAATAGACGGACGAGAAACATTGGGTGGTGCCGTGCTAGCCTGAAAAGGGGCTTACTATCTTTCAAGGCCATCACAATCAATGGTCCCGGTGCAGGATACGATAGCAAAAGAAATGTCCATCAGAACTTCTCGACGCTTTGACGTCGATCGCTGTGTGTGGATAGATCGAGACAGAGAGTGAGCTGACTGTGCCAAGATGTGCGGTCTGAAGGACGTATGCTTCGGGGAATGAAAAAGGCCGGCGCGCCGATGGACATTGTTCGGATTTAACGGGCAGACCAGACCCATTCCGGCGACGACAGACGGAGCCAGTCCTGGTCAATAGATAACTTGTGGTGAGAAAGTGAGAAAGAATGGTTCTGTGTGTGTGTGTGTGTGGTATTGAATCATGACATGGAATCATCAAGGATGGATGGAACTGTCGAGCAGTCTGAGGTGAAGTTGAGGTTCGAGCATTGCAGAGTGGGCCGGGGAGGTAAGAGAGGCAGAAGAAAGAACGAGAGAGCGAGAGAGCGAGAGAGGGAGAGAGAGAGAGGCGTCTGCGATAACCTCAAGATAGGACACGTGATGGTGTAGCTAGCCCAGGGCAACGGAGGAAAGACCCTGATACGCGTCGGTTACCGTATGGTACGTATCAATCTGCACTAGCATCGACGATCCGATGATCAGCCCGCACTGCTGGCAGCCTAGCAGGACCCTATTTTTTACTCTTTTAACTCGGACAGCGGGCCGCTAGTGAGATGACGTACGCTTAGCACACCGTAATAATAGTACCCGTACTAGAGCTGCCTCTATTACATCTATTACATAGTACTTGAGAGGTAATCATGGACATTGTAAGTACATTACGAAGAACCTCTGTGTAGGCTGTGCATGTCTTGCTTGTCTCAGTGACTACATGTGTTCGATAGTGGTCTTTCACTGAGCACCGCGTTCCGCCAAATAGGAAGGTGGTTTACATAGTACGATGTATGCAGCAGGCGGAAGACGCCCAGGCCAGCTCAAGCTAACAAGCTAACAAGCTAACTAAGCCAAATAAGCTAACAAACAGCTAAAATAGTGACTGACAGGCAGGCGCGCTGCTATCCAGGGATTGTTTGGTACGCACTAGGTAAACTACTCGACTAGTAAGTCAAGTACACGGAAGCTTCGTTCCTTCCTCGTACACAAAGCAACAGCCAATCTTGGTCCTCGCCCTTCGCCTCCCATCGCCAGCTTCTACAGCACAATCTCTCCTTTCAATCTTTCAATACTATTCTCTACAGGCTCTCAAGCGACGCTCTTGCCAAGTCTGTCCCGGTCGGTCTCTCTGCACCATACACATACATCCCCTGGATGTACCATGTCCGTACGCATTGCTAAGTTCGTCCCTGGGGCGGCACTACGTACTACAATCCCCACTTGAAATTTCTCACCCTCACCCTCACCCTCACCCTCACCCTCACTCTAGGCCTGTTGTCTGACGGAGACCGCCTCTGTCCTGCCCGGCTACTCCATCTTGGTGCTAGTACGGACTGAGACTATGCCCGCCCATCGACTAGTCCGGCCCGATCACATTAGTCATTTCGTCCAAGTCACGATCATGGCCCAGCCATTGTTCTCACCGTTAGCTCCCACGCTCATGACTCAACAGTGAGTCTCATTGGGCTGAACTTGAGCGCACATCAAGCTTGGTCAGTGGTACGCACGTAGGTATACTTTGGGTTGCCGGGTGTGGCTGATTTGCAATTTCCGCTCCGTGCTGACCGGGCCAAGTCTAGAAACGCCCTCGCCCACACAAAACTCGGACCCATCTGCGATGTAATTGCGAATACTGGACGCTGCTGGACGAGCGATTCTCACTTCTTGTGTGCACACTGGATCACTTTTCCTCAACGCGGATCGGTCGGCCATCGCTTCTTGAAAAAAGTCCGTCTCTCGTCTTCGTAAGGTCGTGTCAATTCTCGCCCTCTGATCGTGTTTCAATTAGGCGAAGTGATTGAGTCGGTCCCTTTCAAGCCTCGTGAATGGAGGAAATTCCACACTTACAAGTTACAGAGAGGCTGGCATTTTCGGACCTTCCCACGCCACCAAGAGCTTGTAGCCGCACTAGATTCATACTCTAGTGCACACTGCTTTGCACGAGCTGCAACTCAAGTTGCCGTCCTGATACTTGGAACAACCCCCCCTCCCCCTCCGGAAGAGCCACACATCAGTTAAAGCTAGTCGATTTCGCTGCCGTACAAGGCTCTCGTCGTTGTCGCTAGAATTTGAAAAGCCAAATGACAGAGAACTGACAAATAAGATAACGCCTTGTGAACCGTATTACAAGGGCGTCAGGACGAGGATCCGATACTACCATTGCATCGCGATACGACGAACCCCATAAGGCTGGGTCTTAATGAACCGGTCTTAATGAACCCTCTTAAGCATCGAACCATATCAGTCTGATTATACATACGCACTAGGAGCGAGTGCTCCAGTAAAAAGTGGTGCGTGTGGATATGGTCGCTTAGTCAGCGGCAACCTTCTCCGCGAAGATCTTTCATTGGCGGGCGGATTGACTGTAATAAAACGGGGTTATTGCGTACCGTAATCGGCAGATATGTATACTTGCCTATTCTGGTATACACTGATCAATGATGGCCGACAAGCACCCCCGGAATCGATAGACAAGCCTTCATCGGGCCCGGTCTACCGAAGATCTCCCTGATCGCCCGGAGAGAGGCGATTCGCTACAGATTCGAGTGCCCAGCGGTTGATGTCCTTTAGGGTAATATGGCCGATTTCCAGTTCTCACTTTTACAGATGCAGATAGCGTTCCATCATTCAGTGGGCAGAGTACGACGAGCGACCATCTTGTTTGTTTTGGCTTTTCAAAAGACCTTTCAGGTGCCGCTAGCTTTTCGATCTCCATTTCAGACAAGTGTGTGCAACATGCAGACTCGGCATTCCTCAAGATCACGCGATGTCTCAACTGGGGTCTGGTTCTTCGGGTGACTGCCTTAGTGTGGGCATGCACAATGAGTAGACTCGCGGTGATTGATCACTGACCAATCCTGCTACGGTCAATCTCTGATCCCGGAACATGGCAATACAATTGGAGCTGCAAAATTACAAATAGCTCTGGATCATTACCCTGTAATTTTTCCAATGCAGATCTGCTACCCCATTGGCCAGCTAAATCGAGGACCATGTCCTCAGTCCGCCATGTTCCTGCAGCGGACCATCCACAATCTACGACCATAAAGTACGGAATGCTACTATACATGCGTGATTCAAGGCTACCCAGCTAGGAAAATGTAGTCCAGCCGTTGAATGATACCTAGATTCGATGGTATGTCCTTGGCCAGAGCGGGGACTTCTTTTCGTTACAGCCGGATTCTCGAATGTCCACGAAATTTCCTTCTTGAGTTAACGCCAGCGGGTCTTCACAGATATGGACTGGAAGGGTGCCTTGCTCTTTCTCCCGGCAGATGATATGCGGGCCCTACATGAGCATAGTAGTGCTCTATCCAAACAGTACAAGCCGGAACAAGTCATCCTAAGTCCGTGATGGGTGAGGTCATCAAACAATGTTGATTGGATCTCCCTATTCTAAACGCATAGCCTTGCCCATTGATGTAAATGATCTGAGCATGGTGGTGCGTGCATCAAAAATAGCGCCTTGGGACTAGCTCTTCTGACGTGCAGGATATATTTTGCGGCCAAGGGTAGCTCCGTAAGGTTGGACGATATGGCTAGAAGGTCACGGTCCATCAGCTTGAATCTCTCCAGGACATGGGCTTGACGAAAACAGAGACACAAAAAAGGGAGCAGTTAAAGACAGAGTGAGCTAGCTAGGCTTTCCTCTACCACCACCACCACCACCACCGTCAGTATCGAGTGAAACAAATATCAACGCCTCAGAATCCCTCATTCTCCTTCTCCTTCTTCACTAACGCTCTGATCCCCTCCATCGAGTTTTCAATTCTTTTCGACTCGATCCTTCAGTCCCATTTTGACTTTTTCCCACACAGAATCTCCGACTGTGATTTCTGCTATCCTTGGTGATACTCTTCTTTCTCTCTTACCTTCCCGCCCACGTTACGGATGATTTCAGCTTCTGCTGACAACTACGCACACGAAATAATCTGGTTCTGATTTTGCGGTCCCCTCAAACGTCTTTTTCGTGTTGTGAAACAAGATCAACATACGTAACATCGTGAGGTCCTCTAAACATTAACCGTTGACTTCGACGGAGTACGACCATTTGTTCAAAAAATCTCCGGCGGTAGACAAATTGTTACATTTGCTCAACCTCATCTACGACTAGCTCGGTAAGTCAGTTTGTCATCGTCGACTGTTTACCACAGTCTGGGATGTTTTACTTGCCTGGTTTCTTGATATATGCTTCACCTTGACCTTATATTGTTTATTTGAATCTTGATCCTGCCATTCTACTCAGCATGAGCATCAAGATAGTAAGGCTCATACAGGCTTCACTGCGGACTGGACTCGCCCATGGCTTCTCCTTTACGACTGCTCTATTATCTACATACAATGGCGAAGCTCCCCATGGAACGTCATTGTGTGTGAAATGCAGTATATTTACGCATGTTCTTGCTCATGTTGACCTCCTTTCCTTCGCAACCTCTACCACCATTACCCTTAATCTTATTCCTGAAAAGGTCATTTTCAGTTTCTGCAGTGCCCTCTCAGGTACATGTTCCCCTATGGATATGTCCTGCTGGGTTGCCAGAGATTCATGTTGGTTTTAAAAGTCGCCGAGAACTTATCGTTTCTCTTGATGATACCCATTCTTGTCCATCCTCCCACCATGCCTCCTGTCTACTCGTTTGAACTGATATCCTGGCTTGATCCTGATTTAGGGGAATGGGTGAAACTAACCTCCAGACAGACGGCTTTTTCTTGATTCAAACCGACAGGCCGGAACGCAGCAAAGACTTGTCAGAGATCGGATGAAGTACTAACCAAGTCACGGGGCCGCCGAGGACTTGAGACTTCAATAGCTACAATTGCCTTTTGCCCTACACATCAGCTCTCCTTGACATTATCAATTTTCACTCACTCATCACGCGCCCGGCTGTCTTCTTCTCGTCCAAGATACACGTCACATTGTCAGATCACAATCGGAAATCCATCTCTCAAATCCAAGCAGAGTACCATAAATTCGGCCATATGCATTCTACAGGTAAGCTTATTTTTTTTTCTTCCTTGAATTGTGAAATGTATTTGCCAAGCAAAATGCGCAGTCTTGATTGGAAGGTCATTCTGGTCGTTACTAGCTGGCATTACACTTGCCTAGCACGTACTGTGGATGTGACTATGTACCATGTATGTATGTACATATACACTTGCATAGTTGGCCCCCTGTCTGTCCAGCAAGCAGTGGCCCGGCGTACATCCTTGTCACACACACACACACACACACAAAGAGCAGCTCCTCCAATCTGGACCAAGCTGTTTGTCTTTGTCATTTTCGCCGCCTTTTCGGCCTCGACTTTCTTTATCTGCATAGTACTGCCCGTCATGACCGATATATTCTCCATTTTCTGTTCTCAAATACCCGGTGTCCGAAGCTCTTGCTACTTTCATAACAGGAGGGGCATACCGTTGCCTGAATTTCCAAATTACTCTTTTTTCCTTCATGTCGCTTGTTTCGCGTTTTCTGACCGCAGATTGAGCGTGTACCTAACCCAGACTGACGTTTGATTTGTTCGACTTGGCAAAACAGCTGTATTGCACAGCCAGCCTTTCTCACTGGGCTACCCACCCTCATCCTCGGCCAGCGACTGTATTGGGTCCCAACAACAACGATTCTTCTCACCGTCAGCCGCCTTCACGACAGGAGACGAGGACAGTCACAGTCGGCGTATCGGGTCCATCGGACATACGCTATCGGATCCAAGCACGCTTACAACCTCCACGAACGGCTTACCTTATAGCCCGCGGCAGGATGCTCAGTAAGTATTGATCTACAAGTCCTGATGGGCCATTTCAGCCTCACTCTTCTTTTACCTTCATTCTTTTCTTACACCAGCCCAATCGAATTTTTTGTGGCCTTGCAGGTCGTTTTGTTATTCCCTTGCTTCCATGCCCGCTATTTCATGTCATGACGTTGGCCTGTCGTGTAACAGACTTTGCGCTGCAGTGGTGATCGGGTTGAAACACAATAGTCCTTCTTTGGAGTGTGATTGGATACGCATCTTCTATTAAGGCTCGTGGACGTACCGACAAGATTTGGCAATGGGGCTTTCTGGTCGCTACCGTTGTTTCATTCTCTTTTGCTTCCTGTTCACTAACTCTTTCTTGCTTGAACCAGATTTGCATCAGGGCCAGGGGGACTTCTTCTGAGTCCAACTGATGGGACAACGGCGGACAGTCTTATTTCCAACTCTACGTCCCTCTACCCACAAGCAGTGAGTTCCTGGTCACAGAGAATGACCGGGTTCGTCCCATCCGCAGCCAGAATTCCAGCTCTGTACGTCAGACCCGCAGCATTTTCCTGCGTTATCACAAACTAACTAATTCATGACTATAGACATCCAGCGGTAAATCCAGCGAACTCGCTACAGGGGAGTGGAACCTCGCTCTCGAATAATCCCATCATGGCCAGAGACACCTATCCCAGCGGGTATGCATTGAGCAGAAATGCATTTCCGTCCCCGTCCGCCTCTTTGAACGACTTTCCCCGATACTCTTATAGTGCGAGTATGCCACAAGGAGTCGGTAATCAAATAGACACTTATTCTTACGTGCAATCTCGATCAACACAGCCACTGCTCGAGGCTCCGCCGTTCTGCGAGACCGAAAATATCGGCCACGTCTTGGGGGGTAACAACCAGAAAGTCGTGCCGGTAATTCATGCCAAGATTCACAAAGGGTTCTTTCAAGCAGACGACAAGTGGACATGCTACCGTCGAAACTATTTCTCCGTGTCATGTTCCTTCACTTTCCAGCCCTTTTTCAACAGTGGTGGTTTCTACTTGCAATCGCAGGACCAGCGTATGGAACTCATCGTGGACTGGGCCATGTCTATTTCCGCAGTTGTTAATGCCTCGGACAATGAGACCCGAGAACTTGTTCAACATACCCCCAAACGAGATAAACAATCCGAGCGAAAGCCAGAACAGATACGTCTTCGACCTCAGCCGCCATACTTTTTGGCTTCAAATATGGCTAGTTCCGGGCCCCATTCACCGCTGTACGGAATGTCGCAGCCACTGGAATATCCACCGTATGGCATAGCCCCAGATCAACCGCCAACTCAACATACTTTTGAACGGATTCAATTTCAGAAGGCAACCGCAAACAACGGGAAACGACGGGCGCAACAGCAGTACTATAATTTGGTCGTGGAGCTGCATGCATTGGTCAATCGACAGAACGGGCAGCATTGGGAGAAGATAGCCAGAAGGATCTCAGACCCAATGGTGGTACGTGGACGGTCTCCTGGCCACTACAAGGACGAGCGACGACATAGTTCTGCTAGTATGGGTGACGGAGGCCGGGGCAGTTCTGGAGATACCACTAGCCGGGGAATGTTACCATCGTCGATGGACCATCAGCAATACCCCCAGATGCAGTTCCTGTATGACGGATCCCAACGAGGTGATTCGCACTATAGCCATGGCCGTGATATGCCGCATCACAGTTATCAGCCACAATTTGGGCAAATCAGCCATTCGTCGGAAGCGATCAGCCCGGTCGTCTCGACTTCGGATGGCTCCTTGGAATTCATCTTCCCCGATACACTCGGTGGCCATGACTCTACGGATGGCCTCTCACACAGCAACCGTTACCATCACAACCACCACCATGAAGATGATGACGAGTCCACCTTCCGCAGAGACTCCGGCAGCTCCGGTAGTAGCAGCAGCCAAAGCCACGTACCTAGTCTCGATCTGAGCTCAAACTCGGGCACGCTAGACGACACATTTGACCCAATGATAGCGAGCTATCACAGCGATGAGCATGATGATGCCGCCGAACAGTACTCAAAACACCCCAACGCAGAAAGATTGCCACTTTCCTCAATTGTGAATGACAGCAGTCAATACAGCAGGGGTAGTAGCGGCGGTACCTCATTTTCGAGGTTCATTGATCCTATCCAAGAGAGTTTGTGTGCTTGATTAGTCATGCTTGGGCTAATGTTGATGCGAGATTGGACTAATGAAATGTGCATTTGGAACGACGCCCCTGCTTTTCTAATATCTGTGTTCGTTTTGTTGGGCGATCTGGTGATTGGGAGTTAACAATGCAAGCGAATGGGAAAAGTTATTACTAACGGCAGATGATGTTAATCGAGAGGGCTGATGTAATTTTTCAACCACAGCAAGGAGCGTTGCAAAATGATTTACTCGGACAAGATGGAGGGATATGACTATGTGAGATTGTTGTCGGTTTGCAGCGCTGGATAAGGTTGTTTAACAACCTTTCCTCTTTATCTCTTTTAGTATTCACGACTTCAATTCTGGTAGTCCTCACTTTTTCTTCTTTTTTTTCTTAACATCTTCAGCAATGACCGATTTCTGTCTGTTATTTGATTCCCATTTCTTCCTCCGAGCAATGTCCAGAACGAGGGAAGGAGGCCGATGGAGAAACAAAAATGAAGCATGTTTATTGAACGGACTGTATACCTTGATGTTGTATCTTGCCTGTTGATTGCCATGTTTTATGCCTGGGTAGGTGATTGTGGAGTTCGCGCAGATTGTACCTGTTTCTACTCCCTTTTAGTCGATGTATTGATTCAATGGCGAGACTTATAAGCACTTCTTTGTCAAGCGTATACCAGGGGCGTCTTTGATGATGAGTTATAATTTATCGCGCTGTACTTTTGAACCCTCAAACTTGATACTTGTAGCCCGGTTGTTCTTTTTAGTCAAGACACTCCACCGTCAAAACGGACAAAAGCCCTAAAATGGTCCGAAGCGGTCTAGCGGGATACCTAGGTCCAGGCTTGAAATGGGAGGATTTTCGATTCCGACGTACCTTTCAAAACAGGCCTAGATTCCCAAGCTCTATAAAGAAAAGGTCTTTTGATAGTCTATAGTCTGAATCAACAAGGGCAAGATAGAGCCCAAACACAGCTGCTGGCCTGCCAGCAACAATGCTCATGGATCATAGTACACGGATTCCCTCCTCGAGCCCATGAGAACTCGGAACCAACAAGCTTGAGAGTCACTTATCACTAAGCTTCTGATCTGACGCATCAGTAGTAGCTTGGGGGCAAGTACCAGATCAATCCTTCAGACTAATGTACCTAATGCTATCATTATCGTCTTGTGCAGCGTCACTCCGTAACAATGCCAGTACTCACCCCATCTTGTTCGTGCTGAAAAGTCGCGTCTCGGATATGTTAACATCGCTGCCTTTAAAAATAGAGATTCAGCACTTGACAGCGATATACTACATGAGACAAAGTAAGAATACAGAACGACATAACATTTCACCAAGAGTCTATTCTAGCACAAGAGAGATATTATACAAGCAAACCCGGCCTCTAATTTTGCAGGGTGCTACGGTCTAAAGATGACTCTAAACCTGGATACCAGATTCATTGGTGATGGTGTATTACCATGGATGGCACAAGCTTCCTACAGACGGATTGCCTAGAGACAGATTTTTGGTAGCAGACAACGGTTCGATTCTGTTCAGGGTCTCAGACGTTGTAAAAGAAAGAAGCAATCCCAACTCGGAAGGTGAGGAATTGTGTAGATGGTATAGCCACTCGATAGGCGAAAGGTTTATCTTGAAGCATGAGATTGGTCAGTAAGACGCTGAATGAGTCTGCCGCTGATCTGTCTCTGTATCGAAAGAATGTCTGGTCAGCAATCACTCCAGTAATACAGTCATCCTTGAGTGCATCTGAGTGCACAGATCGGCCACTCGTGGAAATACTCTCGTTGTACTTTTTCCACGACCCCAAAAGACCGTATGAACGAAACGTATCACGTCCAAGATCCACCGGCCAGCATCTGCTCAGGATCGTGCAGCATCAGTGCTCAGAAATTGCCGAGGGTCAGACGATGAGGAGGAGAACTTCTGTGCTGTACTTTCTTGTGCAACCTATTCGTAAGTGAAGCGTACTATCAAGCGCTAGGATACCCCGGTATGGGTTGATTGCAGGGCCCTTCACGCTGAAACAGTGCTACGCAGTAGTGCAATGACATGATGGGTGATCGTGTCTACCTTACTTCTCTATACGCCACTTTGGCTCACATATTCGAGCGTTGCCACCGGTCTATACCAATGATATGTGTGGTTCAGGCCTCTTTGTCAGGCGTGTAACGTCAAAGGGCTGAGTCGAAGTCTCCTATCCAGAGTCTGAACTCTGTTTGCAGCGCTGAACATTGATACTTTCCATGGAAGCATGACAAATACGCTGCATTACTCGTATCTCTATCTCTGACTGAGTCTGGCCTCACCTGTGGTTCGGGCCATTGCATTACTACATGATCATTCTTGGCTCGATCAAAGGTCCGTGACGAGGCACAATTCTAGGTAACGGACGTCCGAGCGAAACGAGTCCTATCTCGGACGACCCTCATCTTTTCTCGGTATGTAGCACAGGAGCGGACAGAATGCTACCTCATAGAGACCCGGCAATCTGGAATGGGAAAAATTCTGGTCGTATTTGATATACCGATGGACCGACAGAGTTTTACATTAGGTCTCTTCCCTTAGATGGATGGATGGATGGGATGTAACTTCGTAATCGATGTACTGAGTTGAGCGAGTTACTCTTGCTTTATCGAGAGATACTTGTAGCAGGTCTTGGATGCCCATTTATGTTGTCACAGCTACCAAGCTTGTTATGGCCAGCTTGATCCTTGTTTTCCTTCGACTCACTACTTGGGCTCGGCAGACCATGAAACTCAATCTAAAAGTCCGTATACTTCGCTGAGATCTACTCATGTAGGAAAGTCATCTATGTAGAGACTGGGGTAGCCAGTTCTTCGTAGAAGAAGTTTGAGCTGTGGAGGGATAACAATGCTGGGATGGAAGGTACGAAATCGTGGGAGATAATTGTCCTTCATATGCTCTGCTTTGCGGTATCATATATCATGCTATGCATGTGCATGACAATAGAACAGTAGAGAACATATGCTCTTTCTAGAATACTGTCTATCTGGCAAAATCAAGGATTTACTCCCAACGCTTACAGACACAGAGATAGATGGGCACCTATGCTGCACACACTGTAGTCAACTCGCCGACTAAGCGCATTCTGGAGTTATGACGGTGTGTTTTTATATGCTACTATATCCCGTTGATGAACGAGCTAACGGCAAGTGAAGGACAACAAAACAGGCTGGGGTGCTCTCCTGGGCGACGCAGCCGGCATTGACGACGTAGACTACTGCGGCTCTCCGGCAAGAGTGACGATCACTCAGGGCTACCGGAGACGTATTTCGAAGTCGGACAACTCGATATTTTTCTGTGCGATACTATGGACTATGCGCGTTATCTGTCCAAGGGAGATGTGAATGTGGCGCTGTATGTTTACCCGGGATGTTGTCATACTCTCGACAAGGTTTCGAGAGAGGGGCAGACCACGAAACGAGCAGTGGATAATAGCTACACGTATTCCGAAAGCATTAAAAGTGAGAGTGTTTCTATGTGATACATCAGCACCGACTGTAACGATACGGTGCGGGCTGCTTTATGAGAAGTATGTGGTTGCTGGCAATAGGCCAGAGGATGGATTCTGGGGTGTAAGGACAGACTAGCTGACGTGATTTCTGGTCATGCAACTGATTTCTGCGTCTCTATCTAGCTCGCTCTGAGACGATAACGGATTTGCTCGACCTTAATGAGTCCCTCACTGGCTGATCATCGAATTCTCTATCGGTAGCGATCCTGTAGAAATCGGCAGGCCTGTCGCGTCGA
Organism: Talaromyces sp. PB3603; assembly: GCA_023625915.1. Lineage (NCBI taxonomy): Eukaryota > Fungi > Ascomycota > Eurotiomycetes > Eurotiales > Trichocomaceae > Talaromyces > Talaromyces sp. PB3603. The sequence continues at coordinate 247,796 of JAMAFY010000010.1, forward strand.
TGGTCGGGCTGGCTGGCCACCGTTGCAGTCGACTTGAGTTGCTTCGTTTGATTTCCGCTTATACAGCCCGATCATAGTGCTCCAGTTCTCTTGTCGCTGTTGACAAAAAGGGTGCCTCAGCGACACGTAGCGCAGTGCTTGATATTGCCGATTGTCATAGCCGATTCCTCATCACTAGCCCATGAACCAAGCGCTCGTGACGGAATTTGTATTCCATTTTTCACTTTTTTCAAACCCTTATTTCTCCCTTTCGACGCTAACGACCCTCACGTTCATCTTCCTCTCCAAGTCCTCCTTCTGCTGCTCCGTCGGCACCAGCCCTAACGCAGACTCGACCTGCGGTGAAGCCGTCATTCCGATTCCTGCCCAGGCCATGAGGCCGACGCCGAATAAGAGACGGGTTCGGGGCGTGAGGTTCTTGTATGAACTAGATTTGGAAGATCAATATTTAGTCTTGTCGTTTTTCGCGCAACGCATAGATGGTTGGAAGGGATGGAATTGAGGTACCTCCAAAATGACATTCTTGTTAGATCGGCCGGTCGATCGTTTAGATAACAGAAGCTTAGAAAATGGTTGAGCGTCTTGCGATTGGGACTATAACTCAGTATACTGAAGTGTACGGAGTAGACGCGGAGAAGAACAATAGCACGTTGATTCGTCCGCGGCTAAAAGCATATTCCGACTCCGCAAAATATCGCATTACATAAGCGTTCCGGCTCGATTGCCTCGAATTCTGTACAACGGAAATCTCGCAGTTGACTCGATTGAGCCCCGTCGTCTGCTATAGTCGCGGATACCGAAGATTGAGGTGAACTGATATCTGGAAGGATCGACGCACTACGATGATTATGCCGAGTGGTCAACGACATAGAGCAAAGCTTCCGAAAGATTAGAGGAGATCAATTAATGCAAAGCTATTTAAACTAGATAGTAAAGATTACCAAGAAACACAAAGGCTGTCCAGTCGCAGCAGTAAGCAATCAACAACAGTCGTAATCACGTTCATAGTACAGAAGGATAGTTCTGTCTTGTCTTGTTTCTTTTCTTTCGCTCGTCTCCAGGATTCGTCTTCTGACGCAGTTGCTAATAAGATATCATATCATGCCTATAAGATAGCATGGCATAGCATGGTATAAATCAAGTTTCGACACTGAGATAATCACCCACAGTTGTATCATAGGCAGTTGTACCGGCAAGATATGCATGTGACGTGAGATGCTTCTATTACGCAGTCTCGCTCCTTCGTTTGGCTTTTAATCTCACTGCCCGTCTGAACCTCGCTTGTATCGTCTATGATCCATATGCTTTGTTGATATCATTTTTGAAGTGATCAACAATCTTCTTGCGTTGAAGCTTTTGAGCTGCAGTTGTGTATCCCTATTTTCAATTAGCACATATCGAAGTGATATTCAGTAGGGGACTAACGTTTTGTGGGTTCCATTCCTCATCGGACAAAACAACTCCACTGATAATCTCAATACCGCGGAGATTACCAGACTTGCCAGCGTTTTGCAATTCCTTCAGAATAGCCGACTTGAGCTTCTCGTTGTGCACGAGCGACTCGAGAGTCTGTCCCTCAACACCCTGCGCCTTCGCCATCTTCTGCAGCTCGGCCTCAACCGGCACAATGATGGCGACGGGGGTACTCTGATTCTCCGCAGCATAGATGCAGATGTTTGCCACAACTGGGTGTGCACGGTACACAGACTCCAACTTTTCTAACGCAATGTACTCTCCGTTCAGCGTCTTGACCAAGTTCTTCTTACGGTCAATGACGCGCAAGTGGCCGTACTTGTCGAATTCACCGATATCACCCGTGCGGAACCAACCGTCCTCAGTGATCGCATTCTTTGTCTCTTCCTCGTTATCGAAGTAGCCTGTCGTGACACTGGAACCCCGGATAAGAATCTCACCCTGCGGGGGATCGTTCTTGACAGAGTAGCCTGCATCCAAAAAGTCGACCAATTTGATTTCAATTGAGGCGGGAATGTCACCGAGGGCCTCGGGATTCCAGGCCATTGGGTCTTGGAGCGCACCCATGGCTGTGGTTTCGGTCAAACCGTAACCACTGATCATTGGCGCAATGGCATACGAGATGAACTTCAAGGTGTCCTTTGCAATGGGGCCACCGCCGTTCATCAAGATACGAAGACGGCCTCCAGTAGCTTCGCGCAACTTCTTGAATACGACTGCATCCAACACGCCAGATCCGGGCAAGCCGCTTTGCAGCAAAAACTGTTTGGCGGATAAGGCACCCCAGAACATGTTCTTGACAACAAAGCTGGCTTTGTTCAATTGGGCCAGAATTCCTTTCTTGACGGTCTCGAAAACGGCGGGCACTCCCACAAGGATGGTTGGTTTGAATTCACGAATGTCGCCCTTGCAGTTTCGCACGGAGCTATCGGAGAGTGTTCTAGGGTTTCCATAACCCATGGTACCGCCCCAGAACATGCAGGCGTTCTCAAAGACGAATTCGAGAATGTGCGCAAGAGGAAGATAAGTCAATAGAGAATCACCCGGTCCAATGTATGGGCCGACAATAACAGTAACACCAGCAACTGCCATCATTAGCTTTGAGCAACTTATAGCAAGCAAAGGAAGATACCTACCAGCAGCAACGACGTTTCCATGCGACAGCGAAACACCCTTCGGTGCGCCGGTCGATCCGGAGGTGTACATGATACAGCAAAGCTCCTCGGGCTTAGGAGGGACAGGGTCCACCGGGCTTTCCTCGCCTGCCTTGACTAGATCATCGACGCTGATAACGTTGAGATGGCTGAATTCCGACTTGAGCTTGTCGAGATCTGCTTGCTTCACTTCCACACCTCCGGTGTTGTAGATGACGTGTTTGATGTCGGGGATGTCTTTGAGAACGTTGATAAGAGAAGGGATGAGACCGGGATCAAGAAAGATGGCGTCACTCTTTGTTTGTTTGAGAGAATGGCTCAAACCTTCCTCTCCGAGGGTATCGTATGCCGTGACGAAGGTTATGGACTGGGATGCAGCACCTAGTATCACACGTGAGTTTTCGATCAATTGAGGAGAAATAAAAAAGAATAAAAAAAAAAAAAAAAAAAAAAAAAAAAAACTTACCATGAGCCATAGCTAACCAATGCGCACTACGATCGTCAGCGAATGTCTTACAGCAGTCACTTTGGAACTCACCTAGTAGCAGCATAAATATGCACTTTGTTACCCTTCTCGAGACCCAACTTGCGCAAGCCGGAGCCAAGCTGCAAGACAAGCTTCTCAAACTCCACAAACGACAGATAATCGTAGCCCGTGAGCTCGAAATATGTCCATTTCTTTTCGACTTCCTGCTCAACGCCATCGACGAGCTTCTTCACCTTCTTGTTTTCAACGTGCGTCTTGACGATCCGCCGGGACCCGACGCACTTGGCGTTACCAAAGGTTTTTGCACCCCTTCGCAGGATATCGTGGATTGTCGCGACATCATCGGCCGGACGAGAGATGAGCTTGTCTTTTGCGGCTGGGTTTCGACGGGGGATGGTTTCGCCCTCGACGGGTTCGTAGCCAGACGCTTCGACTGTGAAGGGCGCTCGTTTTGCCATACGAGGCTGGATGATTTCGCGGCTCGCCATGGTGATTTGTATGTGATATGAATTCTGAGGGATCCGATATATCTATCGTCAAGAAGAATCGGGGAGGGAATAGATGGGAAAAGTGTCTCTTTTAGCCTTCAAGCCGCGTGGGAAGGAGCCGGTCAGTGATTCTTGACTAGTGATGCGATACGTCAGAGCTTTCTCGGGTAGGAGTCAAAACTCTCAGTGCGCCGCAGGAGTTTACTTACGGTCTGTGTCTTGGCTAGATCCCGAGTGACCAAAATGCTGGAAAATCAAATAACAAATCAACGAAGAAATTCCTGAATAGCTCAGAGGGAGTTTGTAGATGAAGCCTCAAGACCAGCGCTTTGCGGAGAGGAAAAGGGAGGGAGAAGAATGCAGACTTGGTCTAGCTAGATTAACTTAACTTGCGACGTAGTCCGCTATGACTTAATTCGGGTGGCTTGCTTAGAGCTTTGCTCCTCTGATTCTCCACGCTAGACGATACTTAATTATCTCTTGGCGCTTCTTTATTCTGTTGATCTTTTAGTTAGTATGTATGATGTGTTTACGTGTTAGACGTATTAGACTTTCGCAAGACCCGAGTCACTGCGTCCTTGTCACTTTGAGCATTTCTCCTGGTACTCCTATACTACTGGTCGTATACTTACAAGAGTTGAGATGTACTCTACCTTTTTGAGTGAGCGGGTGTGTACCTTGCCACGTACCTATTGATCAGGCCAAACCGTCAGAAGCCGGTCGTATCTACCGTCTGTGCGCCCTTGGAACTAAGACTATGTAGGTTTTCTTTCCACATTGACGAAAGGTAAACATGCTGGGCTTGTTGCGCTTAGCCGCAGCCATTGCCTTGGATATTGGGAGTCTTATATTTGGGGCTTGGTTGCCTTTATTTGTTGTAAGGGACTGGATGGACTTGTTAATGTGGACGATGACGTCCTTGGGCTCCTTCGGGAGCGCGACTGTCGTTGCCCCAGGCCGGAATGGACAGGTCATGTTCTGATTGGTTGCTGCGATCAGTGCTTTCCAGCCACAGTGGACAGCGCGCTGATTGGTTCATTAGTTTATTAGTTTGTTGGGGTTAGCGTCCCAACCGCCTTTAACACTGCCGACTATTGGCAGTAAGTGCGTACTATGTAGGTATTGTCCTTCGGAAAGCAGTGACCAGACCAGATCGATACTTGATCGGACAGAAAGACAGGCTACTTGGCTGCCCCTTTGACGGGACAACGAGCTCATTGCCAGATGATGGCTTCAATCGGGTTTTCTTGTCTTGTCTAAACACGGAGTGGTCTACCATAGTCCCGCATCTCTCCGTGGATTATGCGAGATGAATAATTAACGTACAACCTGTAAACCCAATACAGTGAAAATACAACTGAATCATTGATGCGGGGTAGAATCCTCTCCTATTTTTTTTTTTTTTTTTTTTTTTTTTTTTTTTTTTTTTTGGGTTTAACAACGGTTTAAAACACCAAAA